>OX422212.1:227175284-227775284 GCA_949130495.1 Sambucus nigra
TTTGCTGAAGAAGGAGATATGATTCTTGTGGGTTCTGGAGGGAAACCATTGCTAATATGGATTGCGGTCTATGTGGATCTACTATGTGAGATTCATTGAAGATTTCATTTTGTATATGTAAGTTGTGATTTACCATTCATAGTGAAATAAAAGTTTTACCCAAAAGGTTTTTTTTCCTGAATCTCGCGATTTGTGTTTGTTGGATTTGATTGATTTGTTTTATCCACATAGATGCATGTATATGGTCTAATCAATTTGGATTAAAGATCGACTATAATCAAATAAATTTAAAATTTAAAATTTGCGAACCCATAGTTAATCGATATCACATAGCATTCTCAAACTTTTGTACCTGCTTCATATATATGCTTATATCTTACTATTTTGGTATTTCTGGGTTCATTTGGACTGTTTTCATGCAGTTGATAGTACTTGTTCATGCTTTGATTCTTATGATGCATTGATTCGTTTAGGCACATCTTTTCTTAGCTTGATGTTTCATTCCTTTTAATTTAACTATGATTCGGTATCTTCTGATTATTTTTAACTGGCATTCCCTGTTAATCTAGATATACTTCATTGATTATTTCACTCTAGATATTTGTTGGTTTGCTTATCTTTTTCACTTATTGTCTATTCGAGACAAAAAGGGGGAGAGATGTATGTGATGTAGGGAGAGAGTTTGCATATATTTATTTTACATATTGGTATTTTATATCATTGTTTCCCCCATACTTCACTGGGTATTTTTCTATTTCATGTGCGTAGGTATTCTTCAGTGGTGCGAGATTTCGAGACTACATCACATTCAGACAGCTCACGCTTGCTGGACCTGCATATACTTGTCGTTGTCCTATATTTTCAATTTTGGCTTTTATAGGATGGTATTTAGGTGTCATAAGACTTGATGGCCCGGCTTAGGCATTTCACTATTTGGGTTTTGTCCCGGAATAGTCAAAGTGGGAGATTTATAAGGATAAAATTTCCAATTGTTCATTTGTATGTATTTGACTTATTCCCGAAACAAAACGTGTTTGAGTCATATATAGATTTTTATATTGTCACGGTTACCATAAAGTCTATGACGTGATTGATTAGAAGACTTAGCGTCCAAACTTCAAAGATATATCATGCCGAGTTTTATTGGTGCACCTTTCACGTCTTCATTCAAATTGCATTCCGAATATCTCTCAGGTCTGAACGCATTATGTTTATGGAGTTCAAAAATAGTTTTAAAGGATGGAATTTTTTTTATAAATGATTTAAAAATGTTTGAAATGATTTTGAATAGTTTTATATTCGTTTATTCAGAGATAATTATAGTTTAAAGTTGTATAAAACCACATCTTGAGTTTTAGTGGTTCAAACGACATGTGATGTCATTCGAACGATATCTCATAGTCGTTAGAACTACTTGTGGATCTTGTTAGAATGACATGCCGACTTAAGTTTAATATTTAAATAATTATTCTCTTTGAGTTTCGAAGTGTGTGAAGAACGATATTCCAGAAAAGAACTCATACGTTTTCTACATAAGTTTTCTAAGGTTTTAAAAGTTAAAAACCATCATTAGAGTTTAAAAGATCCGAGATTTCATATACTATTTCTATAAAGATCTTGTTTGCATAATCTGGGTTTGTTCTTACATATTGAAAAAGTTGTTCATTGGGTTTTATGGTAAAGAAACATATGAGTCTATGTTCCTAATTGTATACGGTTGCTAAAGCTACATCGATGGACACCGAGGCATTCGTGGGCGAGTGTGTTGTGGACGAGTATCGTGGAAGGATTTCTGCGTGGGCACTGCGGAGGAGAGATTAAAGTGACGAAGAGCATCAAGGATTGTGGGAATCGAGTTGCTGAGTAAGTTTGTATGTCTTCCTTTTTAAACTCTGCATCATAGTGACTATCTAGCTTGAGCCGTCTGAGATTTTTTCCCTTTGTAATTTCCTCATATATCTGAAGTTGTGAACTTTACTTTATTTTACTTGATTTAATCGCCTATATGCATGTTCAGTATTAAACAAGATAAATTGGACTTAATTGAAATTGGTTCACAAACTTGGTGCGTGTTAAAATTGGAAAAACATTTTTGTAAGAAATATTGTTTTGACACCCTTAAAGAACATTTGAGAAAAAAGGGGCCTACAAAGATAAAACTGGGGCTAGATATCTTTTTCAAGGATGAGATCGCCTGGGATGAAGGGTATAAATATGAGGTAGAGCCTACAACAAACATACCCATAAAAAGCATTGAAAATTCTAGGGATAATGATACCGCTAAGTCGTTTGACCTGGACACACTAGGAATGGATCTCTGCATGATCTGCTAGGAAGACACGCTGTCTGACCCACCTGGGAAGATAAATCTTGTTGATGCACCCCTCCTCAATTGGCATGCCATTCCTGTTTAGCCTACTCAAGTCAACTGGGAACCCTCCATCCATTATCCCCAAGTGATAACTCGATTCTACTATTTTTTGTCCTATTTTTGATATAATTATGAAAGAGGCTTCCTTTGAAGAGATCCTCACTGCTGTATTGCCTAAAAATGACTGAAAATGAAATAAATATTGATTTTGAGTATCTTGCCATGCCTTACATTAATTGTCTTGATTCTAGTTAAACTTTTGATGAAGATAATTTAATATATGAATAATTCTTAACTGATCTTAATAAGAAAAAGACAAACAACATAAATGCTTTTAAACTAATGGTGATGAGACTATTGTTATTAATCTCGACTTTAGTAGCCATTTGCACGAGATTAAGATAAGGTCCACCTTGATGAGCCTGAGCGATCGCAGTTTGAAGAGATTTTAAAAGAGTTCGTGGACGTCTTCGCATGGTCCTATTATGACATGCTAGGTATTGACCCAAAGTTACCACAAAATGAGATTCCTACCTTCCAAAAGAGAAAACCTGTTAAGAAGAAATTAATAAAGCTATGGACAGAGTGGTCCCTAAAAGTCATAGATGAAGTGGTGAAACAGTTAAACGTATACTTTATTCGCATGGTAAAATATCCTACGTGGCTTGAAAATATCCTCCCTATGCCAAAATCGAGTGGGAACCTCATGTGCATCGACTATTGAGATACGAAGAAGGCATCCCCGAAGGATGATTATACTCTGCCCAACATCGACATGATAATATATAACACTGGAAGTCATACCCTTAAATCATTTATTGATGATTTTGCCGGGTATAATTAGATTAAGATGCATCCTATCCATCACAAAAAGATAGACTTCATCACTCCACGGGGAAACTTTTGCTACACTGTCATGCCATTCGGTCTCAAGAATATCGGGGATACTTACCAAAGGGAAACTATAATCATTCTGCGTGACCTTATTCATAAGGAAGTCAAGGTCTATATCGATGACATGATTAAAATCCAAGACTGAGGAAGGTCACATTCATACCCCGAGGAAGTTCTTCGAGCGACTATGACAGTACCAAATGTGACTTAACCCCCAAAAATGCGTTTTCGGTGTCACCAAGGGCCAACTCCTGAAATTTATTGTCACCCAAAAAAGGACTGAGGCATATGATATGCCCAAAGTACACCCTCGTACTCAGAGATACCAACCTCGGCCAGTCTCACAGACGAGTTGACAAGAAGCTTACGACAACCATCAATAAGGTCGTCTCTCATAAGGCCAGCCTCCTCGCACACCAACATCAGCTCTTCATCAATCGAGGTTTGCAGAGCCTCACGGGCTCAATCAACTGCCAACATCATCATCGGCATTAGCTGACGTTCCAGCTACCTCATACTTAAACTCGGCTAACCTTCCTAGAAGAGGTCATCACGATTAGAGAGGACAAATAACTACATCTGACTCCGCTAACCTCGTACTCATCTAGGCCGAGGTTTCACCACTCAAGGATGCAGGACTGAGCATTTACAGGCATATGTAATGTTTGGAATGCATGGACAAATCAGTTATAACCAAATCATTCCCCCTACATGAGGGAATATTGAGGTCATCATTATCTGCATAAGATCAGCCAGGTGTCATCCTCACACTGGTTTGATCCTGATGCACATGCTCATTGCATGCTTGGGGGGTGCATTACACCCCCAAACACTATAAATAGAGGTCATTCTCTACCTTGTAAAAGGATCCATAATTGCAAACCTAGCTGAAACTCTGTTAGTTTATATAGTAGAGAGATAACGCTTGAGAGATTATATCTATGGCCGTTAGTGCCTTCATCTAGTGATATTACTCACACACTCACAGTGGACATAGGCCAGATTGGCTGAACCACTTATATACAAGTGTTCATCCTCTTATCCTCACCTTCTTCTACTATATATACACTCTTGTGCTTTCATTGTTATTGCTAGCTTGAGCTTGTCAACACCTCATCCGTGGTGTTGTTTCCAGCATCATCATTTTGACGCCGTCTGTGGGAACGAGAAGATTCATCTCTTCCTTTTTGTAGCTTGACCTCACAGAAGACTCTGGTGGTGAACCAGGCCTCACCCCTCGTGTGAAGCTGTGTCACCATTGAAAGAGGTCTTTTAAGGTATCAAGCTCTCTAATATTATCATTACAAGCTCTCTAGTCTCATCATATGGCACCGGAGTTACCACCACCTCCTCCACCATCTGGTCTTGGAGGACCTAGCTCCAACCAGGTACCACCCCAATCCGGAATGGCTGAGGTGGAAGCAACCTTGAAGTCCTTGGCTGCAACGCAGCAAGCGATGTGGGAGCAATTTGCCCATCTAAATTAGATGATTACTCTGACAGCTGTTCAACCACATCCTGAGGCCAGGGGACCACCCCAGCCACCGCGAAAGGACCAACCCACACCTTAGCGGAGGAGGTACATTACAAAACCTAGGCGTTTACGCTTGGGGAGGTAAGGAAACCCTTGCCCTGAGGACAGGTATGATGACATTGACACAAAAGATGCTCTAGTAGACTGCTGGGAGCTATACGAGGTTTCAAACAACACAGTACGTCCTATACAACAGAGACGAGGTTGTGGAATAAGACTAGATGATGATGCCCGATAAAGAGGATCAACTTTTGATCGCTTGAGTAGAGGGTCGGCCTTTGAAAGGCTCGGCCTAGTTAATGATCTGAGACAGAGGTTATCCAGGTCAAGAAGTGTAGATGGATCACAAGGGGAAGGTGGTGAACATCGGCCTCATTATGGCTGACTCCAACATTGCCGAAACTGTGTCCAGGAGGTCAAAAGCCGACGTTGTGCAGTAGCTGGGGAACCCTCGGTCCACCCCTTGGAATGACTCCATTCAACGACTGGAAGAGAAGATAAGGAACCTCATAAAAAGCCGAGATCCACTACAAAGGGGATTTTTAGAGGGCTCCCCATTTGTGGCAAGAATTGTCAACTTCCCAACCCCTGCCAAATTTAAACCACCGATGGTGTCTCCCAAGTACGATGGTAGTACCAACCCAGTGAATCACATTGAGATGTATTAGTCTGAAAAAAACATTTATTCAATCCCTGATGAGATGAGGTGCCGAGCTTTCTCAAGAACTTTAACGGGAGTTGTACATATATGGTTCACTTCTCTCCCTAAAAATTATGTTGAGAGCTTTAAGGGTTTGGCTGAGCATTTTATACACAACTTATATTTTGGGGTAAGACCTAAGAAGAAAAAAACCCATATGCTCTATGTAAACCAAGGCAATAATGAAAGACTCAGAGATTACATCGCGAGGTTCAATAAGGAAAAGTTGGAGGTTGAAGATTACGAAGATAATATAGCCATGACAACCCTTGTTGGAGGACGTCAGAAGGGAAAGATACTCTGGAAGCTTACTGAAAACCCTCCTAAGTTTATGGTCGAGATGTTAGCAACAACTGGAAAGGTCATGAACATAGAAGAAGCAATGGATGCAAAGTGTGAGGATGAAAATGGAAGTAGCAGTGGGAAATTTCAAAGGAAAAAGGATGGGAAGAAGAGGGATGCAGACGACAAGTTTGCACACTATACTCATCTAATTGTGAGCTGCGAACACATCCTCAATGAAATAAAGAATGACAGGTCCTTGAGATAGCGGAAGAAACTGAAGGCTCCTCCACATAAGAGGAATAAGAACCTATGGTGTGAGTTCCACCAAGATCACGACCATCTAAGGGACAAGTGTTTTTCCCTGAAAGATGAGATTGAGAAAATGTTGAAGTATGGAAAACTCAGAAAATACATTGATGGTAGAGCTCCTATGGGGGGAGAGATGACCCTAAAAGAAGAGAAATGACAGGTTTCGAGAAGATTCCTCGACTAGAAGAGCTGAGGACTCAGATGATGATGACGATGACAATAACATCCCATCAAAAGATGAGCATATCCCAGTGAAGAGGGTTGGTATGATCTCTTTTGGTGCGAACACTATTTATGGAGGACTAGCAGGGGCGACTCAAAGGTAGACGATCGCAAAGCTCACGTGGCAGAGGCCAAGTCAGTGGCCAAAGCCAAGGTTGTGAACTTAGCATCTTTAGAGGTTAAACAAGAGAAGAGAAAAAAGGTAGATATGGATATCCTGATAGTTGGCTTCTCACGACTTGATTTCAAAGGTATATTAGCTCCACACGATGACCCTATGGTAATCACCATAAGGGTGTATGGGTGTGACGTTCAGAGGATACTTATTGATGGGGGTAGTTCTGCAGACGTTTTGTTTTAGCCCTATTTTAAGATCCTAGGCCTCAGTAGAGCTAGGCTTGCCCCTTATCACCATCCCTTGATTGGCTTCAGTGGCGAAAAGGTTAATCTATTGGGTATGTATGAGATGGATGTGAGAATGGGAGATGAATGGCCTAAGAGGTTGACTAGAAAAATCAATTTCTTTGAGATGGATGAAAATGTCTTCTCAGCTTACAACCTCATCATAGGACGAATAGACCTCAAGAAATTTGAGGCCGTGCCTTGAACAGTCCACCAAATACTGAAATTCCCGACTCCCTATGGAGTAGGGGAAGTGCAAGGTGACCAAATATCATCACGTGAATGCTACTTCAATTCTGTAGAAGAGAGAGAGGGTTATAAGAGGGAAATAATCACATATAACATCGATACACTTGATCCTAGAGATGAAACAAAGCTCAAGAAGGGAGAGGCCATGGAAGAGGTAGAATCCATTGTCCTCAATGAGGACGAGATGGAAAAAACCATCCAAATTGGTAAATCGCTAAGACATGAGATCAAGGAAAAACTGGTGAAACTCTTAAGGAAGAGACAAAGTGTCTTTGCATGGAGCTATGCAGGCATTCCAGGTATTGACCCTGAGATTATGTGCCATAAACTCAATGTTGTAGAAGATGATAAGCCCATCAAGAAGAGAAGAAGAGTATACTCAAGAGAAAAGTATGATATCATTAGAGAAGAGGTTAGAAAGCTTGAAGAGGCCAAGTTCATCAGAGAGGTCATATACCCTGAGTGGTTGTCCAATGCTGTCATAGTGCCTAAATAAAATGGGAAATGGAGGATGTACATAGACTTCACTGATTTAAACAAGCCTTGCCCAAAGGACAGTTTCCCCCTGCCTCGTATAGATCAGATGGTTGATGCTGCAGCAGGACATGAGCTCATGAGCTTCATGGACACATATTCAGGATATAATCAGATCTTCTTCATCACAAACAAGGGGACCTATTGCTACAAGGTCATTCCCTTTGGGCTGAAGAATGCAGGAGCTACTTACCAATGTCTTATAAATAAGATGTTCGAGAATCAGATAGGCAAGTCCATGGAAGTGTATATGGATGAAATGCTGGTGAAGAGTCTGAAGGCCGACACTCATGTGGCCGACCTTGAAAGAACTTTTGACGCCATGGACAAGTATATAATGAAGCTCAACCAGGCCAAATGTGTCTTCGGAGTATGAGCAGGAAAGTTTTTGGGCTTCATTGTCAACTAAAGAGGGATAGAGGCTAACCTTGAGAAGATCAAGGCCTTGATAGAAATGAAGACACCCAGAATTATCAAAGATGTTCAGAGGTTAACCAGAAGAGTTGTAGCACTTAAACAGGTTTGTTTCAAGAGCCACAGAAAAAAGTCTTCCTTTTTTCAAAATGCTTAGAAAGGCCTTCGAATGGGATGAGGAATGCGAAAAAGGTTTTAAGGATCTCAACTCCTATCTCGGATCCCCTCTACTCCTATCTCGACCCATTCTAGGGGAGAAGTTATATGTATATCTAGCTGTCTCAAAGTCAGCCATTAGTGCTGCCATAGTAAGAGAAGATGATGGAGTGCAGAGGCCAGTATACTTCAATAGTAAAGCTCTTTAAGGGTCAGAATATAAGTACCCTCGGATTGAAAAATTAGCCTATGCTCTAATACATGCTTGTAGGAAAATAAAGCCATACTTCTAAGCCCACACCATGGTTGTCCTCATTGATTCCCCACTCAGACAAGTTCTCCATAAGCCTGAGAAGTCAGGCAGGCTGATGGCCTGGGCCATCGAGTTAGGGGAATATGACATTGTTTATCAACCTAGGGTTTCCATCAAGGTACAGTCACTCACAGACTTTGTAGTCAAGTTTACCTGGGAAGAGGATAAGATTGAAAATAGTAAAAAGCCTGCAGATGATCCAGATAAAAATGTCTTTCAAGATCCGGATGAGGTTGAGTCAAGCAAAGCCAGAAAAATAATAGTTGAGAATGAGGAAGACAGGTAGCTCTTAAAGTTAGGGACCCTGTCAGAAGGGAACTTCTTTTCAAATGAAGATGTTTGGAACCTCTTTGTTGATGGGTCATCCTCTAAAAGCGAAAGTGGAGTGGGGATGATAGTGTCAGCACCAGATGGTACCGATATTGAATATGCGCTGAGGTTCAACTTCAAAGATTAGAACAACGAGTTAGAATATGAGGCATTAATAACAGGTTTCTCATTGGAAAAAGCCCTTAGTGTTGGCTAACTTCTAGTCTACAGTGACTCAAGGTTGGTCGTCAACCAAATCCTGGGAGCGTATGAGGCCAAAGATGAAAGGATGGCCAAATACCTGATGAGGGTGAGAATGATGCTAGAAAGCTTCAAGGAAGTGATGATGAAGAGGATACCTCGATAAGACAACAGTCGAGGTGATGCACTCGCAAGCTTAGCTTCAGCAACAAGGACAGACATAAGAAGAAAAATACCCGTTGAAATTCATCTCAAGCCGACCATTGAAGAAGAAGAGGTTTCCAGAACTTTCCTCAACTTGAATATGGGAGCCTCATGGATGGATCCTCTTATCAGATACATCAAAGAGGGAGACCTACCAGAATCAAAGTCAGAAAGAAGAAAGTTTAGGTTCAGAGTTGTCAAATTCTCAATTGTGGGAGATGTCTTGTACAAGAAGGGGTTCCTACTTCCTATCCTCAGATGTGTCCACCCTTCAGAGGTTCCACACATCTTATAAGATATACATGAGGGCTCTTGATCTAGTCACATTGGAGGAAGAGCTTTAAATAAGAGGATAATCACTCAGGGGTACTGTGTCCGACATTAGCCAAAGATACAGCTGCATACGTAAAGAAGTGTGATAAGTGCCAAAAGTTTTCCACTGTCCCTCATCATCCTCGTCAATCTATGACTTCAATCAGCTCCCCTTGGCAATTTGCAATATGGGGCATTGATTCGCTAGGACCCCTGCCAAGATCTATGAATAATTATCGATTCTTGATTATGGTAATTGATTATTTCTCCAAATGGGTAGAGGCTAAGCCAATGATCACAATCACTGAGCAAACGACCTTCCAATTCATCTGGAAGAACATCATATGCAGGTATGGTTTCCCAAACACCCTCATCTCAGACAATGGAACCCAGTTCAAGAACGTTTCCTTATAAAAATACTACGAAAAAGTAAGGATCAAATAATTCTTCTCTTCTCTTGGCCGACCTTAGGAAAACGGCCAGACCGAGGTTACAAATCGAACAATTCTTGATGGGATAAAAAAAAAGGTTGGAAGAGGCCAAAAGGAGATGGACAGAGGAGGTACATGTTGTGTTATGGGCCTACTGGATGACAACAAGGACACCAACGGGAGAGACTCCATTTATGTTTGCCCACAGTTCAGAAGCTGTCATCCCTACACAGGTGGTACTTCCTACTTATAGAGTTCAGACCTATGACCCTTAGAGGAATGGGGAAGAGAGAAGACTTAATCTTCATTTGATCGAGGAAAGAAGAGAGGATGCAGAGATAAGACAGAAAACCTACCAACAAATAACTGCGAGATTCTACAATCAAAGGGTGAAATCAAGGCCTATAGCTGTGGGAGACCTAGTCATAAAAAAAATGTTTCAAAAGGCAAATAAGATCCATCCAAACTAGCATGGTCCTTACATAATATTTGATGAGGTTGTGCCTGGTACCTACCAGATAGAAAACCTTAAAGGAGAACCTTTCTCCAACCCTTGGAATGCCGATCACTTAAAGCAGTATTATATATGATGTTGCAGTTATTCTTATCTTTTTGTAATACATGTATCAGTTTAAACAGAAGATGTTAATGAAAATATAACAATGTTATTCTAGTACTCTTGTTATATGCTTTAAACATCATTAGTTTGGTGATAATTTACGAGGGTAAACATCATTATATGGTGACTTCAGACCTTAAACATTAGTTTGGTGAAACGTATGAGGTGAAACGTCATAATTTTGTGACCTCGGACCTTAAACATCATTAGTTTGGTGAAAAATATGAGGGTAAAAATCATTATATGGTGACCTCACATCTTAAACATCATTAGTTTGATGAAAAAATATGAGGGAAAATATCATAATTTGGTGACCTCGGACCTTAAACATCATTAGTTTGGTGAAAAATATGAAGGTAAACATCATTATAAGGTGACCTCAGACCTTACACATCATTAGTTTGATGAAAAAATATGAGGATAAACATCATAATATGGTGACCTCAGATCTTAAACATCATTAGTTTGGTGAACGTTTTGAGGGTAAACATCATAATACAAGGTGTAACATCATAATATGATGACCTCAGACCTTAAACCAAATTATTACTTTGGTGAAAAATATGAGGTGGAACATCATAATTTGGTGACTCTAGACCTTAAACATCATTAGTTTGATGAAAAAATGAGGGTAAACATCATAATTTGGTGACCTCATACTTTAAACATCATTAGTTTGGTAAAAAATATGAGGGTAAACATCGCTATATGGTGACCTCATACCTTACACATCATTAGCTTGATGAAAAAATATGAGGGTAAACATCATAATTTGGTGATCTCGGACCTTAAACATCATTAGTGTGGTGAAAATGTATGAGGTGAAACATCATTATATGGTGACCTCAGACCTTACACATCATTAGCTTGATGAAAAAATATGAGGTTAAACATCATTAAATGGTGACCTCAGACCTTACACATCATTAGTTTGATGAAAAAATATGAGGGTAAACATCATAATTTGGTGACTTCATACCTTAAACATCATTAGTTTGGTGATAATTTATGAGGGTAAACATCATAGATTGGTGACCTCAGACCTTTAACATCATCAATTTGCTGAGATTTTAAGAGGTAGGACATTCAAGCATAACATCATATGAAGCAACATAGTCTAAAGAAAATCGAACTAATGATTATCATGAAAAAGATGAATTACAAGTCAGAGGCATCAAGAGGACATTGGATGTTCACAAAATATAAGAGGTTAAAACAAAAGGGAAACCAAAATTACAACTCTTAAAAGCTTCACAAGAAAAGGACTAAGTCTCTGCAGCTGCAGTCGGGTCGTCATGGACAACGTTTGTTACCTTAGCTCCATCATCCCGATGATTAGCATCTTTAATCTCAGTAGCCTCTAGGGGAGCAGTCTCAGTTGGAGCAGCATCAGCTTCCTCAACTTCTTACATGGCCTGAGCAAACAGGGGATCACCAAAGCCAAGACCCACAAAGTCTGAGGCAGATAGGCTCCCCGACTTTTTCTCCTTAGTGGTTGACCATTTTCCATTTTCTTTGATACCTCTTTCAAGGTATTCAAATCCAAAGCTGATAAATTCATTAGAGACCTTATAGTCTTCAGTGGTCTTCTCTACAACATCCTCTAAAGTAGCCTTGACTGAAACATTCACCTTAGTCTGAAGGGCATCATCCTTAGCCTTCAGAGCTATGCCGTGGTCCTTCTTGAGTTTAGACATGTCGTCGTCCCTCTTCTTGACAACACCGTTCAACCTTTCAACCTCTTCATTTAAAGAGGCTTGGACCTTCTTAGATTCTTGGCCTTTATCTATAAGGGGCATCTTCTTCAGAGTCCAATCATCGAGACGATGCAAGGATAAGACACCCTACAGTAGAAGGTCAAACATATGAACATAGGAGCTATAATTTGTAAAAGAGCCGAGGTTACACTTATGGCAAGCAAATGAATAAAAACTAATACCTTAATTGATTTATGGAGAGTAAACTCGACCAGCAATGGGATGTCCAAAGAGCGTAAGAAATGCTTATCCTCTTCAGTCATTATCGTGCCAAAAGTATCGACAACCTTCAGCCTGTGGCCAATGAGGCTATCAGTGATTTTTAGCTGAGCAAGATGAGCAGCCAGGGTATCATCTATATAGATGGGAATGACACGATCCCCTTTTGAGTCTTGCCTAGCCTTAGATGCTTCGGTTTAGCTGTGGTCTTCCACTTTTTAGTAACATCGGTCTGGGATATGCCGATGTTCTTCTTTGTGGTAGGAGGGGGTATATTTTTTCCACCTCTCTTTTATATTAGCTTTACAAGATCGGGAACAGACATTTCCCAAAGGTCGTCTGATATGCCTTCAGGGCGCTCTGCAAAATGCAAGTCTTCGAGTTAATCAGGCAGAGGTATAAAAAGTAAGAGGTATAACATATAAAAAATTAAGACTTACGAAGCTCTCCCAAAGGACCACCCCCTAAGCCTATCTAAGAGAGGTAGTAGGGGTCATCAAATGTTCATATTTTACAAGGCGAACCTGATTACGAAGATCCTCAACTTTTTGTCAAGTGTCCTGGCTAAGTCCAGGATCGACTTTAGCAGCGAGGGAGACCTTCCCCCATCTCAGAGGGGTCCTTGGAACCGAAATTCCAAAGGCCTCATTTGGACTAAATTCCCATGCCCTACAAGCAAATAAATACCGAGGTTTCCAATTATGGTTTGAAGTTTGGATAACCAACAACATTTTCTTCTCTGATTTCCTAGCTAAGAAGTGGTAATAGCTAGGGTGGTTTTTGGCAAAGGAAGGCACATAACAACCTTTGAAAACCCTAACTGGAAGGTCTGAGTGGTGGATAACCCTCCAAAGGATGATCGCCCCAATAATAACCTTCTAGGCATTAGGAGATAATTGGGAAGGGGATGGATTTATATGGGAAAGTATAGCTCTGATGGTTAGGTGAATAGGAAGATGAAAGCCCAACTTGAACATCTGCTCATAGACGCAGATCTCTCCATCTCGGCCGTCAAAGGTCCTCTCATCCCTCAGAGGTTTCCTAAGGATGGTGGAAGAATTTATGGAATGAAGGTGACTAAAAGAAAGAAGGTCGTACTTAGTGATGGTACTCTGATACTCGAATGCCTTAGACGTATCTAGATCACTCTCCTCTCCATCATCACCATACCTAGAAACGTCGGCCTGGGCAGGTGATGGAGAACCACGTGGAAACCTCTGAGAAAATTTAGCCCCGGTGGCAGCCGACAGAGGAATGGCATCAATGATGGGGGGAATGGCCACACTTGGCCCTATGATTTCAACATCAGAAGACCTATATGAGGTACTAGAACCTTGGGGAGATGAGGCACGATTCAAAACATCGGCTTTCTCAGGAACCTCACACTGCCTAGGAGAGTAATCCATAGCCTCTTGAAAAGAGTCTACATACATGAGGTCTGAGGAAGATGACTCAGACTTAGACATTGGTATGGAATCCCCATGAACCTCTGCTGGCTCAGTTAGCTCAGGGTAGATAACCTTCAGGGGTGGAGGAAAAATGGGTCTGAGAGGAAAGTCCTCAGCCCTATGAGCCTTCTCTTGGGCTTGCTCTATTTGCCTAATTTTCTCAAAGGTCTTGTCACGAAGAGAGGGGAACTCTTCTATGAGTTGGTACAAGGTTATGAGCATAAGTGGGACAACACTACACTTAAGAAAGACTTAAACCACAAACAGGAACATAAATTAAAAGAACTCAAACTCAAGATCAAAAAGGGAAGTTGGAAAGTTTGAAATAAAGAACTTCAAGAACATTCAAGAATAGGGTCGCTGGAGAAGGTGACCAGCGGTTGACCGAAAACCTAAAAAAGGGCTATTTCTGGCTTAAATAACCTCGGAGCTACCTACCACTGTCCCTAAACCACTCAACCACTGCTATCCTAGCCCTACAACCACCAATACTGGTGGAAACCCTCACCAAAAATGCAAAGCCTAATCAGAAACTCAGAAATGATGATGTTGTAACTAAAATGGAAAAGAAAGGTGGAAATTAATACCTGGTTAATCGCAAAATAGAGAAGAAGAGGGTGGGAGGCAAGGAAAGCTATGAATCGCCGCAATAATGGAACTCTTGGAGAGAGAGAGGAAGTTGCAGAACCTATGCGGGAGAAATTTGGAAGAAAAAAGAGAAGAGGAAAAGCGAAAAAGGCTTTTAAACCTATCCAATGATGGGGCGCGAGTCCCAATATCCCATCATTGCCTTAGGGAACCTAAAGGGCAAGTCAGAGTCATCACACCTTAATAAGCATGCTACTCATTTCAGTAAGTGACATGTGTCAAGAAAATATTAGCACTCAAAGATACTCATCCTCGGCCTAACACACATACCCCTCAATCATCTATTCACATAGAAGACTAAGGACTAGGGGGTGATTGATATGCCCAAAGTGCACCCTCGTACTCAGAGATACCAACCTCGACCAGTCTCACAACCGAGGTGCCAAGAAGCTTACGATAACCATCAACAAGGTTATCTCTCATAAGGTTTGTCCCCTCACACACCAACCTCAGTTCTTCATCAGCCGAGGTCAGGAGAGACTCACAAGATCAATTAACTGCCAACATCATCATCGGCCTCACTCGACGTTCCAGCTACCTCATACCTAACCTCGACTAACCTTCCTGGCTGAGCTCATCATGATTAGAGAGGACAAAGCAACTACATCTGAGTCCACCAACCTCGTACTCATCCAGGCCGAGGTTACACCACTAAAGGACGCAGGCCCGAGCATTTATAAGCATATGTAAGGTTTGGAACGCATGGACAAATCAGTTATAACCGAATCATTCCCCCCATGTGAGGGAATATTGAGATCATCATTATTTGCATAAGATCATCTAGGTGTCATCATCACACTGGTTCGATCCTCATGCACATGCTCATTGCATGCTTGGGGGGTACATTACACCCCCAAACACAATAAATAGAGGTCATCCTCTACCTTGTAAAAGGATCCATAATTTCAACCCTAGCTGAAACTCTGTTAGTTTATATAGTAGAGAGAGAAAGCTTAAAAGATTGTATCTATGGTCGTTAGTGCCTTCATCTAGTGATATTACTCACACATTCACAGTGGACGTAGGCCAGATTGGCTGAACCACTTATATACAAGTGTTCATCCTCTTCTCCTCACCTCCTTCTACTATATATACACTCTTGTGCTTCCATTATTATTGTTAGCTTGAGCTTGTCAACACCTCATCTGGTGGTGCTGTTTCCAGCATCATCAGCAGACCCCGCCAAACTAAAATCGATACTCAAGATGCCACCACCCCAGATAGAGAAAAAGGTGCGTGGATTCCTAGGTAAGCTATAATACATCAGTCAGTTTATCATCCAACTGACCTCTATTAGCGAGCCCATTTTTTTTTTGAAATCATTCAACTAAATTTTAGAAGGAGGCGTGTAAAGAAGCCGTCGATCAGATCAAACGATACCTCACCCGATATCACCCTATATCCAGTACTCATGACTCCATAACAAGATATCTCCATACTTCAACACTTGAATATCACCCACACTACAACAGGGTCTATGCTTGACCAATACATTGAGGAATCTCGTAAGGAAAGAGAAATTTAGGAAGCTAGAAGGGTACAAGGTAAACTACATCGCATTAGAGAAGGGGTGTGTTACCTTGGTCGAGTTCACACAGAATCTTTGTCACTATATACTTGCATTCCTAACCAAACTGGTGTCCCAAATGGATCCAATAAAAACCTTATTAGAGAAGGTCGCTCTGTCTAGCTGCACAACTCGTTGGCTGATGTTACTGGTCAAGTTTGATATCTCTTATATCCAGCGAAAGGCTATAAAAGGGATATCCATCTCCGATTACCTTGTCGATAATCCCATTGAGGTAACTGAGCCTTGTATTTTGAATTCCAAGACGAAGACAACCTCTACACCTCCTATAAGGACCTCGGGTGGATGATGTTCTGTAATAGAACTGCAAACAAGAAAGGGTCTGTTTTGGGATACTCCTGATTGCACTCCGATGATTCTTACATACACATTTCCATTAAGTTGAATTTATCTTTCACCAATAACATGATGGAATACGAGGCATGCACCATAGGGATCAAAATCGCCCTCAAGAAAGGAATAAAAAACATGGATGTCTATAGAGACTCGACCCTCATTGTGGTGCAGATCCTTAGGAAATGGAAAGTAAAAATTAAGAAGCTCTTACCCTTCCACGCTCACCTAGAATATCTTGCCTCCCAATTTAAAGATGTAAGCTTCCATTACCTTCCTTGCTTGTGGAATACCCTAGCTGATGCACTGGCAACCTTGGCCTTAATGGTTGACATGCCTAAGGGAATAAAAGTGGTCCCCTTCCTGGTCCAAAAATAGGCTGCACTCACTCACTTCTACCACATCGAGCTCATTACAGAAGAAGATCTAGACATGGTAGAGTTATGGTATGATGACATTTGGCGCCTCCTCAGATGTGGTAGGTATCATTGGGACTATAATAAGAAAGATCATACAACCCGTTGCAGGTTGTCTACCGAGTACATCATCTGCGACAAGGCACTCTTTAAAAGAAATTTTAATGGAATCCACTTGCATTGCATAGTAGGGGCTGGGATCGAAGACACGATGCAAAATATCTACAATGGGGGATGTAGACCCCACATGAACGATCACATGATTTCTAAGAAAATCATCCATCAAGGGTATTACTAGACCACCATAGTTCAAGACTGCACTGCTTATGTTAGAAGATTCTTAAATTGCCAAAAGTTTTCCAACCTTTAACACTTGCCTCCTTAAGAGTTGTATAACATGACTTCTCCCCGATCCTTATCCACTTGGAGTATAGATTTCATGGGAAAGTCACTGCCAAAGCTTCAAATTTGCATGAATCGATACTGTTCGCCATTGACTACTTCATAAAATGGATCAAAGCCAAGTCGTACGCGATGCTAAAAGCAAAAAGTTAGCCAAATTCATCAGAAAGAATATCATCTTCCATTACAAAGTTCCTCATGAGTTGATATCAGACAATGGGCTCCATTTCGAGGTTGAGGTCACAAAACTAATTAAAGAATATGGAGTTCAAAGGCACAAGTCCTCTCCTTACCGATCACAAGACAATAGAGCTATCAAAGTCACCAACAAAAGCCTCAAAACCATCATTAGAAAGATGATTGAAAATTGTAGAGACTGGGCCGATCGGATCCTATATTCCATGTGGGGCTATCGTACCTCCCTCAACACACCCACTGGGGTTAATCCGTATTCTCTAATATACGATATAGAGACGGTACTCCCTACCGAACTTGAAATACCTTCTCTACGGGTTATTCTTGAAAGTCAGGCCAGTGAATAGGAGTGGCATCGAAGCCTCTACGATGAACTCATGCTCTTAGACAAGAAGAGGTTGAAAGATTTAAATCACATACAAGGGTACCGTTACCATATTATACGATTATTCAGTAAACAAGTCAAGGACTACAATGTCCAAGAAGGAGATCTAGCCCTAAAGAAATTATAGAACTCGTCTGGGATCTACGAGGAAAGTTCAAGAACAACTGGAACGGCCTCTACATCGTGTAAAAATCCTGTCTAGTAGCACTACCATGGTCATAAACCTTAACGGACAAGAAATGGCGCCCAATCAATTTAAACCGTCTCAATAAGTTTTACTCCCAGTACAAACTCTCATTGTGTTATGAATCCTCTTATCCCCCTTTTATTCTAAAAAAATCTTCTTTCCTCTCTATTTAAAACAACGTAGGATCTGATCCCATATAAAATACCCTTTCAAAAAAGAAGATCTCATGAATTTCAAAGCCCACAGAGGCACGTAGGAAAATTATAAGACATACATAGGCACGTTCCTTTCTCTCTTATAAAATGCTATTCTTTTCTCCCTATGGGAACAACGGTCTCCCTCCCAATTTAAATGAACAAAACGATTATGTGTGCCTTAGAGATCAGTATAGATAGTTCAAATACAAAATTCATCAACGACATAACATAATACGTTGAAATCATTGTTCTTTTATTAAAATTTAGTACAACTATTACATGATATATAAAAGTTGGGAATGAAAAACAACCCATTCCCTTATGAACCCCATAAAAATATCAAAACCCAGAAAACCCACATCATTCCCAGCTTCACAAAAAAAAACACCCCTAAAATTTAAAAAACATCTTATAACATACACAAGACCTTGCCTTCAGCTACCTGATGGACCTGCTTGATCATCATTGCACGTCCCTGAAAGACCCCAAGAATCCTACTCCTGGTTGTGGCTCTGAATGCGCTCCATGGCGATAAGCCTTATAAGCTTGGATGAAACCACGATACCTTTTTCCAAAGTGTCAAACATAACAAGCCATCTCAGACCAGTCCCCTCTACTAGAATCTTCTCAACCACAAGCTTCCATAACCACTTAAGGCAATCCCAAAATATGAACCCGACCTCCCCAAAAGAGTGAGATGGAAGGGTCTATGGTTGATGATGCTACCATTAAGGACCTAATTTCATCCTTAGACAGTCATCAAGTCCTACACAGGAAATAAGTTGGTTATCCGCAGAGGAATGATTTTCTCCCACCCTGCTGAACGTAGAGGCTGATATGGAAGATAGAAAGAGTTCTTATAAAGGCCCACCAACTGCACGTACCGATTATCACCTAGTTACATGACATGATACAAGTTCTCCCACCACGGTATAGACCAACGAAGACTCTAGGGTCTATGATCTACAAACTAATTCACCCAGTTCTCTGTCATTAGGCTAAAGCTGAAAAAAGGACGAGAAAAGAAATTTGAAAGGTCGATAGAGGGTACTCAGGAGGGTTCGTGTGACACCCCGCCTAATTAAACAGAGGGTGATCGGTCCTCTATTAAATTAAAACAGGTTTCTCATATGGTTTATTCTTTGCATCACTATCGAAAACATTTTAATTATTAATCACCTAAGTGAAATTAGACCAGTGTCAAATTTTAAATTTTGTTAAACATGCAACAACATGTGGAATAATATATATAAATCAAACACTAATATAAAAGTCTAAATATAGCAACTAATATAAATCAAAATATTTTCGAATAAACTATCGAATAAAACCAACTAATAATAAAACTCCAATAATGAAAGTACTGAAGGACAACATGTCCCTGCCGAAAATTGAAATCCTACACTAGATCAGAATAGATAAAAATAGTGTCTAATCAATGTCCTGTAACATCCACCTATGCTGCAGCTGCATCTCCCTGGAATGAGGTCAAGATTTTACATAGCAAGAGTTAGGATTCAAAACATTTTGAAAATATTAAGCAAGTGTTTATCACAATAAAGATTCAGTTATTGATTACACATGTTCACGCACACTCTCCCTTGAGTTTTCCTTACCTCTCATCTATAGTGCTTGCCTAACGTTCTATACTTAGCCCACCTATGTGTACTACCCAAGATAACTAGGCTGAAGTATCCCACTAAACTTATACACACCACTAAGTCCCCGTATCGCCCATACAGTACATTTATACATTAACATTTCTCAAATGTTAATGAATTCCTGTGTGAAATTTCACATATGTTAAATTTAATCATCATAATCATCTCACTACTTAACTTATATGAGATTTCATATTTATCATCATTCAACTTCAATAATTAAGTTTCACTATTTCATTGACTATAGATATTCCCAATTTGTATTTTGTCTTGTAATTAAGTTTCTCTCCACTTAATTTATCATTTATATGTATATCCCTGTATATGACATCCACAAGTCTACTATCACACATAAGTAAAATATCATGAAGTATATATTTCACACACAATATACACTATAAGTATTATTGGTTCGGCTAATCATCGACCCAAATTATCCTATCATTTACATTTGTCCAGATATCCCTCGATCCTAAATGTAAATGATTATGCAAATGTATATTGGTCCGGATTCTTCATCGACCCCAATATAATTTACTTAGATTTGGTCCGAAAAATCATCGACCCCAAATTAAATCTTATATATATTGGTCTGGATAATCGTCGACCCTAATACTGTAAAATACTTTAAGAATTCACACCGCTAAGTATTTATTATGATAGGTATTCACTCCACCTATATGTAATTCAGTAGGTATACACCTGACCCAAATATTCATTTTTTTACGTAGTATATATCTCTCTCATACTTATCGTACTTAACATTTTTTGAATTTTCACACTATCATATTTATCGAGTATTTGTACAACTCTAAGGGCCCTACTTACCCCTTCTAACTTTCAAATCACTAGTTACACTACTAGTCTACTTATCATTCCATTAGAAGTTCCAGTAATTTATTATCTCTCTCTCTCCAATAATATATGACACTGTTTATCCCAATCGATTTCCATCTTAATCCTCTCTCTAAGACTAAACTACAAATCCCAAATTAGGCCTACTGTAGTATAAATAATTCTCCCGTGATTTCCTAATAAGGTCTCTAAAATTTCCACGAAAGATGATTTGAAGAACTAGGTCAAATAGGGAACACTTTTAAAAATTCTGGCAGCCCGAATCGATTCGCCCTGTCCGAATGGATTCGATTCTACGCATATCCAACCCTGTCTTCTTCATGCGTTTTCTATAATTTTCACCATTAAAACTCATCCCAACCTTCATGTTTCTTCACCAAACTTTTAACCGATATTGCCACACGTCATATATAGGTACCAGGATGATTTTAAATGAATAAACACATTAAATCCATACAAAAATCATTCAAATATGAATTAAATCTATGATTACTTCAAGAACCCTAACCCTTGTGTTCTTCCTAGATAGTCATCTAATTTTCCAGATTTAGTTCGTTTTAACCATCAAGTCTTTTCTGATTTTAATGTTCCTACAGATGTAATCCGTACTACATGCAAACCCTAACCAACATACATCAATTCTTTTTCTTTTCTCCAAGAACATGGGTTTAAATCATAGTTTTCACTAATTTCTACGCATGGGCATTATAACTTCATTTAAATGCAATAAACAAATTGCCTTAATTACTGTCGGGTCATTTGATGCTTCCCTCTTCAAATATTCACTCCTTAGGTTCTTAAGATGCAATAACTCTTTCAAACCTTCAAGAATCACCCTTAAACTTTGGGGAATGGTTCCTCTCTTCCCTCTAATGGAACCCCTTTGCTCTACAAACTAATTCACCTAGTTCTCTGTCGTTAGGATAAAGCTGAAAAAATGCCGAGAAAAGGAATTTGAAATCCCGATAGAGGGTACTCAGGAGGGGCCGTGTGACACCCCGCCTAATTAAATTTAGGGTGATCAGTCCTCTATTAAATTAAAAGGGGTTTCTTATATGGTTCATTCTTAGCATCACTGTCGAAAACGTTTTAATTATTAATCACCTAAGTGAAATTAGACCGGTGTCAAATTTTAACTTTTGTTAAACATACAATAACATGCGAAATAATATATATAAATCAAACACTAATATAAAAGTCTGAATATAACAACTAATATAAATCAAAAGCTTGCCGAATAAACCATCGACTAAAACCAACTAATAATAAAAATCCAATAATGAAAGTACTGAAGGACAACATGTCCCTGCTGAACACTAAAATCCTACACTAGATCAGAATAGATAAAAAGAGCGTCTAATCAAAGTCCTCCAACATCCACCTATGTTGCAGATTCGTCTCCCTGGAATGAGGTCAAGATTTTATATAGAAAGAGTTAGTACTCAAAATATTTTGAAAATTTTTAGCAAGTGTTTATCACAATAAATATTTAGTTATTGATTACACACGTTCACGCACACTCTCCCTTGAGTTTTCCTTACCTCTCATCTATAGTGCATGCCTAACGCTCTATACTTGGACCAACTAGTTGTACTACCCAAGCTAACTAGGCTGAAGTATCCCACTAAACTTATACACACCACTAAGTCCCCGTATCGCCCATACAGTACATTAATACATTAACACTTCTCAAATGTTAATTAGTTCCTGTGTGAAATTTCACATATGTTAAATTTAATCATCATAATCAAGTTTCACTACTTAACTTATATGAGATTTCAAATTTATCATCATTCAACTTCCATTAAATTTCACTACTTCATTGACTATAGATATTCCTAATCTGTATTTTGTCTTGTAATTAAGTTTCTCTGCACTTAATTTATCATTTAGATGTATATCTCTGTATATGTCATCCACAAGTCTATTATCCAACATAAGTAAAATATCATGAAGTATATATTTCACACACAATATATACTATAAGGATTATTGGTTCGGTTAATCATCAACCCCAATTATCCTATCATTTACATTGGTCCGGATATCCCTCGACCCTAAATGTAAATGATTACGCATATGTATAT
Organism: Sambucus nigra; assembly: GCA_949130495.1. Lineage (NCBI taxonomy): Eukaryota > Viridiplantae > Streptophyta > Magnoliopsida > Dipsacales > Adoxaceae > Sambucus > Sambucus nigra. The sequence goes on from OX422212.1 coordinate 227,198,122, forward strand.
TGGTCCGGATTCTTCATCGACCCCAATATAATTTACTTAGATTTGGTCCGGATAATCATCGACCCCAAATTAAATCGTATATGTATTGGTCCGGATAATCGTCGACCCTAATACTGTAAAATACTTTAAGCATTCACACCGCCTAAGTATTTATTATGATAGGTAATAACTCCACCTATATGTAATTCAGTAGGTATACACTTGACCCAAATATTCATTTTTTTTACATAGTTTATATGTCTCTCATACTCATCATACTTAACATTTTTTCGAATTTTCACACTATCGTATTTATCGAGTATTCGCACAAATCTAAGGGCTCTACTTACGCCTTCTAACTTTCAGTAGTTAAATCACTAGTTACCCTACTGGTCTACTTATCATTCCATTCAAAGTTCTAGTAATTTATTATCTCTCTCTTAGATAATATACGACAAAGTTTATCCGAATCGATTTCCGTATTAATCCTCTCGCTAAGACTAAACTACAAATACCAAATTAGGCCTATTGTAGTATAAATAATTCTCCCATGATCTCCTAATAAAGTCTTAAAAATTTTCACGAAAGATTATTTGAAGAACTAGGTCAAATAGGGAACACTTTTAAAAATTCTGACAGCCCGAATCGATTCGATGGGACCTAATGGATTCACCTTGTCTGAATGGATTCGATTCTACGCAGATCCAACCCCGTCTTCTTCATGCGTTTTTTTATATTTTTCACTATTTAAACTCATCCCAACCTTCATGTTTCTTCACCAAACTTTTAACCTATATTATCACACATCATATATAGGTACCATGATGATTTTACATGATTAAAACACATTAAATCCATACAAAAATCATTCAAATATGAATTAAATCTATGATTACTTCAAGAATCCTAATCCTTGTGTTTTTCCAATATAATCATCTAATTTTCCAGATTTAATTCATTTTAACCATCAAGTCTCTTTTGATTTTAATGTTCCTACAGATGTAATCCATACTACATGCAAACCCTAACCAACATACATCAATTCTTTTTCTTTTCTCTAAAAACATGGGTTTAAATCATAGTTTTCACTAATTTCTACACATGGGAATTATAACTTCATTTAAATGCAATAAAAAACTTGCCTTAGTTACTGTTGGGTCTGATTTCGTGGGTGAAGATGATGGTTTGATGTTTCCCTCTTCAAATCTTCACTACTTAGGTTCTTAGGATGCAAGAACTCTTTCAAACCTTCAAGAATCCTCCTTAAGCTTTTGGGAATGGTTCCTCTCTTCCCTCTAATGGCCTCCTTTTGTGTTTTTATGTTTCTAACCCTGGATCCAATATCTAATTATCAGATATAGGGTTGAAAATTTCGCAGGTCCTGTAATCTCCATTTTTGAAATGATCAAAACGCCCTCAATGGTTGTCGGTTTGGTCTAAAATTGACCCGAGACCCAAACTAAACCCCTGGGTACACTATTTCAACTATTTTGCCCCTTAAGGAATTATTCGTGACCTCTAAATTATCATCAGAGTCACTTAAATATTTTTCTAATTTCTCAGCTGAAAATAGTCTATCAAGCGACTCGCGATGAGAAAATAAAAATATGCACATATCACTCGTTCTGTCGTATAACCACAATTAATAAAATACGAACATATCACTCGATATGCCGTATAACCACAATTATCAATTATTTACTATTCACACTTAGTAAATATCATAATGCAATATTAATCAGTATCTATCTCTTGATTAATATTTAATAGTCATAATTATCATCTACTCGCATTAAATTACTTCACTCGTGTAATTAATTAAAATGTATTTTTCTGAATTAATCCCTCAAATTAATGAAATAAAATACACAGAAATATGGGGTATTACAGGCCGCCAGGCACAGTCCCTTAAACGACCAAATGAACAACATGACAGGGCTCCTTTGCAAGAAATTAACTCGACCCTCCTTCCAGGCATCTAGACCATTCAAAGTCTCCGCCAGTATTATAACATTTAAACTAGAGTGGTAAGACATCCACAACTCTAGCGTGGCTACCAGAGGGTCAACCATCATGTCATCGAGCACTAAAATCATCCTGATAGTCAACCCCAGGACTATGGAACCAATAAAGCCATTATCAGTACAGTCTCTTGGACACATCGAATTCAACACAATCCAATACAGGCAACTAGCTCTACTTGATATAAAGTTTTATGTCTCCTCATCCATGACCAACCAAACCAACAATGATTCTAGAAAAATCTGAACACCAAGAATGCAAGAAGGTTACCACAAAAGATTAAAATAGTGTACCTGAATTAACAAGCCAATAAGCAGGCTAGGGATATGTCGATCATACCCTATTTGGAAAACCCTCATTTTTCTCTTTTTCTCTTCTATATTTCAAAAGATGTTCCTTCAAAGGGAATCTCTTTGCAACTAATCCTCCAAGGCCTTCCTCTATTAAAATATGCTAAAGACATATTTTTTTTTACTTTTAACAGAAAATTAAAGTGCATGTCGAGTAAGCCACTAAATCAAGATAATTAAATAAGAGATGCATTTTTTTTCTTTTTCAGTCAATTTTCCAGGCACAAAGAAAGGCATACAACATCGCGAATGTCAATCTCCTCCAGTCACAATGATGAATCTATGATAAAATGACAAAAAGAAAGAATTAGAAATGGATGTTACCTCACCTGCCTCATAACCCTTTTGCCCAGGCACCAGATGTACTCGGACTTATGCACCAACAACCTCCGCATCTGGGCATTCATTCCTGTAATCCCCACAGCCTTTGAAGACAAATGCCAAGGGTAGAATGTCACATGTTTCCCCAGTAAGAGTCAGTAATCCACCAAAGTGAAAATAGAGTATTAAAACCACATAAAATATAGAATTCGGTAGTGACCTTTCACCTACCCTAGGAAGCCCAGGAGTCCACGCCATATGGTAATAGCACCCCTCTGATATGCCTATCGATAGATTCCTCAAAATTTCATTACAAAAATTCCAGAAAAATCCAAAACTTTCCCAAAAAATCACAAAAATTCCTAAAAAATCCTCACAAGGTCAAGTACATAATGACTTAGAGAAAAATCACTAAGAAGCACCAAACCATTTACAAATTTCTCATCAATACTAACCAGGATTAGAATTATAATGCATCAACACTTATAAAGCTCTCATCCTTATCATACTCCCTAGAGAAACTAAAATCCAAGTGTGCCTGCACTCGCAATACCCAACCTCACCCTAGTGGAACTAAAATCCCAGTGTGCCTTCGCTTGTAATATCTAAGTCCTCCCTAGCAGAGTCATTATTTAAGAACAATCTCCATAGATAACTCTTAAGGTCTACAAAATTGACCTAGCTCCATATAATCGACCTCGACCCTCTGAATTAACCACCTAAACTCTTTAGGTCTACAAAATTGACCTAGGATTGTAGAACTGACTTCTACCCACTATATAGGTAATTTCAACTCCTTAAGTTAAAACAATCAACCTCAACCCTTTGAATTGATCACCTCAACTCTTCAGGTCCACGAAATTGACCTCGACCATCTCAATTGATCCTTTTAACTCCTTAGGTCCACATAATTGACTTTGACCCGCTGAATTTGTCATGTCAACTCCTTAGGTCCGTAGAAATAACCTCGACCCATTAAATTTGTCATTTTAACTCCTTAGGTTTGCAAAAATGACCTCGACCCATTGAATCGATCATGTCCACCCCTCAGGTATGCAAAATTGACCTTAACCCCCTAAATGGGTCATTTTAACTTTTAGGTGCGCAGAATTGACCTAGGTCCACAGAATCGACCCTCTGAATTGGTCATTTATACTCCTTAGGTTAGGTCCGCAGAATCGACCACGACCCTATGAATTGGTCATTTCTTTTATAAAATCAACCTCGACCCTATAAATTGGCCATTTTAACTATTTAGGTTTAGATAATCAATCTCGACCCACTGAATTGGTCATTATAAATTTTAAGTATGCAAAACTGACCTAGGTCCACAGAATCAACCTCGACCCTCTGAATTGGTCATTATAACTCTTTAGGTCCGCATAATCGACCTAAACCATTTGAATCAGTCATCTTAACTCTCTGAGTTTGTAGAATCGAAGTCGATCATCATATTCATCACCTTAAATCTTTAGGTTTGTAAAATCGACCTCAGCCCTTTAATAAACCATCTTCTAACCCCCAGTAGGGCCCCCAATCTTTGAACATCGAGAAGGTGTCTATCTTTCAATGACCTCCATTTATTACAAGGTCGCTCATCAAGGGTATCTATAGACACCCCTTCCTGGTACCCCTTAAATACCTCCTTAGTCTCTAAGACTTCCCCTCCTACCATGAGACCATATGTTTTACTTCGAGACCTAGTCTAGATGCCATCGAATGCTTTCGGGCCCCATTTGATCTCAGTCAACTCTTTGACCAGATCAAAGCCGATTGAAACCTTTTAAGGATCTTAATCCCCTTTCTAAAAGTCTGCACAATGCATGAATTGGCCTCACGGTTTCTTGTACTCACCTCTTTACTCTGAACCCTAATCTACAAGCCACCGAGCTCTCTTGAGTCCAATTTGACCTTGGTAAACTCTCGAACCTAAGCGAATCATACTAAAACCTTGTAGGGATCTAAATCCCTTTCCAATGATCCATACCATGCATGAATAGGCCTCACGGTTTGCGTGTATGTACCTTTTTACTCCGAGAGACCATCGAACAATCTTGGGCCCCATTAGACCTTAGTCAACTATTTAAACTAAGTGAATCTCATTGAGACCTCCTGGGGATCTAAATCCCCTTTCCAATGATGCATACCGTGTGCAAATCGAACTCACGGTTTGCGCGTACTTACTTTTTTACTCCGAGAACCCCTTATTCAGAGACCATCAGGAGCTTTCGAGCCCCGTTTGATTTCGTTCAACTCTCAAACCCATGAGTGGCTCAATGGATTCTCATAAGGATCTTAATTCCCTTTCCAAAGGTCCCATTTGAGCTCGATTTGTACTTACAATCTTCATTTTATGCACTTTTTTTAAAAAAGTGTGTTCCGGACTTCCTATAGGCACCCAAGTCCCCTGCCTGTCGACATGGTGTACTTTTTTTATAAAGCAAGGCAGGGCTATGCCGATAGGTAGGCCAAGGAAGATGTCGATCGACACCCCCTGAAACCCTAATTTTTTTACTATATAAGGAGACCAAGACCTCATTTCCAAGGGTCCCTTTCTAAAGTCAGAACATTTTCCTCGAAATCAGTGCTCTAAAATTCTATTTTCCCAAACATTCTTTACATTTGCTTATATAACTCTCATCCATTTTCAGTCAATTTTCTATCCTTACCTCACCACATCCAACCACATAAATCAACCTTTTACTATTGCAAAATCAAAATTAAAGTTCTCTAGAAGGTCTACCCTTATTCATTTACAACTCACTCAATAAGTAGTAGTTGTTTACTTTTCATCCATTTTTGATATATCTTTATTTTGTTTCTTCATTCCAAATATATTCTAACTTTTTATTATTTATTACACACAAATATTATTTTCATAAAATCTAAAAAAGCCAAAAAGTCGATTTACTTGTAAACCATAAATTAGAATTTCCTTATTTTTCACTCTCTCGACACTTGCACACATTTTCTAAAAAACAAACTAAAGGAAGTTCTAACTTAGGATTTATGAGTTAAATCCCACCCTTTCATGTCATCGATCTATGTGGACTTTGATGCCTTTAGGCTATATAAGCGTCCCGAGCCAATCTTAGAATTCGAGTCCTATTTTCTAATTCATTCATTTTATAATTTCTTGTGTTTATTACTATTGCGAGTACACATAGTCCTACATATTTGTGTTCCGTTCGATATACATATTTACTTCTTCATAGTGATTTGTGATTTATGATTTGATGAACATTCACATTTTATTTGTGATTTGATGAACATTCACATTCCATTTTTTGTGTTATTTCTCTTGTACACTCCTTAGGATGATTCCGCTCTATATTTCCCAAGAGGTGAATCGGATGATTTCTTTCTCTCATTATTCACATTGGATGCACGTACACACCTATCAAATGTTAGAGAAATGAAGAATATTATCATACACCATGAGAGATCGAAAAGGAAGATTGGGTGACTAACACCTTCCATTTCGTAACTTAGTCTCCGGACCCTTGATTCATCTAGCTTCGTACTCATCACTATGTCTTTTGATGTCGTTCTCGTGAGAAGGCTACATTTCTTTTGCATGTTTTGAGAAAAATAGGTTGTAGACTCCATTTTTACATTTTTCTCCCCTTTTGATGATGGCCGATTTATATCTGAGGAAGGCCGTCAAGACCAGTGAGAGTGACAAAAAGAGGACTGCCTTACCCTAGAATCCTCTCATGCATGGAGAGAGGTATTTATTCAATTTTTCCTCCCTTCTAATTTCGAGGTCGGCCCATGTCGGAGGAATCTGATCCAGATGGCCACACCCCTAAATTTCATTAACAATCATCTTGCTGGTCAAATTAGCGGATTCACTTTATTTCTTACCTTAAAATGTTTGATTAGCTGTTCCATTGACTAATTTTATGTAAACCTTACCCTATACACTGACTTCTAGCCTAATAGCTTCCCCATTTTTCACTTTCATAAATATCTAGTCATACTCTATTTTCTTGTTATCATACCCTATTTTTCAGGAAATTTTTATAACAATGGTTGAACATCTAGAAAGTAGTAGGAAAAAATAAGCTACACCACCCTCCACGCCTATTGGAATAAGGAATCCATGAGTACTCTTTCACAACTTGGTTAAGAGCTAGGAAGTTATGCAAGAGAATATAAGATAACTTACCCGAAGTGTACATGCCTCACAGAGCCGACCAGTCTATCTAGAACCGGTTCTAATAGCCCTAACTTTGGAGAAAAATCTAGTTAAATGGAAGGGAATTGCCTTATCCCTCCCAATAGAGATAGAAGGCAAGAGAACCGAGTTAAAACGATGGAAAATCCTAGGAGGCTAAATTTAGGAACTGATACGAGCAGATTTTCCTCGATAAATGGGTCAGAGTATGAAGAATCCTCTCCTATTAACCAGGTAGAACCTCGACCATAAGGTCAAGTGGGTATGATGATGACTAAATGTATTCAACTGAACACACAAGTGCCTTCGAGAGGCTTAACAGAGTACCAGTCTTTGAGATATTGGGAAGAAGAGGTGCGTGAGCATATCCGTATCCTCAAGGAAGCACAAGGAGAGAAGATTATAGAAGGCAAAGGAACAACGACTCAAGATATAATTCAAGAGCATCAACCAGGTCTGAACAAGGTGGATGAAGAGAAGAAAGGTTAGTTAAAGGTCATGGACGAGCAAATAAAGGTTTACGAACAACTGACACCCAACTATGGAGGGGATCAATCCAAAGGATAGAAGATCATCTAGGATGTCTCATTACAATAAAAAACCTGCTCCAAAGAGGGTTTTTGTAGTGAATTCCATTCATAACTTTTGTGATTAAATATCCCACACTGATGAAATTCAATTCATCTATTATCACTCCCAGGTATGAAGGGAAATCTGGTCCAATTTTGCATGTAGAGCAATACTAGGTAGCACACAACATATTAGACGTGTTACAATGCTTTTGAAGCACTCTCATAGGACCTGGTCAAATTTGGTATAATGGGTTACCAAGAAGGAAATCTCTGATTTTAAACAAATGTCCTACCTCTTTGTTAATAATTTTTATTTCAAAGCAAAACCTGGTAAAAGGGAATATCAGTTGTTAAGTGTTTGGATATGTGAGGATGAAACGATAAGAGAGTATATTACCAGGTTTAATACTGAAAAAGTAGAATTGGTGGATTATAACAAGAAAGTAGCCATTACAACCATTATGAGCGAGTTATTTTGGGAATTATCCTAGGAGTCGTCAAACCACATGGCTAAGCTCTCAGTCAAAGCATGAAATATCATGAATGCAGAGGAATCCATGGTTGCAAAAGAGTCCAGCCATAATTTTTTTTAAAGAAATAGTAGCTTAGGAAGAAAGGAAAACCCCAAAGAGGGCCCCAAACCAAAGAGCGAAAGGAGGACATACTGAAAGTTTGATGAATATACTCCCTTGATAGTGGGAGTATAGCACATCCTCAATAAGATCTGAGGAAATGGTGAATTGAAGTGGCCAGAAAAGTTAAAAACTCCTGCTAAAAGAAGAGATGAGAATAATTTTTACAAGTTTCACAAAGATCATGAGCATGAGACCAAAGACTGCCTAGACTTGAAGGATGAAATTAAGACCCCCATCAAAAGAAGGAAGCTTAATAAATATGTGGATAGGAATGGGAGAACAATACAATCTTGTGATGACTGGAAGCCAAGGAGAAGATCAAGATCACCTTGGGCAGGAAAAAAAAGACCAAAAAAGGGCTTAGGAGAACAAAGACAAGGAGGATCTGGACTCTCTATTTGTCCCTAGGATCCCGTAGAAGAACCTGATATGATCTTTATGAGGTGCAAGTTTATAGAAGGAGGAGATGCTGGTGGAGGTGATGCTCCAGCTAAAAGAAAGGCATATCTCAATGAGGCAAGAGCTTGTGTCGATAATAGAGACGTGGATATGAATACAGTAGTGGACGTTTGACCTTATAAGGTTCGTTAAGGATCGATTAATGATACGCTTTTCTTGATATGACCTCCCAAGGTTGTTATATCCTCATGATAATTAACTGGAAACAACCATAATGATCCACGATAGAAACGTGAAAAGAATTCTGAGGGACAACGAGAGTTCGACGGATGTATTATTCTATGATTATTTTAATATGTTGAAGCTATCTGACCATAAATTAGAGGCATACCATCATCCACTAGTCGGCTTCTCTAGAGAAAAAGTATACCCATTAGGTACAATTGGTCTAGAAGTTTTTATTGGAAATTAGACGACCTTCAAAAGAGAGATGATGAGATTCTTTATCATTAACAAGAATGTCTCATCGGCCTATAATATCATCTTTAAAAGTGTTAGTTTGAAAAAATTTGAGGTTGTAAATCCAACTATTCATCAATGTCTCAAGTTCCCCACCAATCTCGATGTAAGAGTGGTGAACGAAAACCAGTTAGAAGCACGCAAATGCTACTACACTTCGGTCGTTAAGGAAGAAAGGAAGAAGTTAGTTCAAACCTATTAGATTAAGACGGTAGATCATCAAGATGAAGATAAATTTATAACTAAATAAGAAATTGAGGAAACATAGATAGTAATCCTGGAACAAAACAATCTTGAAATGAAAACCGAAATCAGCTTGTCCCTAGAGCTTATCCTTAGAAAACAACTATCTGACTTCCTACGAGCTAGGAAAAGTGTATTTGCCTAGAGCAATGAAGACATGCCTGGAATTAATCTAGCCATTATCAACTAAAAGCTTAATATAATCAAGAAAGATAAACTAGTAAAGAAGAAGTGTCAGGTATTCTCGAAGGAGGTGAACATGGAAACCCAAGAAGAAATGTCCAAGTTAAATAAATCCCACTTAATTAAAGACGTTATGTGTCCCCATTGGTTAGCAAACATAGTCATGGTACCAAAGAAAAATGAAAAACGAAGGTTGTGTGCGGAAATCATAAATTTAAATAAGTCATGTCCTAAGGATTATTATCCTTTGCCTCAAATAGATTAATTGGTTGATGCAATGACTGGGCATGAAATACTGAGCTTCATAAATACATATTCTAGTTATAATCAGATCAAGATGAGGCCAGAAGACAAAGAGAACACCTCCTTCATCACCAGCTGAGGTGACACTTATTAAAGGTTGGTGAACATGATATTTGATAAGAAAATAGGGAAGAATATGGAAGTTTATGTGGATGCCATTATGACAAAGAGAATAAAATTAGATGACCATAGTAAAGACCTTGGCCAAACCTTTAACGAGTTGAAGAAATATCAGATGAAGCTCAATCCAACTAATGCGTGTTCAGAGTCATGGTTGGAAAATTTATGGGCTTTATCATCAGCCAAAAGGGTCATAGAGGAAAACCCTGACAATATCCACGCATTGATCAATATGTAGCCTCCAAGGAGAAAGAAGGAAATTTGAAGCCTAATAGGCCGGGTGGAAACTTTGAACAAATTTGTATCTAGAGCAACGGATAAGTGCCTCCCATTCTTTAAAGTGTTCAAAACATATTTTGATTGGACATAAGAATACTAAGATGATTTTTTAAAGTTGAAAAGATACCTAGGAAGGACCCCATTATTGTCAAGGCCAATCCTAGTGAAAAACTATACTTTTATTTTGCGGTGTCGGAGTTAGTAGTCAACTTAGCTTTATATGAGAAAAAAAATTTCCTGATATAAAAATGAGATATTCCAGAATGGCGAAACTAGTTCTAGCTTTGATAGTGGCATCTAGAAAGATGAAGCAGTACCTCTAATCGCACTTTATAGTAGTCTACACTGATCTCCCAATTTGGCACACCATTCAAAAACCAGAGAAATATAATCGATTAATGGCATGATAGATAGAGATGGGTGAATAATGCATTACATATGAGCCAAGGACTTCAGTCAAAGGCCATGTTTCGACTATTTCATTACATAATTCACCTGCGAGGAGAAAAGATCGGTTGAAATAACAACTGTTGTTCCAATCGAGCATATTGAAAGAGCAACTTATTAGAGTTCAATCCGAGCAGATCCAAATCTCAACGAAGTCCTCATCCGAACAAGACAAGATTGGCTACAGGAGAGAATTTACTATAGAACTGTCTAAAGATGGTTCCTTAGTATAAAGATACTTTGAGCAAGATCTTCCAATATGGAAGATATTCATGGATGGATCATCATGTGAAAGCGATGGTGGAGTTAGTTTGATAGTCAACACATCTGATGGAGCTGACATAGAATATGCTCACCGTTTTAAATTTGAAGCATTCAAAAATAAAGCAGAATACGAGGCTTTTATTGCTGGATATGAATTGGTTATATCACTTGGAGCCAAGCATATAATAGCTCATAGTGACTCAAAGTTAGTGGCAAACCAGTTGTCGAGAGAGTATGAAGCAAGATAAGGGAATATGCTGAAATATTTTACAACAATGAAATTGCTAATGCCTAAGCTAAAAGCACTCCAGATGATCAAAATACCCATAATTGAAAATATTAAAGTCGACGCATTAACTCGTCTAGCATTAGCCACTAGGGTCGATTTGAGGAGAACCGTACCTATAAAAATCGTATTATAAAGGAGAATTCACATATAAGGAGTCATTTTTTTAGACCTGACCATGTATCCATCCTGGATTTACCCAATTATAAGCTAGTTAAAAGAAGGCATTTTACTAATTGATCAGAAGGAGGCAATAAGATTTCATTATAAAGAAGCCAACTTCATCATAAATAAGGGAGTTTTGTACAAAGAAGGTTTTATAGTGTCAATGTTGAGATGTATTCACCCATGAAAGTGCCTAACCTGGTCAAAGAAATACACGAGGGATCATGTAGTGTCCATGAAGCAGGACAAATATTGGTAAAGAGAATAGCCATTCGAGGGTGTTATTGGCCAGTAATGAGGAAAAACTAAGAATGTATGTAAAAGTGAGACAAATGCCAGATATACAGAGTGATACACAAGAGACCGGGAGTTGATATGGTGTCAATGACATCAACTTAAATTTTTTCCATTTTGGGTATGGATCTGGTCGGCCCACTGTAGAAGACCAAAGGAAGATTCAGGTATCTGGTGGACATTATAAATTATTTCACAAACTGGATGGAGGTCGAACCACTTATAAAAATCACCTATTCAAAGGCCTCCTAGTTTATATAAAAAATGTGATAAGTAGGTATGGGATCCCATACGCCTTCATTACCGACCACGACACCCATTTTGATAATAATGAGTTTCAAAAGTAATGTGACAAAGCCAAAATTAGAAAATTTCATTCATCACCAGCTCATCCACAGTGTAACAGGTAGATAGAGGTCACAAAATGACCTTTGCTAGAGAGAATGAAGAAGATCTAGAGTTAAACAAGGCAAATTGGATAAATAAACTGCAAAGCGTGATGTGGGCCTATAGGAAAACACCATAAATGACAATAGGAGAAGCACCCTCTATGTTATCTTTTGGCAGTGAAGCCATGGTACTAGTTGAGGTCAGCCTCTCTAGTAATAGAATCCTTAAATTCGATTCAACTAAGAGTGATTTTGCGAGAAGATTGGATCTCGACCTTATAGACGAAGTTAGGGAGGCAACAACACTCGGGGTAGCATCCTATCAATAACACACAAAATAATTCTGCAATAAGAGAGTCAAGCCGAGTACATTCTAGGAAGGGGACTATGTTTTGTAGAAGGTTCACAAAAGGCCAACAAATTGAAAGCGAATTGGCATGGTCCATACCGCGTGGCTGAAGTCATACAACCCAGTACTTATCGAATTCAAACTCTGAAGGAGAGCTGTTAAAAAAATACTCGGAACTCTGAGCATTTCAAGATATATTATCATTGAATAAGTTTTTGGTTGTTAAAGAGGAAGAAATTCACTTAGAGATTATAATACTTATACAAGAAGAAGTCAATAAATGAAAATACTTGTTACCCCAATTTCATTTTTATGATTATTAAATTCTTGTTAGCATTTATTTATAATTCGTTCAAGGAGAGGGATAAGTGGCTTCAGCCAAAGATATCTCAAGGTACATAACAAAAGCACGTCTTGACTTATAAAAAATAATAGATCAGTTCAGCTAAAGCTAACGCAATTGATCAATGCACGTCTTTGACTACACAAAACGTTTAGAAAATGGCGTGATGATAAGATCTGACCATACAACTTTCCTAATTGGATAATACACATCTTTGGCGCATCTAAATCTTAAGTCAAATTGGCTTAAGCCAATCTAATTGACTAATTAAACGTATTTGACTGCTAAAAACTAATAGATTAATTCGGCTAAAGGCGACCCAATTGATCAATGCATGTCTTTCCTGCACAAAACGTTTGGAAGAGGGTGTGACGACATGATTTGACCACATAACTTTCCAAATTGGACTATATATGTCTTTAACTGCATCAAAAATCTTAGGTTAGGTTGTCTCAAGCCGACCCAATTGACCAAAACCACATCTTTTACTGCTCAGAAATGATAGATCAGGTCGGCTAAAATTGGTCCAATTAATCAATGTCTGTCTTATACCTCACAAGACGTTCAGAAAAGGGTATTACAATAAGGATCCGACCATATACCTTTCCTAATTAGACAACTAAAATAGTTCGTCCTTTAGTGACTAGTAAGACTAAGCCGTGATGACAGAATTCGATGTCACAACGAAACATGCTAAGAAATACTAGTAGAACTCAAATAAAAGGTTCTTATGTAAGCAGACAAATATCATTAACAACGTAATCATAGCGCTAATAAGCATACAAAATGATTTAGAATGTACGTCATATACAATTTCTTGAAATGTTTATAAAGTTTAAAAAGAATGAATAACAAGTTTGAGATAAACAAAAAAAACAGAAGCCTTAGTGACATGGATAGAAACGGCTTCTGCTATTGGAACATCGTCAGGAGCGATGGAGAGGACATCAATGGTAGTGATTGGGAAGTTGTGGCCTCTCTCTGGTGGTCCAAATCTTTGCTTTCCTCGACATCAACCTCCATCATCTCTCCTCCTCCTCCTCCTCCTCCTCCTCCACAACTTGATTGATTACAACAATATATGGGTAATGTTTGATGAACTTGTTCTTCAAAGCATCATAGACTACGATGAAGATAGTCACCAAGTCAATGTTGTGCTCGATAGAGGCCTTATATTTTTTAACACTTTCTTCTCCAGCATGAGCAAGGGCTGTATTGGCCTTCTCAAGGGCATCAATGGCTGCCTTAAGCATCATTATCTTTTTGAAGATCCACAGTCCCTTTATCAAGATCGTCATCCAAACTTTTAAGATTTATGCATGTTAATCTACTCATTTAGCTTTGTATTTTCTGCCTCAGCCCAACTTAAAGCTTTAACTTCACTATAAGCTGATAATATTCTCTTTAAGCTCAGTATAGACTTATTATAGTCAGCCTTGGCAGTATTCAATTACTATGACATGGTGTCATGGTGATCAAAGAGTTCAGTGTTGGCCTCTTTCAGCTCATCATAAGCATTATGTTATGAGGTTACTTTCTCTCTCAATATGGTGGCACCCATCGCACTCTAAAAGAAGACAAAAAGATCGAAACATTATAAAACATACTTCGAAAGAATTTAAAAATTATAAATTAGGTTGATATCTTACCACCAATATTCGGTGCTACACTATATTCCATAATTCATCAGCATTGAAACCCCTTAGAAACTTGAAATCAGGGGCATACCCATGATAGCCGACTATATCTGCAATGTCGTCCGTATGACAAAAGATAATTTTTTTATCGGTCTTCAGTTGCTCCCAAGTGATCCTATGTTTGGGGTCAAAAGTGAACGGATCCACTTCACCATAAGGAGTGGATGACTACACATCTCATCTCAAACACCGAGCTGGTGCCTTAAGAATACGGGCCCTTTCCTCACAAGATTTTACTTTTTTATTATTTGGGAGTAGGTTGAGGCATGATAACCTTCATGTGCCTCTTATTACATGCTGGTCTCCTGTTATAAAAAATAACGGCTTTTCCTTTACCCTTGGCTTTGGCAGCAGCAGTAATAACATTATCATCGGCCTCAACATTGGCCCTCTTCTCAGCATCAATAATCTTTTTTGCTCTAGCATCGGCATCAACCTTTATATTCTTAGTGTCATTATTAAGTTCTCTTTGGGGTAATCTCTATGTCAGCATGATCATCTATAGGAGGAGCCATGCTTGACGAAGTTTCAATCAGAAAAGTTGACAACCGGGAGTAAAAGCTCCATAAAAACACACTATTAAACAAAAAAATGTTAAGTGAAATACAAGCTAGTATAGAGCCTTGTACCTTCTATGACCTCCTCATCGATTGGACCTGCCTGCTTTACTAGATTTTCCTTACCAGCTTCTCCTCCTTGTTCAGCAGAAGCATTGCCCTCAATTAGAACTGTGTTTCGACCTGATTGGATCGAAAAATGCCACTTTAAAAAATCTAATTTATTAAAGATAAAATAATTATTCTGATTTTCGATCCAATATTTTTGGAAAATTAAAAAGATTCCCAAATTCAAAAAAATTGAAAAATCAACAAAAATGGAAAAAAATCAAAAATTCACAAAATTTATTAAAAATCTAGAAATTTTGGAAATTCCAAAATTTTGAAAAACTAAATTTAAAATTTTTGATCCCTCGAAATTCTCATTTTAAGGAAAGGGTTTAACCCAACATGTAAATACATGAGGAATTAACCCGTTTTTCATTTGTGTAGAAGTTAGGAGGATAATATCCTTTTATAGAGCACTAATTTAGAGCCCTCATCCTCTTCCAACCGATGTGGGATATGGAAAAGTTTCAAAAAATCAAGAAAAAATCAAAAATAATTTGAAAAATTGAATCGGAATAGTTTTGAAAAAATTAGATCGAAAAAATTGAAAAACTGGAAATTTAGAATTAATTTCGATTTTTGATCCGACTTTATTCGAAAAAATTGGAAAACTAAAATTTCATTCTAAATTCGAAAAAGAAAATATTGAAAATAAAAAAAAAAATCGAAAGTTTAGAAAAAAACACAGCTCTACCCTTAGCCATTAAGGTTTTTTGATGATATTAATGGGGAACACCTCTAAGAGGAATATAATATCCAAGATTTATAAATCTTCTCAGAGAGAAAAAACTTACTAAATTCAACTGGTTTGGGTGTGCAAGTGTCCTACACCAAGTGTTTAAGAACAACTGGCAATTTAGGATCTTTCTTCTCTAAAAAAAGGCCGAGCAAAAGAAAAATCAGTACATGGTAAGTCAAAACAAAATTACTAAGTGTCATTAAATAGTAAGGTATATACCAATATGATCTGGACCACTCCAGTCTTGGGGACTCTACAAGATATATTCTTCTCGTCAGAACAAAATTCCCAATAGCCCTTAATGTATACAAAATAATTCTTCCAGCTATGGTTTCTTGTCTGAACAAACTTCACCATCTTCAGATTGCACTTTTGGGGGGGAATTAATAATACCCATTGGCCTTGGCATTATCCTTCACGCAATACACAAACTTAAAAATGTCCTTAGTCAGGTCGAAACCAGTATGGTCCTGTTTGTAGTACATTGACCACAAAATGGACCTATGGGAATTAGGTGGAAACTGAGTTGGATTCACTCCATAACCTTTCAAAATACACCTTATGATCGGGTGAAGGGGTAGCGGAACTCCTTGCAGGTCCCAAACTGGGAAACATATTTCATTAGTAGTGGGCCGATCAGAGACCCTCTCATCACAGTTGGGTAGTCTTAAGGAAATGCTAATGGGGATGTCAAATCCATCCCTCAAGTCCTCTAGCTCATCTTTAGTGATATGACAACCATGATTTCAAGCATTAGTATTGGTTGGATCCCAAGTATTAGAGTTTCCCAAAGTATTCTAATGTAGAGGCTCTGGGCCTTTCAGGCATAGTTCTATTCGGGGAGGCATCCAAGTCAATGATTGAAACATAAAAAATATTATTCGTAAGCTTCTCACCCCCATAGGGTGGTTTACATCAGCAACATCTACAATTTCTGAGAACTCGGGAGAACTAACCTCCACAATTGGGGGTTATGGTGCAGAACCCTCGAAAAAGGCTATGGTTGGAGTGTATTTAGAGGGAATAGGTTCATCCTCGGGATGAACAACTCGAAGAGGTTTGAGGAACCTCCTCGTAACGATACTAATGCAAGTTTGAATGATGCCTATTCAAGGCAAAATAAATATTTGGGGGTTGTTTGGTTTTAAAACTCAAAGGTTTTGACAAAATGAAACACTAGAAAACCTAAATGCCCTAAATCCCTAAAATTAGAAAATCCTAGGCTAACCAACTCAATGTCCACCTAAAATCACCAAAATCGAATTACGAAATCTCAATCAACAGACAAATCCATAACAATACAAGATAAGAGCAACAAATTGAAACAACGAATAAGCAAATTCCAGAATAAAACCTTAAAAAACTATATGAGGATGAAAAACATATCTGAAACCCTAGATTGCAAAAGAAAACTTAAGAAACTTCTCAAAGTCGGCCCACAAATACATATTGGAAAGAAGTTTTAAAGCTGGAAAATAACCCATAATGGACGAAAGTGAGAAGTGATTAGCTAGAGAAGAATAAAGTTCGATAAGGAAAAGGATATTTTTTTTCTCTAAAGTGTGCAAAGGGTTTTGGATGAGAAAGTTTGAAACAACTTTGAAGTAAAATTTATACTTTTTAGGATTAGTATTTACTCCAATTATATGCCGCACATAATATTATGACTGGGAAACCACATTGAATCGATGTAGACTGATGCACCCTACCTCAGGAACGAGCGACATAACTGTGCCAGATGCCATCCTAGGCATCTGAAACTTGGAAAATTCATTTCCAGGCAAAAATGTCCCAAGTGATTATGCTCGACACGCACTGAGGAGATTCAAGGATAACCAGAACTACGAAGACCGAGACAATTTTTAATAAACACTTCACTCACTCAATCTGCTCAGTCATACCCAGAAGACATAATAATTCAAAAAAAATTCTATACACTTCAATCGTGAGCAAAGTCTTGGGTCTTATTCAACCAAGAATATGGTATTACTCATAAACTAGTTAGAAGGGTAAAATTGAACACATTATTAACCAAAATGAGGTCGGCTCAAGTGTCAAAGAGATCGACTCAGACATGATTTAGTCCAGCCTTAGGTATTCTGGCTGTCCTTTCCATCCCAATCATAGCATGTGCCATTATACTTCCACTACTAAATAATTAAATAGTGGGACGACGTCGTAAGAGCACTCACGCACTAGAAACAAACGAACATTATCCCAATCACTTTCGCCCATACTAACTCTATAATTATTCCCCAACTACCTTGTAAAGTGGGTATTGGTTTATTCTATATAGAGAAAATCCTTGACATATTCTAGTGGATCAGCTAGATACGTCAATTAACAAAGACTCCCACACTCATATCTCTGTGGGGCGGGGGGGGGGGGGGGGGGGCAACCCAGAAAATGGCAAGCAATCAACAAACTATCCTATTGAGAGATAGAAATAGAGAGGGGATACTACGACATTCTTATTGTCTGGGAAGAGAGATGATATAATGTTACTAATCCGGTACTTGTGCTAAAAAATAAAATGGGGACGTAGGATCATTCTAGAGAGTTCAACTAGCTAAGACCAAATATTGAATCCATTTTTAGACGATAACACTCATTTATATTTTAAAATTATGATGTGATTAATATATCATGTTAATATT
This sequence comes from Sambucus nigra, assembly GCA_949130495.1. Lineage (NCBI taxonomy): Eukaryota > Viridiplantae > Streptophyta > Magnoliopsida > Dipsacales > Adoxaceae > Sambucus > Sambucus nigra. Next base: position 227,216,522 of record OX422212.1, read on the forward strand.
TGACTTTCCTCCCCATCGAAGGGAATTGATCACGATATAGAGATACTTTTAAAATCTAGGGTAATTCTTTTTAATAAAGTGTTATATATGTTTGGTCACCTTATCGGGGAAGTTTTATGTGTATATGTTAATTTTGAAAAATTGACCAATGAGAATTTATAAACACCAATGTTGGTTGATGACGCTCAAGTAAGAATAATTTTCATGATATGATTTTTATTATTGATTGAACAAACGATTATTTGCATTAGATTTGGTTGGGAGACCCGATATCATTTCGTAATTCGAAAGTGAGCATCCTCGACAGCCAATGGATGGTATTTGTCATTATGAAGAGTTTTACTTATTTATAGAAAGGGATGTAGGAGGTGAGGCTAACTCTCATATACAAATATTTGGCTTCAGAAAGTTCATATTCCTTGGTAGTAGTGACATATCCAAAAGGAATGTATTCTCACTATAAATAGTTAAAATTTTTGTATCAACGGTGTCCAATTTTCCTTAATCTATAAGTAAAAGGACATGGAAATGGTTTGTATATTAATTTAAATGCATGATTTATGGTCTGATCTACGACAACTTGGTGTGTAGAATCGAAAACCACAAATCAAGATTTCAACTCGTTGCAGACATTATAGGTAAGTGAAAAATTACTTAAAATAGGGGTGTTCCTATTTATGGGTAATTGGAATAATGCAACAGTATGAGTAGTAGGGTATTGTTTTAGATTATTTTGCTAATATAAAGATAATGTAGGTAATTTATTTAATGTACCTAGTTTTAGAAAAGTTGGTTTTAGTTTTGAAATTGATTTTGAACAAATATTTGATTATTTTTATAATTTTTTAATCAAAATTTTGATATCATATATCTCTTCTAGTACATTGGAAAATAATTTATATATTATAAGATTTGTATCACCAATATTGCTAAATTTTGATATGAATAACATTTGTGGAAAAATCATGTAAGAGGGGAGTCCTATTGGGGCTGGGGTATTATAATATAATCAGAGGCGTAACCCTATAAATATGGTGATAAACCACTAATCCAAATATCCTCAATAATCACAAATGAATACAGAATATTGTATATAACAAATACTCAGATTGAATTCACAACTCACTCGTGTATAATTCAAACAATAATAAAAAAACCTCAGAAACAACTCAGTCAAAGGGAGAAAGAAGTAAGCACCCAAGATACACTTTGACAGGAAGCCAACACACAACAACCTTAAATGTTTCTAGGTAGCTAATAAAAGCTTCTAATAAATATAAATGGTGGGTGAGTAAACTCTAGTTTTAAATAACTCTGTGCTCCTAGGGAAGGTATTTTCTATCTCTCTAATAATAATTTTCTGAAGATCTCTCCTTCTCAGAAGTGGTTGGGGTTGATAAATAGACCCACACATCTCCCAAGATGTCACAATCCTTATAAATTTGAGAGACATTCTCCTCAGACTTCAAGTCACAACATTAAATTCCTGATGGGTTATCCTTCCCTATGTCATAAACATTAAATGTCAATCTATACCTTTTGCCTACCAAATGTGCATTAAAGGACTGTCACAACAGTGGTAATCCACCAAATCATCTGACAACCCCAATACAATAGTGGTTTGCTCAAGTTTGGATTGGACAACGGGTAGGTGATGTGTAACATCACTAAAAGAAAATGTGACTTTTGGTAGTGGGACGTTTGGGTCAAGGCCCAAAGTAAGATTGAACTTAAGGTTACTCTGGGTAAGCCTTCTCGAAGTGCAGTCTAATGGTGTTTTATCAGGTGTATCTAAAATGGTTAAGAAAAAACTTAACACCGCCTTACTTCTTAATCCTCCAAACTAGGCCCCTCTAAATTTCCCACACCGAGGTCATTCAGTAGATCATGTAAGCTCTCTTAAGCCCTGTTAGACCTGGTTTCTTGAGAGTACCATTTGACATCACACTCAAAATTACAATCGTTATAGCTTAAAATCAATATAATCAAAATACAACTTGACTAAGTGATCAAAACGAAAAAAAAAGATGATCTCTCTCGGCAGACTTCCTCACAAGTATCCCTAAACTTCTTCATTAAGCTTTTTTGCTGCCTTCTTGCTTCTTTCTTCAATCCTTCTCTTAATCTTATTCTATTAGGAGGGGGAGCTATCTTTAATTACGAGATTACTTTCAATCCCCCTACATTTTCCCCTCCGTGTAGATATTTTTTGTGAGCGCAAGAAATGTCTACACGAAACTTCTTAATTCAATGAACCAACTGCTATCCCATGTGAAATTCTTCTCGATGAGCCTCAATTGCAGTTGTTGTCATTTTGACTATTTAGAAAGGAAAATTATCCCCAATGTAACTAAGTCAAAGCTCTTCAATGTTTGGGCTTATAGTGAGGGGACATCGTGATCTTTTTAAACTCCGAGTGAAAGTTTGCCACCCATTTTGTACGAGTTGCTTCCATTCGATAAATCTAATTATCTGTAGTGAAAAACCTCCTCGATGTATCTCTAAGTCTAAGCCGTCATTGTTCTGACCAAGGTTTTAAAAAATGCAGGGCGTGATCGAGGCATGGAAGCCAAGCCTTAAGCCTTAGAAGCCTAGGTGGGCCTTAGGCGTCAAAAAGGCGTTTAAGCCTTTTTAATATATTTTAATATTTTTAACCATAACAAGGCTATTAAAAACACTAAAATTGTGCATACCTTAATATGTCTGAATATATGCAAATTAAAATACTATTTGATTATTTCGGACGAGATATTTGTCCGATTTGTAAAAAAGTCTTTAAAAAGCGATATCTTTTCACTAAAGCATTCTTGTTTAAAAAAAAAGTGCGCCTTAAGGATTTTACCAAGAATAATGCATAAAAATCTTAAGGTGGGGCGTTTCACCCATGCCTCAAGCATGGACGCGCCTTTTAGAACACTAGTTCTGACTATTCAAAAAGGAAAATTCTCCCCGATGTACCTAAGTTAAAGCTCTTCAACATTGGGGCTTATGGCGAAGGGACATCCTGAACATTTTGAATTGCGGAAAAAAATAACCCCCTTTTTTGTGAGAAATCTTGATTCAATATGCCTTCATTGTTTCCTAGAAGATTCATCTCGATGCATGTGAGGGGATAACACACCTTAAAACCTTTAGACTTCTCTAATGTTTTGAAATTAGATCCAAATTATTACTTCATCTGGAAGCAACATTCTCTCTATTCCATGCGTGACCTCATTAATGATGCAATGTTGTCTCTTCAACCTCCAAATCAGTTTCCAAAATGACATGTGTCGATCGAAATGATTGTTGATGGCTAAGCACGTGATAGCGTGGGAAACTCAAACATTCTTTTGAATATTTTCTAATGGCTAATATCTCCACACTTTACATTTTTTCGTCTCTTTACCTTTCATTTGCCTTCGTCTTTTTTAGAGCTTTTAGATAGAGAAAACTAGTCTTCGCTATTGTTAAACTTTCTTTCAAGCTTTAGCTTCTGAAAACCTTCATTCTTCCTCCATTTGCCACCACTATTAGTCATTTGTCCACCGTTTTTAGCCTTATTCTCCTTCTACTACTTAGATATTCCTTCTTTTCTACACTTCAAACTCTCTCGTGGATTCTTTAAACATCCCAATTACCCCATCCACCCCTATCACTGCCCTAGATTCCACCGCCTTGATGGTAGCGCGCTAAGAGCAACTCCATTTCTATCATCGTTCGCCTATTTTTGGCAAGCGTGATATTTTTTGGTAAGTGCGAGACTTTTTCTGCAAGTGCCAAGTGTGATCCCATGACACTTGATGATGAAGATGACGATGTCACAATTTGGGTCTTCCTACCCCATAGGGAACTCTAAGATCCCGCCTTGACCATGGGGACTTCCCTTGCTCTAAAATTAATTTTAAAGGGCCTGAAGGTTGCCCAACACACTTTGCTATCTGGGCCAGTCACATTCTGACCACTTATGATGATGTCCTAATAAAGATTGGGCTTCATTAGCCTCTTGGTTTGGGGAGTTCACTCTATCAAAACACAACGCAGCTCACCAAGTGCTGGTACTTCGATGGAATGTTACTACTCACACTTTCCTCGCAGTGTGGGGGGAATTCACCATTACTCTTGAAGACATCTGTGAACTGCTTGGTCTTGAGACTACGGGCACATCGTCTTATTCTGAAAAAGCTTTGGACGATGAGGAAACTGCTCCTTATGTAGATTAGGTTAAATATGTCAAAGTAGCACAGAGACTTCAAACAAGGCCACTTTCACCCCCTAAGCAGTTACTTCTTCCATGCCCCTTCTGTCCAGGAAGGATCCTCCTCTCAAGTAGTTTATGGTAAAGGTAAAGACACACTTTTAGAATTACTTGCCTATACCTTATGCATTTTTTCTCACTTTCTTTTGCCCGGGAAACCCAACGACCAACCTCAAAGGGAATTAATAAACATCTCCATTAAACTAGTAAGGGGGTTCAAGCTCCCTTTAGTTGTAATGATTTTGGGGCCCCTCTATACCTGGATGGACATGACCCATCTTCATATGGAGAGTTCCCTCGATCAAAACAATGTGGTCAACTTTTCTAATGCCCTACTTCTAATGGGTTTCCTCTACATTCATTTCCCTGAAGTAGCTCTAGTAGAGGTTTTTCTGGCGTTTAGGAGAACCTCAAGCCCCACCGCTTGCTCCGTTGGACCAAGAAGTAAAGTCGTATGGACATTTTGCTAATTTTTAACAAGTCCAGTTGTTTTTTCCTGAGGCCATATAGCGAGGACACTTATGCTCATTCCTGGCCATTCTTTTCTCGTGAAACCAAAAGGGTTGAAGTTGCTACTGAATAGCTCATTGCCAAAGATCCATCCTTATATATTATGCTTCTTATAACCCCAGGTTTCTTACCTTCATATATTGAGTGGTGTACTACCTTAAAACCTTACGACCCCAATCGATGCTTGTGACGGTTTGGCTACGATCAAGGAGCTCCCACCCTATTTTTCAGGCCTCTCACCCCAAGTTAACCTTATTCAAAGATTTCTCCCATCATAACATCTCAGCCAATTCGGCCTTCTATTCTAAGGTTAGTGGGAAAGTTAATATTAGAGGTTCACTAAAAAAAGGCGATGTTCTTTCCAATTTTGTAATGAAGTTTTGGCCTATGTAGTTAGCTAAAATTGATGAGTTAGTTCAAAGTCTTCCCAGTTATCCCTTAGTTCTTTCATTTCCACCCCTTGAGCTTGGTCTCATGGGTAAACCTGTTCTAGGGATAGTGTTCCCTCTTAGCAGTATGTCGAAGGATCCTCCCATCGAGATACCTCCTTACTCACTTATGGTCGCTACTGCTAAAAAAGTGAAGAAACATGTTGCCCCGAAACATCCTGCCCATGCCATTTCTACTGGAAGTGCTCCTGGCGAGAGGCCTTCTTAGTAATCCCCCCCAAAAGGTAAAAACCTCCAAGAGTGGAACTTCTACTAAGCCTAAACCTTCTTCCACTGCTCCATTTACTACCATCATTACCCCCAAAATACTTGATCCCATGCACGAAGAAATTATTGCGAAATGTTATGTTGAATTTGAACGGGTTCAACGCCAGTTTCACCAACTCTCTCCTCTAGTGCCTCTCCCAGTTGCTTTTCCCCCGTCTCCACAACTCCTATTAGGGGATCCATCTCATGACGTAAAATCTCTAAAGAATCATCTGGAGTTAGTGGTTCTTCGAAAAAAAAGAAGACTTTGGGCACCAAGACTCAACAGAGACATGCTTACGAGGTACAACCCATACCCATTTCTTCAAGACATAGGACATCTCCTTTGCCACCTTCCTTTAAGCCTATAAAGATAGATGATAGTCCTGTGGAGGAGTAAGGATCATTATAAAAATCCTCCATAATTCTCCTAACAACTCCTTTTCTTATAGCTCTTTCGGATCCCTCTTCTCCAGATTAAGAGGTAAGTTTCCCGTTCATAACCTTTATATTAGTAACAAAAATAAATCTTCCAATACTTATCCAAAAATTGGACTCTGTCTTTACAAGAACGTCAATCAGGTGGATATTCTCCTCTTGTAATCCATTCATGGGAGGACGGTTTTCTGAACCCGTTATACCTTCCCGTTCTACCATTAATGGACTTACCTACTCCCAGCGTCCCCCTTCGTGGCATGCATAGGAATTTGCACATCTGCTGGCACCACTGGAGCCTCCCCTCATCTAGAGGAAACTCCATTGGTTTCTTCTCAAGCATACCCTTTTTCATGTGCTTGCTCTGACAGTGGTTCCAGTTGCCTATAACCCTTTAGAGATGAAAATTTCTCTCTCTTAATAATCTTTCAAACTTGACTCCTTTCTTCAACATTAAGTGTTATATTTTTTCTATTTTTAGGTCATTGTTTATATATTAGCTACAACATTTACAGGAACGTTACTTCAGTTACCTCGGGTGAGGCGTATCACTGGATTTGTTCCCTTTTCCATAAATATAAATCTAACGTTTACACCTTCATGCATTTTCCCCTACTCCTGTGTTTCCATCTAACACTTAGCCATTTTGTGTAGGCTTCCTAAAATATTTCTTCATCTTCTCCCCCTGAGGTTCCTTTGGGTCCGGGAGTTGTAGCTACTTCATCTTCTCATTCTAAGGTTCCTTCAGCCTTCATGGCTGTTAATAGTGTTAGGTCTCTAGAAGCATTAGTGGAACCTACCTTCATTTTAGAACTTGCCATTTTATGGGGAACCTGCTGTATAAGGGCCTGAGGTTCCTCTTCCCGAAGGTCCCTCTAAAGTTTTTAAGGTAACTAAGGGCACTATTTATCTATCAGTTCCTTATGCCAATGTGAAGGTTATTGAGGTAATTTATGTTCTCCTTTCCTTTGCATAAGTTAGTGTTATGCATGTATTCAAAACAAATTGGAAAACATAACTCACGCCAACAGGTAACTTAGCAATGAAATCACTTGCTAAGTTTTTTTTCTTCAAAATCTCACATCAATTTGTGACTTAACAATGAAAACCAATTGTTAATATTTTTCTCAAAATCTTACACCTATGAGGTGACTTAACAATGAAAAATCACTTGTTAAGATTTTCTTAGAATCTCACACCTGCGAGGTGACTTAAGAATGAAAACCACTTGTTAAGACTTTTCTTCAAAATCTCTGACTTAGCAATGAAAAACACTTGTTAATATTTTGACTCAAACTCCCTTTTGTATATCTCATTTCAGGTGACGAAGGAGATCACTCTTGTGCAAGGTCAAGCTTAACTTGCTCCTTCGCCCATTGATTCCCCTCGATGAGAACCTGTTTCCTCAGATGAGTCGAGTTGGAGTGATCATGGTTTAACGACTGACATTCCAGCTGACAATGAGTCCAAATGTGATGTTCCTCTATCGAATTTGTCTCTTCCTAAGTTCTACGTCTAGATCCTTCAGCAATCTCCTTAAATTTCTGCATGCCACAGAACAATCATCGAACAACTGGTCTTTCGTCATCCAGAGACTTTTACCATTGACTGTTCGCGATCGAAGAGAGTGATGATGAGCTATAGGCTCTATAGTATGGCTAGTATTATCGCAGATATTATGAATACTCACACTTCTGGTCTCTTTAGGCGCATCATCAATCAACACTTGGGAAATTTAAGGGAATTCGCCAATAATAGATTCCAATTTGGTTGACTGATCAATCATCTAAATCTCTTGAAGGATGATTAGTTGGAAAGTTAGAGGGAGCTTTACCAAAAGCATGTGGAAGCCCAACGGGTTGAGGAAGCTGCATTAATGGAGTTAGTGACTTTACTTTTAATGGCTAATCAAGAGGTCGAGGCAACCGAGGAAGCTCTGGCCAAAGCTATGAAGAAAAGGGAGGCATTGGTCATTCAATGCAGTCAAGTTCAAACCAAACTTGAGAGTTCCATCCCATCCTAGTAAACGTGCCTTGAAGATTCTTTGAACCTCCATGGGGACTTCTTTTTTCCCCCATATCTCTGGTTCTCTTAGGATAAGGCCTTTCGGTCATTGGCGCGACTCAAAATGTGTCTTTAGTGCGTAGTATTACGGTTCAAGTGAAAACTGATCGCGTAAGTAATAAACCCTGTAAGGCGGGGTCGAATCCTCAGGGAAATAGGACGAATGCTGGTGAGACGATAGGTGAGATGACTAACCCTAAACTGACTCAAGAAAAGAAAAGCAAAAGGTGATGAATTTGTGCAATGTGATTTCTACTAACTAAATGAAAATTAAATTAAACCATTAATTAAACTACTTACCAGAAGTGAACTAACTGTCATTAACTAAATATGAATGATAAAAATAGGTTGGAATACAATCCCCCAAACCTTAGTAATTTTATCGGATATAAAACTGGTCATGAATTAGATAATTGATTCATCTCATTCTTTATTAATCTCAAGCATTATATATATGAGGGTACCAGCCCACATCATATATAATCAAGAGTAGGAATAAATCGGTGTCAAAATAGCTAACACGCGCGTCGGACTCTTAAACACCCCAGTTACCTAGGGCAAATGAGGTTAAAATCCCTACGATAATCATGATTACTACACAATACGATTCACTCATTTATTTAATTCAGAGAACTAATTTTATAGTCATGCAAACCACATCGGGTTAGGTTCATGCATCCCAACCCTTAAAAATCTAGCTTAGCATGGTGCAGTAAAGTAAAGGTATGTTTTATACTGTACATATACTCAAAATCGTCATGAAATTATACCTAGATAAGCAAGGGATTGAAGAATTACTAGAAATAAAAAAATCATGAACGAATTATAAACCTTAAATAATAAAGGAGAAGAAACAAACTCTATTGCAAAAATCTTAAATTATAAATCATGAAATTGTAAACTTGAGTTCCTAGGGTTCTTAGCATTTTCCCCTCTCTAAAACTATGCAAAAAGGAACTCTTTCATGTCTGGTAACAAGTTGGAATAAAAACACTACGTTTTAACAAGAGTTTTATCCATTCATAACTCTAATTTAGAAGAAAAATAATTTAAAAAATCTTTACCCGAACCAGTCCATCCAGGGGCATCAGTTCGGTTCTCTTTATACAGAAGCTCTGGCAGCACCGGACCTGTTCATTTTTCCTCCTCATTGGTTCGGTTCTGCTTATATAGAAGATTTACCAATACCGGACCAAATTGTCTTTTTCTCCATCGGTTCAGTTTGGTTTATTCAGAACATTTTTCTTCTTATGATTTTCCCTTAACTTCGACGCTTCATAACTTTTGATTATAGACTCGGATTTGGATTTTGTTTCTTCCGATTCGATTTTAGAGTTGAGGTCTTCAACTTTTCTTTAGTCTTCTCGTCTGAATTATAGATGTATAATTACTATTTTTCCATTTGACTTTTCTTCTTTTCTCTTCTATCTTACTTTCGATTTCTTTTTTTCTTTGCATGCACTAAATATCTGCAAAATCGATGAAAGCTACATGAAACTCAGTGTACTCATTAAAAAATGTCATTAGCAAGGATATGAGATAAATCAACTCGAATTAAAGCACACGGAGTCTTAAAAGACTCAAAATTACTGGGATAAATATGAATAATTTATGCCTAATCAGTCATTCATGTATTTGTTTTGGTTCTCTATATGTAATTTATGGGCAGTATCTCCCACACTTATAATTTTTTGAATGCAATATATGAAAAGATTTCTTTTACTATATCATGTATCGATTCTTACAATTTCCTTCTACTATATTATCATTACAAAGAAGAAACTCTTACAATTTATAGTTTATTCTTTCGTCTTCAAACTTTAACTCCTCAGAAGAAAAGAAATTAAAAAACAAAATAATGAACTTTAACATGATAGTGAACAACTTAATACAAAATCCAAACTCAGGTGACACAACTCTAGATATGATAGACCTTTAACTACTTGTTATTAATCTTGAAAGGTCTATCCTATTCTATTTGTGAGATTGAATAGTAGCATGAATCGTGAGCCTCCTTATCCATAAAAGGTCCTTCCTAATTGGTAGAAAACATAGGAAATGGGAGTCCTCGAATGTGCTTCACAGCTTCCTTCAAAACTAAGTCCCCCTTTTCAAATTTCCTTAGCCTTACCAAATTCTAATATGCCTTGAAAATTTGCTTCGTATACATTTGGAAGTGCTATATTGCATTATCCCTATGCTCATCAAGAGATTCTAATTGAACATGTATACTCTGTGGGAGCATGCGGCTTTGCAAGGCATATGTGATCGAGGGGAGTTCTAGCTCTACTGGAAAAATAACTTCATCTTCAAAGATAAGTGAGAATGGTGTATACCCCATTGTCTTCCTCTTAGTTGTTCGATAGGCCCACAGAGCTACTGGAATCTTGTCATCCTACGACCATGGGAAATCTTCCATCATCTTAGATAAAATATTAATCAAGGTCTTGCTAGTTGCCTTTTCCTGACCATTGCCCTTATGATATGCCATTATTGAGGTATGATGAATGATAGAGTATTTATCTATGATCATCATTACTTCTTTGTTGACAAATGAGGTTCCATTATCAGATAGGATAATCTTTAGGATCCCAGATTGACAAATTATATACTCTATGATGAATTTTGCCACCATACCTGTTATTTCTCTTTTCAATGGTATTGCCTCAGCCCACTTGGTGAAGCACTCTGTTGCCACTAGTATCCAGATCTTTCCTATCAAAGATGGATGTATTTACCCTACCAGGTTAAACGTTTAAAGTATGATATGGGTAAGAAGTATCCAGTGAGTGTAGGTTTATCGAAGGGGCATGGATCATATTTCCATAAAGTTTGCATGCCTTTCTCTTACGAGCGAACTCTGTAAAATATTTCTCTATAGTTGCCCAATAGTAACCTAAGGTCATTAATTGGTCATATATATTTTCCTCTCCTATATGAGTTGGCTCGTGAGCTTGTTTCAAGACATTTGTTGCTACATCCCTTATGATGCATTGTAAAGGCCTGTTGAAGCATCCTTTGCAATAGATCTGCTCCTCTTGAATGTAAAACTGTGGGGCCCATATTCAGATCCCCATAGCATCCATTTTCTCTAAAGGAACAACTCCATCTTTGATTAAATTAATATAAGTATGTCTCGAATCTTCTTGAGCCTCAATGAGGTAACATTCAACTGCCTAAAAGAAAAGTTGACCTTTATCGCACCTTGATTTTACCTCTGTTGCATCCTTATTCATCGTTGGATAGAAGTATCCATCTCTTTGGATTCTTCTATATAGAGGAATCTCAGTTGTCTCACAGTGCTCTTCATGTGTCTTCTTCAATCGACTTTCTGCTTCCTCTATCCCGATGCATGTTTATAACCATCCTCACACGTTCCTACACTATAGACTTCCCTATCTTGTAAAGTATTGTGCCAATTATCTAAGTTCCATTTTTCCCTCTCCAAACTCCATTTCTTTCTTAATCCCACCTCCCTAATCAGAACTGTCTTCCATTGGCAAGATCGATTGCACCACCGAGGGAGTTGTCCTTTATTGGATCATCATCGTATTTGCATCATTATCCATGGCCATCTTCTGTGCAATAGTGGCATAAGCATCAACATGCTTATTCATTGTTCTAAGATGCCTCCTTATTTTGTCTTCATGGAACTTGTTGATTAGACTTTAGATGATTATTCTGTAAGGCGCCAGATTGAGATGATTTAACGCATATTCTCCATTCACTTACTTAACTACTAAGTTTGAATCACCTTTGATACACACTGAACGAATGCCCCTTCTAAGAGCCTATACTAATCCCAACTTTAACACCTCATACTCTGCTAAGTTATTAGAACATGGGAAATCTAACTTATAGAAAATGTAATATTTTTCCTTCCCCTTCTAAAGAATAATCCCCGCTCCCACTTTTATTTGCGCCAAGTAACCATCAAATTCCATAATCCATTCTTCCAAGTTTGCATCCAGAAAATTAGCCTATAAATCGTCTCCCGGAACGCTTTCATGAGGTAGCTCAAATACTCCTGATGGAAAGATCACCAAAAAGTCTGCATATGCTTGGCTCTTAATCGTGCGAGGAACCACATACTTACCTGGCTTCTCTTTTAATCAAAATATTTCTAGCCAATAAAAACTTAATAGGATCGCATCTTGTTATAATATGAATTGTGAAAGATAACATATAAAGTCTAAGTTGTTGAGCTAAAAACACTACATCTAAATAATGCCTCTCTATGCTAGTGTACCTTGTCTTAGTCCTATATATGATCCTACTCATGTAGTAGGCTGGTTTTTCTTGACCATCAATATCTTATGCCAAGAGAGCTCTGATAGACCTGGTGGTAGAAGTAAGGTAGAGCTATAACGGTATCCCTGCCCTGGGAGGAATCATCATTTGTGGAGAGGTGAGCAACTTCCTTATCATGCTGAGGGCCTTTTGGTGAGATTCTTCCCAGTTGAACTTCATGTCCTTTCGGAGTAGATACATAAATGGATGAGTTATCTCGGCCAGTCCTAGCACAAACCTCAAAGGTAAAAGACCTTGTCAAGGAAACTCTTGAGCTCCTTCGCAGTTCTTGGACATGACATCTCTAGAATCGCTCGTTGTTTATCTTGATCCATATATACTCCTTGTCGATCCACTACGAATACTAGAAAGTTCCCACTCATTACCCTAAATTCACACTTCAACTAATTCATCTTTAGCTTGTACTTTCTGCACCTATTGAACACTTTCCTCAAATCATCTAAATGGAACTCCTCCTTCTTCGACTTGATGACCAATTCTTCCATATAAAATTCTAAGATATCGTGAGAGAAGTCAGGGAAAATGGCCATCATTATTCTCTCATACATTGATCCATCACTCTTCAACCTAAAAGGCATCACTTTGTACATAAAATTTCCCAACAGAGTTCTGAACATTATTTTCTTTGCATTAGTTGGATCCATCTTGATTTGGTTGTATCCTATGTACCCATCCATAAAACTGTACATTTTAGGACCAACAGTTGCATCAATTAAGCTGTCAATGATAGGTAGAGAGAACTCATCCTTCCGGTAAACTATGATTAAATCCCTAAAGTCAACGCATATTCGAATTTGATTCTTGTTCTTCTTACCCACTGGGATAATGCTATATAACTAAAGAGAGTGTTAGATCGATTTAATAAACCCTACCTTCAACAGCTGTTGAGCCTCTTCCTTGATATTCAAATCTGGCTCCGGCTTGTAAGTCCTCGTAGCTTGCTTTATCGGTACGGATGAAGGCATAATGTTCAACTTGTGCAAATTATTTTCTCATCCAATCCCTATATCTCAATATATTTCCACATGAAGGCATCCCTGTACTCTCAAATCAGCTCAATCAAAGCCTATTTTTTCTCTACACTCAGATCCTTTGAAATAAAGATGGGCCTTGGATCTTCTCCTTCTTAGGGCAAGTCAAGCTTCTCTAATTTTAGTAATTATGATTTCATTCAATCCTTTATGTACTAAGGTTCATCCTCCACTTCCTCCACAAACTCATGTATGTTAAAATTATCAATGACCATACACTGCCCTTGATTATCCACCAGAACGCACTCATACTCCGGGTCAACCTCTTCGTCATCTTCTTCAACAGCTTCTTCGATTTCCCACTCACACCTTCAGAGGCAATAAATCGCCCTTTCGTCCTCCATCTTCACTTTCTTGCACTGACGGTTGGTCATTACAACTATTTTTTATTTCCTCTCTTACAAAGCCTCCTCTAACCTACCTCCTATAAACCTGCTCACTGCACTCTGCCATTTGACATCAAGTTTAATAGGATCAATCCTAGGCCTCATTCTTTCTCTCAATTGCTTAGATATAATTTGGGGTTTAGGGATTGCACTGTTAACTTTCTCATCTCCTCTAGTTCCACATGTTCCTTCATCGCTCTGATTAGTCACAACCCCCATCCTTTCTCTGACACCCCCATCCTTTCTCTGACACAGGGGAATCTGACACCCTCTATGCTCCTTATTAAAACTCGAGAATCTTCTTCTAACTCTATGTAGAATGTGAAAATAACTAAATGAGCTTCCTCGTAAGCAAACGGCTTTTTAGTTGCTCGTATGACAATCTCCATTCCCTTTATATTCGCCTTGGCTCACTGGTGGTATGTCGAAGGGACCAAGACATGATTGTGCATCCACACCCTTCATATCAAAATTGGTAGGAAGTATCACTCTCAATAACATGGAACTTGATATGTGAGGTGATATTTCCCATTACTATCCCCACATTCACATACTCAATCGATTTTGAAGATTGGTTGTCATAACTAGAAATCACCAAAGGCATTAGTATCAACATAGCCTAAGAGATGTTGGAAGTATAAAATGAGCTAATAGGCATGATATTTATGAAATCTCCTCCGTTTATTATAGCTCTTGCAAAGATTATTCCGTTAATGCTCGCAATCACATATAGTGGTCTGTTGTGAGGGAACCTCACTACTCTATTGGCGACAGAGAAAGTTACCTTAGATAAAAACTTCCTCACTATCCTATCCATTCCCCTTTCTACCTCAAAGATGGGATTGCATTCTTCCTGGAAATATCTAAGATTTTCCGAGTGATCTCGAGCCTGCTCTCCTAGGGCATCCCCACGAGATCGAAAAAACACATAAAATTGGGTGACTACGATAAAGCTTGGTATTCCTGTCCTGAATCCACCTCTTGGCTGTCAACATTGTACACTTCCTGAGCATCCCTCGTGCATGCCTAGTTGTAAGATATTATGACATTTTCCATTCCCCTTGTGCAATATTCTAGAGCTTCTTCGAACTCTTCCTATTCTACTATCAACTTTCTCGTTTCACCTATAGTTTCCTCATTGTATGCCTCTACCAAGTTTGTCCCATCCTCTAGTAATGGATAATTGTTGACATTTCCTTGTGGGATATACAAAGTCCCAACCTTCAAATGTTTATTGATAATATTTCTGAGGGTGAAACACGACGAAATTGGGCGACCAATCTTCTAATGTATTTGACAATATATGGGGTTGCTCTTACTTCTGGATTCGGCTCCGTGGCAGGAGAATCCTTGGGTGAATTAACTTCCCCTCCTCATAATATATCACTATAACAGCTAACAACCTCCTCAATGGTGCAAGGCAATGGTGGTAGATCTTCTCTTTATCTACCAAAATTTATCTTGTTATCTTTCTTTGGCTCTTTGACTCCTTTTTCTCCTTCATCGACATAACCCACTTCTGGTGGATAGACACATCCACCAGTGGGCTATGCTTGTTGTCTAAACATCATTCGTACCATGATAGGTCTTGGGCACACAACCAAAGAGATTTTCCTTACAGCCTTAAAAATTTTCGTGAAAGTTCCTTTGCGCGTCTCATTTATCAAATGGAAGATGTACTTCAGGAGCAAACCCTCGGCGTAGATTTGGAGTAACTTGGACTCTTTAGCCTCCTACCTCACATAGAGGGACCTTTCCCTGAACCTTAGAATGTATGCCACAGCCTCTTCACCTGGTCGTTGCTTATCCCTAGCCAACTGTATTAGAGTGAACTCATCCTCTAATAGAAAGAACATCTGGACAAATAAAATGTGCATTTACTCCCATGTGTAAAAGCTCCTTGGATTTAGGTGAGAGTACCACGTGTATGCTTTATCGATGAGGGATTTAGAAAACTCCCTCAAATGCAACTTCTTGTCATTGTGGTGGGCACAAGATGTTCCACGAACCTCTTAATGCGTTCTTTGGGATTTCTTCCCTTCCCAGTGTACTTGTCAAAGATTGGTGGCACATAATCTTTGGGATAAGGTTCCTCACTGTACTCCTCTGGTTAAGAATTATAAAAATCATCGTATATTGAAGCTACCTCACTAGCTGACTGCGAGGAAGATGCAATCATTTCCAACATCTCATTTTGCATTTCCTTTCTCATTTATTTCAAAGAAGATGGATGAGCCTTATCTACCACCGGGACACTTGGTGGATGAACCACAAGTGGAACACTGTTCATATTTGGAGCCCCATCGTTGGCATAGTAGTGGGGATAGCGGGAGTAGGGACTGCGCCCATTGGAACTGCACTTGGTGGGGGTTATTGGAGCCGCTATTGGAGTAACAAAAGAGCTGGGCTCCATCCCCCCTAAAAAATCCATATTTGCTATGGGAGTCTATAAAAACTCCATAAAATTACCCATCATAGTACTCGTGGAAGCATGCATAACCGTTAGGACTCCTGTCACCTTTTGAACTTGTGGGACATCCACTCGATGCACCCCTTCTCTGGACGTTTCAAGATCCTTCGCTACTCATTCTTCCCTCTGTTGAATATAATCAAAGTCAAGGACATGGTTAACGTTATCTTGCGCCATATTTTAGAAGAATGCCTACCTAATGGAGTTGCTAAATGTAAGAGGTGAGTCCTCTTAGGGCTGGGGGTGTTACAATACAATCAGAGGCATAACCCCTATAGATATGGTGATAAACCACTAACCCAAATATACTCCATAATCATAAATAAACAGAATATTGTATATAACAAATAGTCAGATTGAACTCACAAATCACTCGTTTATAACTCAGACAATAATAAAATAACCTCGTAAACAACTTAGTCAAAGGGAGAGAGAAGTAAGCACCCTAGATACACCTTGGCAAGTAACCAACACACCAACAACCTTCAATGTCTCTTGGTAGATAATAAAAGCTTCGTACTAAATATCAATGGTGGGTGAGTAAACTCTGGTTTGCAATACCTCTCTGCTCTCAGGGAAAGTATGTTTTCTCTCTCTAGTAATAACTTTCTGAAGATCTCTCCTTTTTAAAGTAGTTCGAGTTGATAAATAGCCCCACACCTCTCCGAAGATGTCTCCGTCAACATAAATTTGAAATACATTCACCTCACACTTCAAGTAATAAATATTTAATGCATGATGGGTTAGCATTTCCAACGTCATAAACATTAGATGCCAACCTATACATTTTGGCTACTCTGACACACCGCCTAATTAAATACCGGGTGATCAGTCCTTTATTAAATTAACTCAAAGTGTCAGGTTGGTTCATTCTTAGCATCACTGTCGAAAAACAATTTTGTTATTTAATCACCTTATAAATAATTAAGCTGAGTGTCAAAACATTTAATCTTATAAATTAAGTCAGAATGTTTTTATTAATTACAAAGCCATTTTCACGAATACAATTGATAGTATTAAAACCAAACCATCCAAATCAAAGAACATGCTAGATAAATCAATCCAAATAAAATATCCCAAATCGCAGGACAAAGTATTAATTACAAGTAATCCCAACTACAAAAGAATACTGAAATAAATCAAAAGTAGAAATCTCTCTGAACTAGATAAAACTGGAAATGGGTGACACTTTCCCTATCTAAGGAGAACTAGATGAAAGATTGAGAAAACAAGGATGAAGTCTTCAACTGCAAAGACCTGCAACTCCCACACTAGCTGCAGCACGTCAACAGTCCAAAGATCCAAGCCTGACGCCCCAGTGGCTGGGCACCTGTAATACATACATACATACATATATATATATATATATATATATATATATATATATATATATATATATATATATATATATATATATATATATATATATATATATATAAGAGAAAAGAGGACAGGAAGCGTGTCAAAGATCGAGTGTAAAACATTTTAAAAAAATGGTTTAACAAGTATTTAAAATGCTTACCAGCTAATGCAACAACCATGTGAGTATGCGACACTCTCTTGAGAATTCTCACCTCTCATCTAGTATGCACGCCTACCGTAGTAATAAATCTCATAAGTTTCTCTAATCTATTCTCCATAAGATTTTATCTCGTGAAAAGCAAGGTTATGATATTTACTTAAGGAAATCATTCTCTTCAAGATTTCTTACGTTATTTAGAAAAACTCATTACCATCATAAATTTCCCGAACACTTATAATAATGTTGTTTTATTCATTACTTAACTACTTATACACACAGTAGAAAGTTCCCATATAGATATACGTATATATATTAGTCACACATATAATATATATACTAACGGCACCCCACATACAATCTACGATGTTGGCATACTTTGCTTTCAAGTCCCCGTATCACTTAAACTAAGGGAAATACTAGTTCGGAATTACTCTCGAACTGTATTAACACAATACACACAAAAAGCACGCGAACCATAGTTCCAAGTCACTAAGAGGTCCGCACATACCCCTCATGTCTCTTAGGACCGTCTAACAATATTTCTCAGATAGCTTGTACCAAGGAATCCTATGTTCTAGGGTACAAGTCAATATCCCCCATAACAGTCACATCAGAATAAGACTGTCCCGACGCGAAAAACCTCTGTGATAGAAGGTAGCGCGGGTATGATCAAACACAGGTATTGAACTAATATATATATATATATATATATATATATATATATATACATACATGCCCTCATATATATATTTACATAAAATAGCTTGGTACGGCCACGACCCATAACATTATTCTAGCCATGCTTAACATTTAACGCTCGAGTTCTACGTATAAGTAAATCACTCTTTTTATTCTATTAAGTATAACAAATCCTTAAGTACTTCTCGACTCTCAAAGTGTATCCTCTCAAAGTAATAAAAATCAGTAGGTGCACCCTCACTACTCTACTGATCTAAGTCTTCCTTAATTCTCACAAGGTATACTATAATGTATGCACGATTCCCCACTAAATTTATATTCCCGAAATCCCACGGTTAAATCGCATATGAATTGTATCACCCGAACCTTGCCTACAACCCTACTGGTCTTTTCCAAGTCCCATTATGGTATATAAAACATGTATAAGGGTTCCCACAAAGTGGCATAGGGTTAATCATTAAGGATAAAGAACAAGATTCAAAATTCAGAAGAGGTCGATCGATTGATCGAAGGAAGGGGGTTGATCGATCGACATTCAAGGTCGATCGATTAATCGCCCAGATATTTTCTAGAATCTGCATAAACTATCCTACGGGTTTCATCACCAAGAATCCTCTAAACCTTTATCAATTTTTCCCAAACTCCCAAACAACATTACTACTGGTATTGTATACCTAACTACATGATTTCCTATGTGAAACATGTTCGAATTCATCAACGATATCGAATTAATGGGGTAAAATTGACAAAATCTTCAAGAACCCTAATTTTTTAGGAAACATGCATTCTTCTCATTATTTCCCAAATTTCTTGTTACTAAATTCATACTAATTCGTGGGTAATCCTCTACATGTGATGGGTATGTCTAGAATATATTAAATTTCTTTAAACATGCGATTTAAAGCCTCTAAATTATTAATTTCTTTCATAAAATATGTTCTTGATAATCCTAAACTAACATGGGTGAGACATTAACTAAAAACGAAGCAAGATATATACTTGTCTGAAATTTGAGTTTCTGATTTGTGGACGAAAAAGGTATAGTTGCATTCCTCGTTGCCCGATCTACGCTTTGGTGGTGGTGGTGGCGGTGCAAACGGGTGAGTCTTTGGCCTTGAGTTGCTTGGAAAGCTCTCCAACTCCTTCTCTAATGGCCGTTCTTGGGTTTTGTGTTTGTTAACCCTAGAAGACAACTCCTAAAGGCTGATATATCCTTAGGAAATTCGTAGGTTTAATTGTCCAAAAATGTAAAATGTCTATTATACCCTCCTGGGAATCCAAACGCCCCGAGACCCAAACTAAACCCTCGAGTACACTTTTCTGACTATCTTGATCCTTCCGGACACATTAGGGCACTCAAAATGACCATACGAGCAACTTATAATTTAATTCACTTTATATAATAATAATTTAGTCCTAACGCAACACAGGCGCGTCCTGACTTAATTTCCACAATTGTCTAATTATACATTCATGACAATTTTTAATAAATTCAATTCTACATATTACTCTACTCAATAAGTAATATTTAACAAATCAATAATTTTCCAATAATTACTTACTCTTGTCATGCTAGTAAATATATAAAACAAATTTTTTAGATTAACATTAAAGTAATCTATCTCAATTAAATTTAATGAATCCCTAAATTTAAAAGTCATAAAAATATGGGGTATTACATAATTCCCCCTAATAACGGAATTTCATCTCGAAATTCAGAAAATAAGGCCTATTTAGTAAAACAATTATGGATACCTTATCAGTACGCAAACTATCTACATAGTAAGGCATTCAATAATTATAGCCCCCGCTTCACGGCAAACTTGTTTAACACTTTCATTAAAGACACTTCACATTATTCTCCTATCCGACAACATTCGCATAAGACACCCCTATACATTATTAATTCCCATTATTTCAATATCATTGGGAGGCCGCACCTCACTGCATGACAACTACTCGAATTTAACTAAACACAAAACTCCCATTCTGAGAGAAACCATACGAACATCTGACCACTCTTATTTGCCTAAAATAATTGTGGAACTCCACCATAGTCATCAGACTCTCACTCAACCGATCTAAAATTCTAATTATCCACCCATCTCTTAATATTCAGAGTGAGAAAAGTTAAGGGTTTTCCACACCAAAACCTCAATAAGCATCATGTTCACAATAACAGGTACAAGTGCTCCCACGGAACCCTACCATTAGGTAATACCCTTCCGCAGTTACCTTACTATACTCCATTTGTTAGCTATAACCGTGTAGAAAAGAAACGATCACAATGAATCCAAAATTACTTTCACACTGCTCCACAAATGGCTAATCACCGCTCGCTTACTCTCCGAATTATGGGTGATACAACCTGCTTAAAATGAAATGATATCCCCGTTGCTTCCTGAAATCCCATATTGAAGGTGGGATTCAAAAATCTCAACCTGATTCAAAAAAATACCGTGTAGGACCACGTACCGGCACGATCCTTCCTTTCAAAGGAAGACTAGGGCACACTAGCTAATATTATAAATCACCCCAAAGGAATTTCAATCACTTCCGTCTTGGGCATCTTTTTCAACACGTTCAAAGGAACTCTTGATATTACCTTGAGGTTGTCAACCCATCCAAGAAACTCTACCGACTTTATAGGCCTCTTCCATCATAGGAATTGTTAATAGCCACAAAATTCTCTGGTTGCTCCCCTTGTTCCAACCGATTTATATTTATGAGTAGTGCCCGCAGAGATTACTCACTATGTCCCGCTCGACATCGACTTCTACTTGTAATGTCTCACATTAAGTGACACTCAATACTCCCCTTCTTTCCTTTGCATATACTAAAAGTTTTGACCCATGCACTTTTCTCCACGATGTGTACTTACGGATCTTTTATACCATACTAACATTTTCACTCTTTGTACGCGTCAGTCGCTCTGAACTTTTGACTAATTACAACTCTCTCCGAGTTTTCTCCATAATAATTACATTCTACCCTTCTTAAGGAATACCCCTTTTTAAATGGCTTCCCACAGCCTTCCAACCAAATTCGGGTGTGATACTCTAATTGCATACGTATATATGGATTATCGTTCTTCACGCGATGCTTAATCCACTCTGCCACTTCCACCCCATTATGTTAGTCCCAGAAACATATATTCCACAAGTTTATTCCCACATCCCTACAACTCGGACGATTCTAACATCAGTTAACCAGGATGCCCACATTCTGTAGCACCCCGCCCACTCGGGAAGAGCGAACAGCGTGCTACTCATCGATATAACTAACCAAATCCATCAAAATACTAGGTATAGAGCATCTAAATCCCACAATAACAAAAGAGAAACCACTAATCTCAAATCTCTTCAAATAAGTACAACAATTCTCTCCAATAAATACAACAACTAAAAATAAATCACCAATTCTCTATACATCAAAAGAAATACAAGTTTTCCCCTCTTGTATTAAAAGTTCTTCCCAGATAATCCACGCTAAAAATCATCCCAAATCTTCATTTCCCTTGTGCTCAGAACACGGTTACAACACTTGGGTATTCTCAATCATCCCTAGAAATTGAAATTTCAAATTCTCCTTATCACCGTTCCACCCTTCAACTCGTGGTGATAAAACAAAACTTTCAATGATTTTTTTCATATAACCGGCTCCACTGGCCTTAATTCATAATTCAACTTCCAATTTACAGATATAATTACCTTCTCCCATTATGACCAAGGTACAGAACCCATGGACTAATGACCAAATATCTCCCTATTTCCAACCTTGCGCTAAGTTTCATGCGTGGGATGTCTCGCAAAGAGAAATCCAAATAAGGAACCCCCCGATACACTACTACCTAGCATTGTCGGTTCCATTATGCCCTTCGTCCATAGTATGTACCCCTTTTATTCCGTCTCTTGACATAAAATTTACATCTCCTCCCGTAATTACACTTGACAAAGATCATTTCGCCAATTGTACAATCGTTTAGTATTGGTGGTAATCCCATTCCATAAACCTCGAATACATACAATCGGGGTTCTCGAAATCCTATCCCCAAATATATGGGTATAACTCTTAACTCTCACATCTCTAAAGGATAGGTATATCAATGCGCTCTTCCTATCATAAGTCCTGAGCGCTAAACATAATAATGAGTTAAATCTTTTTGCTCAACAGTAAACCCAATACATACTAAATCATAACAACAAAGTCCTTACATACGCTGGGAGCGAATATCTCGATCCCAGTACCCCCTCCAAAGTCTCTAGAATAGATAATATAATTGCGAGTCCGACCCTCTCGCAGGTGAGGCCTCGCCAGAACAACACATGCTGCACTAATGCAACCATTTCGATAGCCTTGCAATAACTGCCTACTATCGTACTAACCATTTCTATAAAGTTGTAACCAAGAAAATATCATACTCATATATCATATCACTAAAATGAGTAATCTAAATAAAGTATATAACACTATTAGTACACCCATTTATCCTCCGCGAATAGCACTAAAGATAATCCTGCTACACTAGGGAAAATATTCACATAATAGTAATGTTTATAGTTATACGCATTAAACTCGTCGCACATGCTAATCTAACAATGAACAAAATATAGTGACTCGCTCGTGTCACATACAACACGCCTTATCCTCCGAGGATACAACTCATACTCTTACCTTGCTAATCGTCTTGACTGCACAAATGGTCCCCGAACGTAACACGTCTGTCCAAACCAAAATAAAAACTACTTTAATCGTTGTCCTTTACTAGGAATCCTACTCTTGTCCCTTTTCTTACTTCGGGAAAACATTAACACATGTGAATCACTCTTCACAAAATACCTACACATAATTCACTTATCATCTGTCATACTAACCATATTAGGACTGTCCATCTCTTGAACTTTGGTAGGCTCGATCCCTGATGTCTACCCCCGTTGTTCCCTTAGCCTTGTTGGCCCTAAAGAACATGCTACTGCATACAGTAGTTCTTACTTAATTCACCATCGCTCAGTAATAGTTTAGCTATCCGATTCATTTAAATGGGTTACCTGATGTGTATCCACACCCCCTTGTGGTGCTACACTACCACTGTTGCATCCCATCTTATTCTTGACTAAATTCTTTGATTCTTTTATCTTCCCACACAAATAAACATTATTACTTCCATTGACAAAGCACGACATTGTCAACCTCTGAATCGACCGTCCAGCAGAATTCCCTTCTTTAGTGTTATTAACTATATTTACGAGTCGATCTCCCACTTGGAGTCCTCTCCTCCATTTGTATCTACATCCTCTGATATAAGATTCGCTAACGGTTTAGATTCATATTCACAAATGGAACTCTGTCAGGTCCTCCTTTGATGAGTTCAGAACAACGTGCACATCTTATTCTGAACACCAGATGAAGGAACGTGCAGTTAAACTGTACCTAAGTTCCTTCCATTGACGCAACGTTTCACTATTAACTATGGTGGTTGACTTCCACCATCATATCTTTGCTCCGATGAGTCAAGAAAATTTTTCCCCACATTTTCACTTCTAGTTAACCACACTCCGCCATATGCCCAAGCCTTTGAATGTATTACCTTCGTTGGGTGACACACACAATTCTCACATTTCTAGAATTTTCGCTAATGACTCTCCTCAATTTGCCATTTGACCCTCTCCCAATCATTCTACGCTGGGTGAGTCTAATCTTGCACCTCTTTCGACAATAACAGCATTTAGAAATCTTAGGTTACGCCCTAGCCATCTTCATAGTCCTGTCTTCTCGTGCCATAATAGGGGTAACCTTAACTACGGCCATCCTCCTCGAATATACTCTACAACTTCAATTAAGCCTTTCCTCCTGATGTCCTCCTAACGGACCTCATCTGACATCCTTCATCGCTCGGCACATGCACACATCCGAATGTAAATAGAATTCACTAATATACATACGTTATAGCAGGAGAACGGAATCTCACCATAGAAATCAACAATCCTAAACTTAGGGCTCTATATCAAACAAAGCAACGCTGGAAGCATAATAAGTCGCACAGATCCTAAAGGACACTAGAATCTGATGCTTTGATACCACCTGTGACACCCCGCCTAATTAAATACCGGGTGATCAGTCCTTTATAAAATTAACTCAAAGTTTCAGGTTGTTTCTTTCTTAGCATCACTGTCGAAAAATAATTTTCTTAATTAATCACCTTATAAATAATTAAGCTAAGTGTCAAAACATTTAATCTTATAAATTAAGTCCGAATGTTTTTATTAATTACGAAGTCATTTTCACGAATACAATTGATAGTACTAAAACCAAACCATCCAAATCAAAGAACATACTAGATAAATCAATCCAAATAAAATATCCCAAATCGCAGGACAAAGTAATAATTACAAGTAATCCCAACTACAACAGAATACTAAAAAAAATCAAAAGTACAAATCTCTCTGAACTAGATAAAACTGGAAATGGGTAATAGTTGCCCTATCTAAGGAGTACTAGATGAAAGATTGAGAAAATAAGGATGAAGTCGTCTACTGCAAAGACCTGCAACTTCCACACTAGCTGTAGCACGTGAACATTCCAAATATCCAAGTCTGACGCCCCTTTGGCTGGGCACCTTTAATATATATATATATATATATATATATATATATATATATATATATATATATAGACCCGCTTCATGTCCTATTTTCTCTCTTGTATGTGTATATATATATATATATATATATACATACATACAAGAGAGAAAATAGGACATGAAGCGGGTCAGAGCCCGAGTGTAAAATAGTTTTAAAAAATAGTTTAGCAAGTATTTAAAATGCTTACCGGCTAACCATGTGAGTATGCGACACTCTCTTGAGAATTCTCACCTCTCATCTAGTATGCACGCCTACCGTACTAATAAATCTCATAAGTTTTTCTAATTTATTCTCCATAAGTTTTTATCTCGTGAAAAGTAAGGTTATGATATTTACTTTAGGAAATCATTCTCTTCAAGATTTTTTACGTTACGAAGAACAACTCATTACCGTCATAAATTTCTCGAACACTTATAATAATGTTGAAGCATTTATTCATTACTTAACTACTTATACGCATAGTAGAAAGTTCCCATATAGATATACGTATATATATTAGTCACACATATAATATATATACTAACGGCACCCCACATACAATCTATGGTGCTGGCATACTCTGCTATCAAGTCCCCGTATCACTCAAACTAAGGGAAATACTAATTCGGAATCAGTCTCGAACTGTATTAACACAATACACACAAAAAGGAGGCGAACCATAGTTCTAGGTCACTAAAAGGTCTGCACATACCCCTCACGTCTCTTAGGATCGTCTGACTATATTTCTTAGATGGCTTGTACCAAGGAATCCTATGTTCTACGGTACAAGTCAATATCCCCCATAACGGTCACATCAGAATAAGACGGTCTCGGCGTGAAAACCTCCATGATAGCAAGTAGCGTGGGTAGGATTAAACACATGTATTCAAATAATATATATATATATATATATACACATGCCCTCGTATATATATTTACATAAAACAGCTAGGTGCACCCACGACCCATAACATTATTCTAGCCATGCTTAACATTTAACGCTCGAGTTTTACATATAAGTAAATCACTCTTTTTATTCTATTAAGTATAACAAATCCTTAAGTACTTCTCGACTCTCGAAGTATATCCTCTCAAAGTAATAAAAATCAGTAGGTGCAGCCTCACTACTCTACTGGTCTAAGTCTTCCTTAATTCTCACAAGGTATTCTATAATGTACGAACGATTCCCCACTAAATTTATATTCCCGAAACCCCACGGTTAAATCTCATATGAATCGTATCACCCGAACCTTGCCTACGACCCTACTGGTCTTCCCCAAGTCCCATTATGGTATATAAAACATGTATAAGGGTTCTCACAAAGTGGCACAGGGTTAATCATTAAGGATAAAGAACAAGCTTCAAAATTCAGAAGAGGTCAATCGATCGAAGGGAGGGGGTAGATCGATCGATCCAGTCAATCGATCGGCATTCAAGGTCGATCGATCGATCGCCCAGATATTTTCTAGAATCTGCATAAACTATCCTACGGGTCTCATCACCAAAAATCCTCCAAACCTCTATCAATTTCGTCCAAACTCCCAAACAACATTACTACTGGTACTATATACTTAACTACATGATTTCCTACGTGAAACATGTTCGAATTCATCAACGATATTGAATTAATGGGGTAAAATTGACAAAATCCTCAAGAACCCTAATTTTGGAGGAAACATACATTTTTCTCATTATTTCCCAGATTTCTTGTTACTAAATTCATACTAATTCATGGGTAATCCTCTACATGTGATGGGTATGTCCATAATATATTAAATTTCTCTAAACATGGGATTTACAGCCTCTAAATTATCAATTTCTTTCATAAAACATGTTCTTGATAATCCTAAAATAACATGGGTGAGACATTAACTAAAAACGAAGAAAGATAGATACTTGCCTGGATTTTGAGTTTCTGATTTGTGGACGAAATAGGTATGGCTGTGTTCCTCGTCGCGCGATCTACGCTTTGGTGGTGGTAGCTGTGCAAACGGACGTCTTTGGCCTTGAGTTGCTTGGAAAGCTCTCCAACTCCTTCTCTAATGGCCGTTTTTGGGTTTTTTGTTTGTTAACCCTAGAAGACAACTCCTAAAGGGTGATATATCCTTAGAAAATTAGTGGGTTTAATTGCCCAAAAATGTAAAATGTCTATAATGCCCTCCCGGGATGCCAATTAGGATTAAAAACGCCCCGAGACCCAAACTAAATATCCGAGTACACTTTTCTGACTATCTCAACCCTTCCAGACACATTGGTGCACTCAAAATGACAATTCGGGTGACCTACAATTTAATTCACTTTATATAATAATAATTTAGTCCTGACGCAACACAGGCGCGTCCCGGCTTAATTTCCACAATTGTCCAATTATACACTCGTGACAATTTTTAATAAATTCAATTCTACATATTACTCTACTCAATAAGTAATATTTAACAAATCAACAATTTTCTAATAATTACTAACTCTCGTCACGCTAATGAATATTTAAAAGAAATTTTTGGATTAATATTAAGCTAATCTATCTCAATTAAATTTAATGAATCCCTAAATTTAAAAGCCATAAAAATAAGGGGTATTACAGCTACCAACTGTGCGTCAGAGGACTGTCACAACAGTAGTTATCCACCAAACCATCTGGCAGCCCGAATACAATAGTGGTTTATTCCAGTTTGGATTGGACAGCGGGTAGGTGATGTGTGATATCACTTAAAGCATATGTGACTTTTGGTAGAGGGTTATTTAAGTCAAGGCCCAATGTAACATGGAACTCAAGGTTACTCTGGGTAAGCCTTCTCGGAATGCAACCACATAGTGATTTATCAGTTGTATCTAAAATGGTTATGATAAGACCTAATGCTACCTTACTTCTTAATCCTCCAAACCAGGTCCCTCTAAAGTTTCCACGACGAGATCATTCGGTAGAGCTTGTAAGCTCTCTCAAGCCCTGCCAGGCTTGGTCTCTCGCGAGTATAGTTTGACTTCACGCTCAAAAATACAATCGTTAAAGCTTGCAATCAATATAATCAAAATAAAACTTGAGTAAGTAATCGAAATAAAAATAAATATGAGCTCTCTAGGTAGACTTCCTCGTAGGTAGCCCTAAGCTTCCTCGCTAAGCTTCCTTGTTGAGCTTCCTCACTGAGCTTTTTCGTTGCCTTCTTTCTTCTTTATTTAATCCTTCTCTTAAAATTCTTCTCTTAGGAGGGGTATCTATCTCTAATCGCAAGATTACTTTCAAGACCCCTACAAAGGACGTGGTAATGGTTTGTATATTAACGTAAATGCATGATTTATTGTCCGATCTACGATAACCTGGTGTGTAGAATCAAGAACCACAAATCAGGATTGTAACTCATTGCAGACATTCCAGGTAAGTGAGAAAAATACTTAAAAGAGGGGTGTTATTAATTGTGGGAAATTAGAATAATCAAACAATATAAGTAGTATGGTATTGTTTTAGATTATGCAGATGATATAAAGATAATATAAGTAACTTATTTAATGTACCTGGTTTTAGAAAAGTTGGTTTTGATTTTGAAATTAGTTTTGAATAGATTTTTGATTATTTTTATAAATTTTTAAATCAAAATTTGGATATCTTTTATCTCTTCAAGTACATTGGAAAATAATTTATACATTATACGATTTCTATCACTAATATTTCTAAATTTTATTATAAATAACATTTATGAAAAAATCACTAAAGAGAAAGAAAGCATGCATTAAACTCTTTTAGATGTGATAAGGTCAATGGTTAGTTATTCAGGATTGCGACACTCTTATTGAGAATGTATGTAAGGGATAACCTATACGTCATGAATTTAATATCTTTTGAGTCAGTCTCTTAAACTCCTTTTAAACATTAGAATGGGCACAAGCACATTCTAGGTAATGTTTATATTTGGGGATGCTAGATAATCGTGTTGTGAAAGGATCCAAGGAAGTTAAAATTAAGGACAGAGGTATGTCTTTCACTGGTTATCCCAAAGGTAACACATGTAGTTTATATCATACTCATAAGCAAAAGAAGGTCATTGATTTAATCAATGCCCAATTCTTGTAAGAGGATTATATATTATACCACGAGTCTAAGTATAATCTATACTTACAAGATAAAAAGAACATCATATTACATGTTTCTAGATCACCTGTATAGGATTAAATACAACATGATATTGATAATACACTACCTAACTGTATTAGAGTATTACCGGTGATCAAGATAAATGTGTCACTTATACTGGAGAGAAAGTGGGGCTATGTCGTAGTGTGAGAATCAAGAGTAATCCTGATGGTTATACTGGTTGGTGTTTTAGCTGATCGTTTCAATGAGATCCCTAAAAAACACGAATCAAATCTCGAGAACTACAGCGAGGCATTCCAAGACAAGGAATGTTTCTTTAAATTATGACTATGGATATCGTGGCCATCTGAGAATTTTTTTTGGACATAAGTATGCCCTGAAAAGAGAGGATTCAGCATGTGCGGGGAACAAGGAGGGAAGTCCTCTTTCCCCCACTCATGTGATATTCGCGAGCTCCCATGGATATAAATTTTGCATCTTCAAAAGGGTATGAAAATATATAAAATGGAGTCTCCAGCCTATTTTTTTCTCAAAGCAAGTACAATATGTAGCTATCTCCGATGAAACGGCATAAAAATAAAAAACTGATGCATACTAAACCAAATTCATGGGTATAGAGACTAAGTTATGCAATGGGAAGGTATTAGATACCCATTATCCCTTTCGATCTCTCATTGGCTATGATAATATTTTGCTTTTTCTTCAAAATATAATTCTTGCGTATAATGTGCATGATGTGAAAGTAGGTGAGAAAAGGAATCCTCATACTTACATCATGGGAAAGACAGAGATGAGTCATTTTATGGAGTATAAAAAAAAAGAAACTAATCTAACAAGGTAGCCAAAATGTGGGCAGCGCACTGGATCATAACCTATTACGAAGAATGGAATACGCATATCTAATGGGGTCGCTAAAATTACAATAAAGATAAGGGATACATTGTAATAATTAGTAATTATGAGGATATAGAATTTAATAAATTGGGGATTTGGAATTTATTTAATTCAGAGAATTTATTTAATTCGCTAATTTAGATTTAATTAATTCAGCTTATTTGTAATTTTCACATGGGTTGTATTTTGAAGTGAAAATAAGAAAATTGGTATAGAGTGACTCGAATGATGATTTAGAGGTCACGGTTGATTCCAAAAGGGTCAAAATAGTCAGAATACTATACTCGGGTGTATAGTTTGGGTCCCGGGGCGATTTTAGATCAACTCGGTACCATATAAGGACATTTCGGTCATTTAGGAGTTTAGGATAGAAGGAACTCCGAATTTTGAAAGAGTATTTTTGCCCCTTTGGGGTAGAGGCTAGGGTTAACAACAATTATAGAGAGAAAAGGCCATAGGAGGAGAAGCAGAGGAGAAAACCTAAGCTTCCCAGACTAATTTTCACCCCGAACGTGACGGAGTCGAAATCGGAGCAAGGGGATCTCAACCATATCAGCCTATCAACGAATTTCAGACCTGTAATAAAAGGCAAGTGTTTATCTTGCATGTTTCTAGAAGGTTATAATACCCATATAGTGTAGGATTTGTATTTTGATGATAAATTGAGGTTATTGGAATTTTTAAAAACTAAACACATGAATCTTGAATAGGATTTGCAAGTAGATTTAATCTCTATATAAATATAAAACGAAATTGGAATATATGTGATGATATAAATGGAAGAAATTTGGTTTCTTGATTAAAAGAGATGAAGAACGTGAGAAACTAGTGTTTTTGTGCATATTTAGTTTCTATATGTTCTTGAATTGAATTCTATGGGTTTAAATGTGTTATTTACATTCAACGTTGTCCCTACACCTATAATAGATGATTAGTTAGGTTGATTGGGAGCTTGAAGAAGTTTGATGGAGTTGTGAAGAAGCTTTCATGGTGAAAATTACAATTGCGTAGGAGAAGAAGAAACCTGTATAGTTTCGAATCGATTCGGCTCTTTGGTTGAATCAATTTAGTCAGTGAATCGATTCGGGTCAAGGCCGAATAGATTCGGTTTCCTAGATTTTGGAAATTTTTCCCATTTTAGCTTATAACTTGTAAATAATGATCGGGATGACTTTCGAGGTAACATTTAAATATAGTGAGGGATATTTTGAGTACCAGTAGGCTGATGGTAGGGTTAGGTCTTAGTCTTAAAATGAGAAGAATTAAGCCTAAGGTTAATTGAGAATAAATTGTAATGTATTTGAATTCGAGAGAATGAGATCGGGGAATGGAGGATTTGAGTGAACCTATGACTTAGACCAGTAGAGTATGTGAGTAAAATCTACTGGAATAATTTAAGGGGAAACTAGGGTCCTTCGGGTAGAGATTAATACTCGGGAAAATGCGATAGAGAGTTATAATTGTATATCGATTATACGTTGTGTATTCGAGAGATATATTACGTACGGATTATATTTATAGGTTGAGTGTATACCTATACGGATTATATTTATAGGTTGAGTTTATACCTATAGGAATTACATTTTTTTGTTGTGTGTATGCCTATATGCGACATATGGATAGGTTGTGTGTATGCCTATTTTGTGATTTCTTATGTGTGAACATACCTACGTTGCCCGCTATCAAGGAGGTTCCGCGTAGAGGGAGATCCCACCTTGACGATTCTAGTGAGATCTGGATTAGTGGCCCAGAATATAGAACCTAGGCATGTACTATCTGAGTGTATGATAGTTTTGACCGTCAATTGGGTATGTTAGGTGTGTGCATGACCTATAGGCTTGAAACTATGTTCTCCTCCAATATGTATTGTTTTGATTTATGGTTCAAGGGTGATATTCGAACTGGTAGTCCGTGATTTAGTATGCGAGGTACATGGACTTGATAGCAGAGTATGCAAGTGTACATCACGGTGGCCAGTCTGTGAGATGCTATATATATATATATATATACTTGGGTAATTTATCCTACTTGTATGTAGTGTAGGAAGGACATATAGTGTATATCTAAAAGTGACTTAATTATGAGATAATCTACTTAGTGTGTGATAGTAGTAAAGTTAGACAGTGTATATCTAAAGACGATTTAAGTAGAGAGACTTAATTAAATGGTTTAATGGTAACATACGTGAAATGTTAACGATGGTTTGATAATAACATATGGGGCATATTAATTATTAGCTTACAATAGCGTACTGTATGGGCGATAGGGTGATCCAAACTTGTTCGTGGTTAGATAGTTATTGATGAGAACGACTCAGGTTGGTTAGCATAGATAAGTAGATGACATTAGGCGTGAACATTAGTTGAGAGGTTGGGAACTCAAGAGAGTGTATGCAGACTAACATGTGTAATCAATAACTACTTTTAAACTACGATTTAAATGCTTGCCAAATATTTTCAAAAGGTTTTCTTGGGCTCTGGCTCATGTGCAAAATATTTTCAAAACCTTTTAGGTGTCTAGTCACAGGGATGCCAAGCTTGATGATTTGTTCCAGGGATGCGTAGCTAGACACTACACCAAAATGGGCAAATTGTCACCTTTCAGCCGGCCAGCCTTGTCAAGGTCATTGACCGTGACAAAAAAACACGCATTTTATGTCACGGTCATTGACCTTGACACGACCGTGACAACGAATTGTCACGGTCAATGACCGTGACAAGCCCGTGACAAATTTACTTGTCACGGTCATTGACCGTGACAATTATTTAAATTCTTGTCACGGTCAAAGACCTTGACACGACCGTGACAATATTCTCAGCAAAAACCCTACCCCCCCTTCTTTTTTCCCTCCCGCGCCGTTCCCTCCATTTCTCTCTCTCTCTCTCTCGACGCTGTTCTCTCTCTCTCTCTCTACTTTCAGGTCCATTTTCTCTCTCTCTCTCTCTCTCTCTCTTTCATTTATATATATATTTGTGTGTATATTTGTGTGTATGTGTATATATATATGTGTGTATGTGTGTGCGTGGAGGGGGGCAGGGGGTGGGGGGTGGGGCGGGGTGGGGGAGGGGGTGGGGACGGTGGAGGGGGGCAGGGAGTGGGGCAGGGTGGGGGAGGGGGTGGTGGAGGGTGGGGTGGTGTGTGTGTGTGTGTGTGTGTGTGGTGGTGTGTGGTGGGGGAGGGGGTGGGGTGGGGTGGGGTGTGTGTGTGTGTGTGTGGTGGTGTGTGGTGGTGGAGGGGGTGGTGGAGGGGTGGGGCAGGGGGTGGTTAGGGGTGGGGTGTGTGTGTGTGTGTGGTGGGGGAGGGGGTGGGGTGTGTGTGTGTGTGTGTGTGGTGGTGTGTGGTGGTGGAGGGGGGCAGGGGTGGGGTGGGGTGGCAATTTTTGACACGACACGATACCCGACACGAACTCGACACGAACTCGGATGATAAATTATTTATGTGTTGCAAGAATTTGAAATTAATTAAATTAAGTTATTGTAGGCGTATGAGTGCTATGATTGGTTAAGAGAGAAGAAAAAAATTATTTTATATTTTACTTAATGGGTTATGCGGGTCAACCCGAACACGACACGATAATAAATAGGTCGGGTTAGTGTTTGCTCATCTGACACGATTAGTTAAATGGGTCAGGTTAGGGTTGACTAATACTTAACACGAACCCGACATGACACGACCCGAACACGACACGACGCACACGAATTGCCACCCCTAGTGGGAATTGATATCCAAGACATGTATTTGAATTGATATCTATTTATTTGAATTGATAGAATTGTTTCTAGGATAATAATCCTACTATAAGATAATTTCTCAAAATAAATATTAAATAATAATTACTAAGATATCAATTCAAATAAAGTCTTAATAACCTAACCAAAAGAAATAAAATAAAATATCAAATAAATTATCATCCACCTCATAGACATTCCCTACCAATCATTTTAAGATAATTTTATCCTTATAAAGATAATAGATTATGTAATTTTAGGACTTGAAATAATATTGATTATGGATATAGGACAACAAACATTTTGTTTCCATTTTTTGTCCCTATTTTCAAATTAAAGGGACACATGGCATGTTATGATTGATTAACGTTTTATGAATATGGGTCCGCGCCAGCGGTTTTATTAAAAAATAGGGACTAAAATCATAAATAAAATGTTTGTTGTCCTATTTTCAAAATACATATTACAATAAATCCTAAATTTACAAACCCCTAAAGATAAATACCTTTGATTGCAAAGCATGCACTTGTATTATTTCGACGTGTAATTTGGAAATGCTTGTTTTTCTTTCTAGAGACCCGTGTCGTCAAAACTTGGTAGTGTTCGAGTGTGTTTTTATCACTAAATTATTATTTCACTAACAAATACTCCTTATATCCTAGATTAAGAGTCCATATTTATTTTTTGTACTTACTAATAATACACTTAATCAATGGCTAGGATTAACCCTTATTCACTATTATGAAATTTGGTTAATTGATTATTTAAAAAAAAAAAGCAAAAGTAGACTAACATATATACACAACACTAAAAGTAGACATCAATTTTATAAATAATTGATATTTTCATTCAAAATATGTGTGTGTGTGTGTGTGTGTGTGCGTGTGTGTGTGCGTGTGGCGGGGGTGGGGTGGGGTGGGTAGGGGTGGTGTGTGTGTGTGTGTGCGTGTGGTGGGGGTGGTATTGACGGAACTTACACATACGTTATATTATAGACGAAACATTTTTTTATCTGTACTAATAACATTTTTTCTATCTGTACTAATAACATTTTTTTTACAGCAAAAATGTCTCCTTCAGATGTTAGGGCGAAGATGATGATGCTGTTTATGATGATGTCGTCGTCTGGGTTCGGTGGTAGCGGAGGCGACGAGGGCTCCTCCGCCCCTAGGCTCCCCAAATATGGAAAATTTGGGATTACCGTCGAAAACAAGTCGGAGCTTTTAGCGAGATCCCTCGAGCTGCTAAAGACGGTCATCGGCCCGGGGTTTATGAGTTGAAAGGAGGTGCCGTATGAGCTCAAGTTAGCTGTTTGGGCGGCACTACAGGTAATATTTATATGAATATTTCAATTTCAATTTCAATTTATATTTATATTTATATTTATATTTATATTTATATTTATATTTATATTTATATTTATATTTATATTTATATTTATATTTATATTTATATTTATTCGCAACTAACATTGTATTTGTTGGACAGGAACAATTCAACTTGGATCCAAAGCTACGCGATTCCGTCTTCGAGCAGTTGAGGGAGCAACACAAGACGTGGAAAAAAAATATGCGGACACGGTACTTTGGAAAAACACGAGAGACCATTTTACAATGGCGCGGATCCGTCCCGCCCAAGGAGCCGATCTCATTGGCACAATGGCAAAAGTTCATTGACAATGAGATCGAGGATCGACAATTGGCATCTCGCCAATCGGGGAGGGAAAATCGGGCTAAAAAGACGGACGTGCACTACTCCGGCCGGACCTCTTACGCTGAGGTGGAGCATAGGATGAAGGTAATATTTAATTTATCTATAACTACAGAAATATATTATTGGATATTATTTTACTTTGCGGGGCCGATACTAATTTTACTTTACTTTATTTTATTTCAGGGGGTAGGGAGTGGGCCAGGGGGTAAGCCACATAGGCTCGATACTTATGTGGCTCTTCGGACTAAGAAGGGGAAGGACAAGGAGGTGTCCCCGAGCGTCGCGGCCACGATTGTAAGTAATCCGACAGTTTAATTATTGTTAATTACGTTATAATTTTTTAGTTTACTTATTTTACTAATCATGTGCTTTTTGTCGTTTCAGGCAAAGCTTAAGGAAGTGCATGAGTCGCAGTCTGATGCCGACAAGGCATCTTTGTCCACAGACGCACTCAGCCAAGTGCTTGGCTCTGATCGCAAGGGGAGGACAAGGGGAGTGAGCTCGCGGGTGGCCAAATCTAGGATCATCGGATTGGAGACGAGCGACACCGGGTTGGCTCGAACGGTGGATTCACACGACGCGAAGCTGTCCCGTTTGGAGGCGACGGTCCAAGATATGTACGCATTCATGAAGCGTACGTTGGGTGGAGACCGTAAAGAGAAAGGGAAAGGGAAGGAGAAGGCGGTGGAGGAGGAGGTGCGGGAGGACGAGGAGGTGTGGGAGGACGAGGCGCAGGATGACGAGGATGTGGACCTCGCTGCTTCATCACCGACACGTTCGTACTTCGACGATCCACTTCCCTATTTGACGCCCTCCAACAGACCATTATCGACAATTGGTTGGCCGAGCGTGTTCATATTGGACATATTTGATGGCCAGCGGATAGGGCGGGGATTGAGGGACCCGAACATCGTCGAGGGTGGACTAGTCCATGGACGTGTGCTTCAAGAGATGGAGTCCAGGGTGCTCGTCACGCATGTCATACCCGGGAAGGAGAACTCCCTATTGTGGTTGCGCGAACAATGCGGCACGACGTATATTAGTGGGTGCGTCAATTCGTATGTCGTGTGGCCTACTCACCTCCTCAGTTTTATCTAAGACATGTAGTAACATTATTTTTAAGTTTGTCCATTTTAATTATATTTGGATTATATCGTCATGTATATTATTTTTACTTTGAAGATTTGGATTATACTGTCATGAATATATATTTGCATTATCTTTAGTTTGTGTTGGATATATGATGTTTGGAACAGGTACAACGTTGCTATAACAGGTACAAATATACTGCTGGGTAGTGGCGGTGGCCATACTGCCCAGCAGATTTTTTTTAAATTCTGCCCAGAATTGTCACGGTCATTGACCGTGACAAAACCGTGACAACATTTGTCACGGGCTTGTCACGGTCATTGGCCGTGACAATTTTTTTTAAAAAGGGTCACGGCTTTGTCACGGTTATAAACCGTGACAAACGTGTCACGGTCATTGACCTTGACACGACCGTGACACAAAACGCGAGTTTTGTGTCAAGGTCAATGACCGTGACACGACCGTGATAAAAAAAGTTGTCTCGCCTCGAAATGTCACGGTCATTGACCTTGACAAGGTAAATTTGTCAAGGTCAATGACCTTGACAAATGGGCAGATTTGGTGTAGTGAGATGACTTGTGGATGCTTACGGGATTTAGATTTAGTCGCTTTAGTTACTTCATTCCTAGAGTAGGATGCAGTTCAGTTATTTCATTTAAGCATGTTGCCCTTCAACTATTTCTTTTACTCAATTTATCAGACTTTGTATTTGTGGACTCAGTTTGATTTCATTAGATGTTTAGTTAGATTTTGTATTTGAAATCGATGGTTTATTCGGTAATATTTTATTTGAGTTATTTATTTGGTGTTTGGTTCAAATTATTTTACTGTGTGAATGGTTTGGTTATTACATTTATTTCTGCATGTTGTTGTTTAATGAAAGATAAAATTTGGCATCAACTTTTTGAATACTAGGTGGTTAGTAAACTTTAAAACGTTTTCAACAGTGATGCTAAGAATCAACCAGATGAGATTCCTATCTTATTTTTAGAAAGTATTGATCACTTGGTATTTAAATAGTCGGGGTGTCACATACACTACGTGCAATTTGCTGGATCATAATCCTTCATGGGAAAGTGAATATGCATGTCTAATTGATTTACAAAGGGGAAAGAGAACATGAAATATAATGTGAGTAACCACTGGATCATAATTCACTATAAAGAAGTGAATATGTATATCTGATGGGGCTATTAAGAATGTATAGACTAGTACCTACATGTATACATGTGATACTATTAAATATGAGAATAAGTAAAGTAACGAGATAAAAAAATGGGACTCAAATCTTGAGAATGACTTGGGATGCCTACATAGCCAAAAAAGCATTTAAAGTCCACATAGGTTGATAATACAAAAGTGTGGTGTAGTCGACTGGAGGTCCCCCTTTTTAATTTCTTTAATAAATATTATTTCCTTTTTATG
Source organism: Sambucus nigra (assembly GCA_949130495.1). Taxonomy (NCBI): domain Eukaryota; kingdom Viridiplantae; phylum Streptophyta; class Magnoliopsida; order Dipsacales; family Adoxaceae; genus Sambucus; species Sambucus nigra. Next base: position 227,254,438 of record OX422212.1, read on the forward strand.
AAAAAGATGCGGAAGCTTTAGATGATGGTTCACAAAACAAACAAACACCAAATTTTAATTTACTCCAAAATTAAAATCAAACAAAAGTGAAATTAATTCATAACACACACAGTATTCCAACTTCACTTAAACCAAGTTAATTAATCCAAGTCCTAGAATTTTCCTAAGTCATATTTATTAATATATCCAAATTAGTCCAAATAAGTTTTTAACAATAGACTTGAATTAAATAAACAATTACCCAAATTTAATTAGCACCCAATTAAATTAAGTGTGATAATTAAAACCATTTTTATTTTGAATTATCCTAAGCATGAGTTCTAAGTTATTATGCAAGATAAAAGTAAATCAATCACACTACGCCGCGATGTAGGAGGAAAAACTCAAGACGGGAAACAACCTCGGACGGCCCTAGCATCAAATCCACTATGTATGGAATTTACAATTACAAGACAAAAGACTTACATCACACGACTCGATCCCTCTCAAGCCTCGACGCTCCTTCTTGCAAACACCTCCACTTAGCGAATAACCCCGAACCTCCACCGCGGTCTCGGAATACACCGATCGGACTTTATGTGGTCACTGTCACCCGAACTAGGAGCCTTTCTCCAAGTGGGTAAATCACGAAAACCTCTTCTTCTTTGTGGGATTTAGAAGCAAACCCAAACTTCTCTTCTTCAATGGTGTAGAGAAAACCGGTGCCAAAACTCCAAGCAAGATGTATATATATATATATATATATGAACTTGGATAAACTAAACTATGGGAGTAAACAAAAGTGTATAATGATTTTCCCTTGAAAATTGACACTTTAAAACAATGAACTTTTCCCTAAACAACTTTTCTCTCAAACACTCTCTAGAGGTTGATAGGTTATGAAAAGTTAAGTTAGAAAAAGTTATTCCCGCACATAGATATTCAGCAAAAAGATAGTGGGGTAAAACAAGTGGGAAAGTGGGCAAAACTGCTAAAAACTGCCAAGAAACTGTTCCCACCAAATCTCGTTCGAACGACATTTCATTCGAACGAGTCTTCTAACGAAGTTCCAGTATGAACTCATTAGAAGCTCGTTGGAAATCTCGTTAGAACGACCATATCGTTCGAACGACATTTAGAAACGAAGTTCCAGTATGCCATAATGGGAAGTCGTTGGCAATCTCGTTCGAACGACTTGTGGTTCGAACGATAATCTTGTTCGAAATACACTTCGATCGAACTCACAAAATGGTCAAAAATTCTTTTTAAGCCCATAAACTTTTATATACTTTATATATAAGTTTTAATGGAAAACATTCTGAAAACAAAACACAGTTTTAAAAACCTAACACCCAATATACACATGTTCCAAGCTCCTATATATATATGTAATGCATTCATACCTTGGGAGCATGGAACCACTGTTGATGACGCTGAAACGAGGCACATAAACCACGGCTTTTGATGAAGCTTTATACACTTGGCCACTACGTCTTCAACAAACACGTCATAGGCTTGAAAGATGATGAATATACTCTATCCTATGACTCAAACGTTTTTGTCCGAAATTGAGCCAAAACTACAAAGGACTCAATTGAAAATTTTCATCCTTACAAATCTCCCCCTTTGGCTATTCCGGGACAAAAACCAACAAAAATCCTAAAGGGCCGTCAAGCTCTACTAGACTAATAGAAAGTCCCACCCAAAATAAAAATACAATGCTTGACTCAAATAACCCAAAGGATCAACAATCTTTGCTGTTGAAAGTTGCCGCTTTATAAAATAATTCTTACACACTTAGGCAAACATATTACACGCATAGGGAATATCAAAATAGTTAATGCAAGTAAAGTTAACTACTCCCCTTAAATTAATTATCTTCCTTTATCAAGTATGATCAACTTGGAAAGACATCTCCCCCTAAGATAAATCTCCCTTAAACTAAGGTACAATAATAATAAGATTAGATACAATTTCTCCCCCTATCATTCAATCTCGTTCGAACGACTTGTGTTTCAAACGACAATCTCGTTCGAACGACACTTCGAATGAACTAACAGAATGTTCAAAAATTCGTTTTAAGCCCTGAAACTTTTATATACTTTATATATAAGTTTTAATGGAAAACATTCTGAAAACAAAACACAGTTTTAAAAACCTAACACCCAATATACACATGTTCCAAGCTCCTATATATATATGTAATGCATTCATACCTTGGGAGCATGGAACCACTGTTGATGACGTTGAAACGAGGTACATAAACCACGGATTTTGATGAAGCTTTATACACTTGGCCACTACGTCTTCAACAAACACGTCATAGGCTTGAAAGATGATCAATATACTCTATCCTATGACTCAAACATTTTTTTCGGAATTGAGCCAAAACTACAAAGGACTCAATTGGAAATTTGCGTCCTTACAAATCTCCCCCTTTGGCTATTCCGGGACAAAAAACAACAAAAATCCAAAAAGGGACGTCAAGCTCTACTAGACTAATAGAAAGTCCCACCCAAAATAAAAATACAATGCTTGACTCAAACAACCCAAATGATCAACAATCTTTGTCGTTGAAAGTTGACTCTTTATAAAATAATTCCTGCACACTTAGGCAAACACATTACACGCATAGGGAATATCAAAATAGTTAATGCAAGTAAAGTTAACTACTCCCCCTAAATTAATTCTCTCCCTTTATCAAGTATGATCAACTTAGAAAGACGTCTCCCCCTAAGATAAATCTCCCTTAAACTAAGGTACGATAATAATAGGATTAGATACCATTTCTCCCCCTATCATTCTCCCCCTTTTTGTTCAGGAATAGACAAAGGCTTAAGGAATCAAATATTGACTTATCTCCCCCAAATAAAGCATATACACCCTCTAAATTAATCAAGGGATAAATAGAATGGGAAAGCAAGCTAAAACATGTAATTGTGCATTTAGTGAAGAGAACATTAATGCATATGGGCAACAAAATTATGACTAATCCAACAAATAACAACTTAGACCAACTAGGATGCAATAAAATGACACCAATATGATATATAAATTATTAAGCATATGACATCAACAACGAATGCAATAAGATGGATACCAAGTATGAATTAAAGCATATAGGGATTAATAGTCAAAGCAAAGATTAAACAAAAATATCAAATATGTATACATAAGATATAACTAATAGACGTAAGTACACATATATAGATATAAACACACAAATGACACACACAAAATATAATAGGAGTATTTTGCACTCGTATGGCAAAAATGTGTCATATGGAAACGGAAGTGTTGGGGTGTGAACTAGTAACGATTAAATTCAGACCCAATCACTTAAAAATATGTTCACGGAGTTCTCATTTGATTGAAAACTTCATCACAATTGAATATAACCACAATATAGATTGAACTCAATGAACAAACATACACAATGCATACAAGCCTAGCATATTGATGATTCTACAAACCAATAGAGTCATGACATGAAATACGCAACTAGGATAAACGAACATCGTGCAAACTGTTGATATACCATCCAATCTCCCTCAATAAGCATTTATATTAATTTTGAACGAATATATCAATCAAACATAGGCCTTGGCAAAAAAAAAATTTGATGCCATATTCTATTTTTAGGCCTTTGGACCACGTATTTCTTTTAGGTCCATTCAAACGGTGGCTTACTATCGAAAAGGATTATTATTTCTTTCGGAGACCTTCCCCGTGCACATTTGGATATATAATTTTTTTATCACACACAAATCTCACGTGCAACGGATTTTGACATGCACTAGTCCTCCTAAGTCACAAATATGAAGATGACACGATTGGAAGGAGAACACCTCACATAGCTCAAATATACATATGAAGTTAAAATATCAAAAGAGCTCGTGCATGTGTGAACAGAGGCATATAAAAATAGTATCCATTTAATCAACACAAAATCCAACTACTCCATAAAATATGGTAAAGAACATAAAAATGATTGATAATCTAAACCAAAAGTTCTAGCCATATGAGAGCGTTAAAGGAGGGGTTCAAACACAAGTATATGCCACTTAAAGTGTGTTAAACCAAAATACACACAAAATAAAATCTTTTTGAGTTTTTGACATCTTTAACCAAAAATAAAAATATATACTCAAAATACAAACAAAAATCATTTGAACTTTTCATTAAGCTAAAATTATCAAAAGATAAAAACCCAAATGATAAACAAAAATCATTATTCTAGCATGTGATTAAGCATGGGGCATAAACGAGAAAATGATAAAACAAGCATACATTTAGCATGTGAATATAGAATGAAGTACAAACGCTAAAGTATGCAAACACTAACACATTCATCCTTTAGATTTATCAAGGGAGGAAGCATGTGAAAGTAAATGAGAATCAAAAACCCTTTTTTGCAAGGCAACCAAGTCGGATTTCCTAACCCAAATTAATGAAGAATAACTATCTTGGGGTGTAGGAATTCTAAATACATTGGTTGCTTTACGTTGGGATTTTCTAAGAATTCGTTTAAGGTCAAAACAAAATTTCCTAAGATGACCTTTTCGACCACAATGTGTACAAGTAAAAGCATGTCGAAAAGATTTACCTATGGAGTGATCTCTAAAATCTTTCCTAGTAGATTCTCCTAAAACGTTGGTTTTGGCTTTATGAGTAGATTCATTACAAGTATTGAAGCCTAAACCACACATGTCATTTTTAATTTGGACCGTTCCTAAGATTTTATCTAATTTTTCCGAACGACACTCCAAATCAAATTTGACATTACTAGAGTCTTTTAGTTTATTTTGCAATTCTAAAATATTAGACTCTAATAAAACATTTCCCTCTTCAAAAGCAAGAAGCTCCTTTTTCAAGGATTACATTAAACCCCTAAGGCTATCTCTCTCGTCTTCTATATATTCAAGCTTCTCTAGAAGAGCTTTCTCTCGTGTCTTAAGGTCTTCAACCAACATACTATCATCAACGACCTTGACACTCTCTCTTAAACTAGCTTCTAACTTCAAATTAACTCTTTTCAATTTAATAGATTCTTTATAAAGTTCTTGAAAATAATTTTGAAGTTCACTCACATTAACCTCTTCTTCATTTTCACTCTCTCTTTCTTCTCCACTCTCACTATCATCAAAAACAAGGGAATCAAAAACTTTGACCTCGGAAGTGTCATGAGTTTGAGTATCTTCATGAGAAGATTCACTTTCGGTACTCACATGACTAGCCATAAAAGCCACAAAATTTGGCTTAGTGGGGGAATTGGGTCCCTCTTCCTTATCACTATCACTAAGGGTCGCATTATATGAAATGGGTCGTTTACCCTCTTTCCTTAGTTTAGTGGGGTACTCAGAAGCCCTATGGCCATAACCCTCACAACCAAAGTACCTATTTGACTCGTCCCTATTTAAATTTTCATTAATAGGTTTAGGGATATTCTCGGCTTTGTCACACTTAGAAGTTTCAAATTTCTTAAAATCATTTTTAAATTTATCTTTGTTAAATTTAAGGAATTTTCTAAATTTACGAGCAAACAACGCCATGTCTTCCGAGTCACTAACACTCTGGTTCTTTACTACTTGTTTGACCTCTTTTCGGGCTTTTAAAGCAACGCCCTTTTCAATTTTCTTTTCAGTTTTACACGGAAACATATCCAGTTCATAGGTTTGTAAGTCACCTACGAGCTCTTCTAATTTCATAGAGGCTAAAGTTGGTAAAGAATTTAAAACGGTCACTTTTGGAATAAATCTATCGGGCTGGGACCTTAAAATTTTCTTTACAACTTGGTTGTTGGGTATTTTCTCTCCCAAATTAAAAGATGAATTGACAATATCGGAAAGTCTAGCATAAAATTCATCAAAAGTTTATTTTTCATTCATTTTGATAGTTTCAAATTGAGTGGTGAGGTTTTGGAGTTTCGAAGCTTTAACGACACTTGTACCTTCGTGAGTGAGTTGTAAAATATCCCAAGTTTCTTTAGCGGCCTCACACGTCATAATGCGTCGGAATTCATCCAGTGTGACAGCGCTAAACAAGGCATTTAAACCACGGGAATTAAAATTTAAAAGTTTAAATTCATCCTCACTCCATCTATCGGCGGGTTTGGGAACACGCTCATTATCTACTAAATGAGTAGGTGGGGATCACCCGTTAACAACAGACATCCAAACTCTCTCGTCGATAGATTTTAGTGCCAATTTCATTCGCGCTTTCCAATACGCGTAGTTTCAACCATCGAAAATAGGAAATTTTGAAAATGGGGAAAATTCCATTTTAGCCAAAAATTATTTAAAAGATCTTTAACGAAATAATTTATTGCTTTGGCTCTGATACCAATTTGTAGTCGACCGGAGGTCCCCCTTTTTAATTTCTTTAATAAATATTATTTCCTTTTTATGAAAAAGATGCGGAAGCGTTAGATGATGGTTCACAAAACAAACAAACACCAAATTTTAATTTACACCAAAATTAAAATCAAACAAAAGTGAAATTAACTCATAGCACACACACAATTCAAATTTCACTTAAACCAAGTTAATTAATCCAAGTCCTAGAATTTGCCTAAGTCATATTTATTAATATATCCAAATTAGGCCAAATTAGCTTTTAACAATAGACTTGAATTAAATAAACAATTACCCAAATTTAATTAGCACCCAATTAAATTAAGTGTGACAATTAAAACCATTTTTATCTTGAATTATCCTAAGCATGAGTTCTAAGTTATTATGCAAGATAAAAATAAATCAATCACACTACGCCGCGATGTACGAGGAAAAACCCAAGACGAGAAACAACCTCGGACGGCCCTAGCCTCAAATCCGCTAAGTATGGAATTTACAATTACAAGACAAAAGACTTACATCACACGACTCGATCCCTCTCAAGCCTCGACGCTCCTTCTTGCAAACACCTCCACTTAGCGAATAACCCCGGAGCTCCACCGCGGTCTCGGAATACACCGATCGGACTTTATGTGGTAACCGTCACCCGAACTAGGAGCCTTTCTCCAAGTGGGTAAATCACGAAAACCTCTTCTTCTTTGTGGGATTTAGAAGCAAACCCAAACTTCTCTTCTTCAATGGTGTAGAGAAAACCGGTGCCAAAACTCCAAGAAAGATGTATATATATATATATATATGAATTTGGATAAACTAAACTGTGGGTGTAAACAAAAGTGTATAATGATTTTCCCTTGAAAATTGACACTTTAAAACAATGAACTTCTCCCTAAAACAACTTTTCTCTCAAACACTCTCTAGAGGTTGATAGGTTATGAAAAGTTAAGTTAGAAAAAGTTATTCCCGCATATAGATATTCAGCAAAAAGATAGTGGGGTAAAACAAGTGGGAAAGTGGGCAAAACTACTAAAAACTACCAAAAAACTATTCCCGTCGTTCGAACGACATTCTCGTTCCAACGAGTCTTCTAACGAAGTTCCAGTATGAACTCGTTAGAAGCTCATTGGAAATCTCGTTAGAACGACCATCTCGTTCGAACGACATTTCAAACGAAGTTCTAGTATGCCATAATGGGAAGTCGTTGGCAATCTCGTTCGAATAACTTGTGATTCGAACGATAATCTCGTTCGAACGACACTTCGAACGAACTCACAGAATGTTCAAAAATTCTTTTTAAGTTTAGAAACTTTTATATACTTTATATATAAGTTTTAGTGGAAAACATTCTGAAAACAAAACACAGTTTTAAAAACCTAACACCCAATATACACATGTTCCAAGCTCCTATATATATATGTAATGCATTCATACCCTGGGAGCATGGAACCACTGTTGATGACATTGAAACGAGGCACATAAACCATGGCTTTTGATGAAGCTTTATACACTTGGTCGCTACGTCTTCAACAAACACGTCATAGGCTTGAAAGATGATCAATATACTCTATCCTATAACTCAAACGTTTTTGGCCGGAATTGATCCAAAACTACAAAGGACTCAATTGGAGATTTGCGTCCTTACATGTGGAACTAACCCACGAACCCAAAATTAAATTTTCCTTTTGGCAAATGTGCATAGTGCAGAAAGTGTTTGAAATGGGGGGGGGGGGAATTTTAATTTGGGGTTTAAAGATTAAACCCTTTTTTTTTTTTACTTTTTTAGATTTAGGAAACTATGTTTTGTGCATATATATAATAAAAGGGATAAGTTAGAATGAGAAAGTGAGAATAAAGTAAAAGTATGTGAAGGATAAAGAAAAGGTGATAAATGACACTAGTTAAATGAGATGTAAAAAGATAGAAATAGACCTTTTGTGAAACTTTACTACTAATTTTGAGGTGAAGTAGGTTGATTTTTATGATGGTTGATTAGTGGTGGAGTAGTTGTAAATTACGAGGCAAGAAGTGGGCTGAATGTGATGTAAGAACAATAGAGAAAATGTTTGGAAAATGTCTTTTTGCAAAGAGGACGCATTGATTTTTAGGCAAAGTTTCTTTAGATATTCCAAAAAGGGGTCCTTAGTAATGAGGTCATGAACTCCTTAAATAGAAAAATCTAGGGTTTGGAACTCTACTGATCGGAATAGGCCATGGACTGCCTATCAGTATACCCATGGCTTGTTGGAGAAGTAAAGTATCCCTCTGCCGATAGGCAGACGATCTGGGGTGCCTATAGGCAGTCCAAAAGGGACGTTTTAAAAAAAGCATAAAATGCAATCCGTAAGTCCAAACCGCACACAAATAGAACCTTGGAAGGGGTATTCAGAGCCTCATAAAAATATATCAAGCTAATCTCGTGTTTGGGAGTTGAACAAAGTTAAACGGGACTCGAAAGTGCCCAGTGGCCTTTACACATGAACTGTAAGGTCTATTCATGAAAGGTATAAACTGTTTGAAAGGGTACTCAGATTCTTATAGAATATACTCTTGAATTCGAGAGTTGACCAAAGTCAAACGGAGATCATAAGCACCTGGTGGCCTCTAAGTTAGGGTTGAGCTCAAAAAGACGTACGTACGAACCGTAAGGCCGATTCGTGCACGGTATGGGCCGTTGGACAGGGTATTCAGATCCCTTTGAAAGTGCAATGAGCTACTCTCAGGTTTGAAAATTGACCATAGTCAATTAGAGCTCAAAAGTTCTCGATGGCCTCAAGGTTAGGATTTGGATTAGTACATAGGGTTTGAGGATGAAAGGAATAGTGTTAGGGACCTAAGGAGGTATTTGAAGGGTAATAGGATGGTTACTATAGATCCCATCAGTGGGCGAGCTTAGAATACGCAAAGGTCGTCGAAATATAGACCTCATGGGGAGTTATTAGCTTTAAAGGTAAAGTCTTCATGCATAGGACCTAAGGAGGGTAAGTCACCAATTTAACAGGCCGGGGCTTTTATTGGGGATTAAGGGGTAACAACCCAATTCAGAAAGTCAAGGCCAATTTTACGGACCTAGAGAGTGATAGTGACCTAGTTTGGAGGGTCAAATCTAATTATGTAGATCTAAAGAGTGAAAAGAATCTAATTTATAGGGTCAAGGCCGATTATGGGGGCCTAGATCAACCTAATTCAGGGTAAAGGACAATTCTTCGAATCTGCATTACATCTTTAGACCTAAGAGTAAAATTGACCTAATTCATTGGGTTGAGACCAATTCTTGTAGCCTAGGTCGATTCTCCAGACCTAAAGAGTGGAAGAGATCGAATGAGAGGGTCAATGCCAATTCTATAGGTCTAGGTCAATTATGTGAACCTAAAGAATAAAAGAGATCTAATTCAAAGTTCAAGGATAATTCTTCAGCCTAGTTAATTCTGCAGACCTAAAGAGATAGAAGATTTGATAAATACAGTTGGTGACCAGTGGTTGTGCCGGGCAGTGCACTTTTATTCCTGCTGGGGAGTATGCAAGTGCAAACCTTTTAATTTTTTTATTTTCAACAAAAGAGTGTTTTTTGGTAAGTTTGGAGTTTCATGACCTTTTGGAGATTTGGGGGAGGGTGGTTGGGATATTTTTGGATTTGTTTTGGAATTTTATGATAAAATTTGAGGGGAATGTTGATAGGCAAAGGTAGGGGTGTGCCTACCGGCACTGGACACAGACTCCTATGATTCTTGGGAAATTTAAGGGTCTCTGTCGATGGACATGACCAGGGGACTACTAATTGACATACCCTTGGTCCCATTTAAAAAAGGGGTAATTTTTTCATTTCTCATACGTTCAAACAAGTCAACTTCTTTATGTTTCTCTCTAGAAATACACGCTTAAACGTCTTTTCTTTGAAATAACTCATGGAAGGTAAGAAAAATAACCCTCTAATGGTCTCCAATGATTGGGCTGACTTAGAGTGGTGTAATGCTGAAGCATTGGTATTCGGGAGTGAGAATGGTTACGACAACTTAGAGACTATATTAGATGAGAGGGTCTTGTTATGAGAACCTCTAAATCATCATTTGGTGAGGATGAAGAATTCAAATCGTTATGTGAGTGCTTATCTATTTTACTTAGATTTTTTTATTTATCCTTTTGGTCTATAATTGTTTTTGGATTTTTTAAGAGATTGTTTTTTGCTTGTGTACAGCTGGAAGTTTTTTATGTCAGGCACGTATTCTCGTGGTTTGATGGGGATAAGTACGGTGTGAAAGAAGCTCCCCGAGGTAGTGTAGTTGATGGTAGCAGCTTCTTGATTTGGTCCTCTGAAGAGGGCGCTGGATGAGATGTCTCGCTCTTCGATGAAATTGTGTTCTTTAGGCAAAAGGTGGTGAGACACCACTCGTACATTTCACTTGGGCGTGGGGGAGTCGATCGGGATATCGATGTTTAAGGACACCTTTCGGGACAAATAGATTGATGTGACTGGCGGGAGTTAGGTGAGGTAGGTAGCCCGTTTATTCATTTTTCTCTTGTTGTGTGTGTGGGGGTGGGTGGTTGTGGTTGTGGTGGCGACAAGTGGTGACATCATCTATTTATGATTTCTCCCCTTTTTGAGAATTATTTTCAAGATGCACTTATATGACTAGGGGAGATTTACACTGGCATCCCTCTACAGTTCTCTAAATGCCTTTAGTCATTCTCGTTGATATACTTTTACAGGGCCCATGTATCTTTTGGAGGTAACCTTTAGATACACCTTTCTTTATTTTCCTAATTTTTTTTTTTTTGATAACTTGTGTTGCATTCTGCAAATGTGGTTATGAGGTGATTGGGCATAATTTTGGATTGGTGTCCTTTAAATTCTAGTGAGGCAGAGGACTTCTCGAGGATTTATTAGTAGAGGAAGTCGAAGGAGTTCTTGGCTTTGAAGGATGTGAGGTCGATATTGATTGCCTTGACGAGTGATCAGGTTAGGCTTTGGTTTCGCCCTCTTATTTTTGGCTAGGTTTATTTTTTGCATTTTTAAGATTCTTAATGACTAGCTTTTATTTGGCATCTGGCTATGGGGCTATAGGTATTACGGGAGTCCATGTTTAGGTGCAGAGGTTATTGACACACGAGTTTGGGTACGTCTTGTACCTAGGAGATAGGGTGGTGAGGCAGGTGATGGAGGGTAAAGTGGAGGTTCTACTTCCAACATACCTTGAGTATATGAGGAGGGTGAAGGAGATTTCGAATGAGGCAAAGGTGGTAGCGATGACAGGCAAACCCTACATAATCTATATGGACACGACAGCAAGATATGATTACTTAGACTTTATAATCAATTAGTTGATACTGCCACCTATTTATGATATGGAGGGTATGCCTTCACCGACAGTAGGATCGAGGAGGGGCAATAACGTCCAGGAATCTTCGGTGCATATCTCAGGGGGTGATGCATTGATGACGATCGAGGATATTCATATCCATCACCTTTCCATCCCTTTTTACCACATTCGGTTGGGTGGTAGACAGGTTATCTTGGTGCCTCATCATCCTCATGAGACACTAGATGGTTCACTCCCCTTCCCGAGGAGGTTCTTCAGAGGGAGGTACGACTTTAATTTTTAGTTTTGCACTTTAATTATGATCTACCTCTCTATTACTAACTTTCTCGCTTTTGTTTCATTGATTCTTTTACAAACTATCCGTGCATCAACATAATGGTTACAGGATATTTGAGACTCGATAGCTTCGGTGTCTGGTCATGTGAGGAAGGTGGCCAGGTCTTGTATGGTGCCACCGAAAAAAAATCTAATGATAGCTCTGGTTCATAAAGTGTGGGTCGACTGCTCACCATCAGGGAAAGCGTGTTTATCGAGGTTCTTGAGGCTATTGTCATAGTTGACAATCTTTTGGAAAGTCCCAGCTGTGTCCCCAAATTTTTTGATCTTTTTTTCTTTTTCTTTCTTTTTCTTTCTTTTTCTTTTTTATTCTTAAAAAATATAAACTCAGTAATGATTATATATACAAGATTCATTTTTCATTTCTTCAATTATCTTGAATCAAATGGCCTAGTCTACATGCACTTTAATTTTTCACTAGGCTTTTATCAATTGAAGAGGTAAGAAAGAACTTTTAAAATATGCATCATTTTAGAAATTCTTTTCTAGGAAGGAATACTCGGGAAAAATCTTTGTAAATAGGTTGTTTTTACAAAGAATGATCAATTGGAAATATGGACAAAAAGGGAAAGGTAGAAAATTTTCCAAAATAGGGGGTGCCAATCTACATGCCCCTTGGCATGCCTAATGGAATGCCAGTTAGGTCTAAATTAATTTTTTAGCTATTATAATCCCCCTTCTTCAATTGTGTGTACTTTAAAATAGTTGTTATAAAAGCAAACCGATCCTCTTGTCCTTTGTGGGCGATTTTAAGTATAAAAGAAGATCTCGGGAACTAATTTCAAACCACACTTCAAATTTTCTATTTCTTTCTATTCTCAAACGTTTCTTGCTCCATTGAGATGGCAGTTACCTTGACTAAAGCTTTTGCAGCTTACCTCGAAGGGTTGGAAGCCGTGTGGCTATATAATATCAACTACGTTCAACTTATGCCCGACCACCCTATGGTATGACCATTCTATTGATTGGAATCTCTTAGAAGAGGATTTACAATTTTGGTATCCCGAAGACCATAAGTTTTGATTTGACCTAGACAAAATGTGTCCCACCTACGAGGAGTTTTCTGTAATGTTGAGTGTCAACTCCGGAGTTATTATGGCTATGTCAGACCTGTACCATTCTCCTTCGGCTGCCCGACTGTTGATGTATGGGGGATGCATAACCCTTTCGGCGGTGCTCAATTCGGTGTGTTAAAAATATTGTACTGAAAATGATTTTACTAGTGTTTTATCTTAGGGATTGATTGTTAGGTTTCTCTTGGTAACTAGGCGGACTCTCATGTGGCCACGATAATGCTTTGGATGTCTCATCGTCGTAATCCAGATTCGACCATATTAGCAGATACATTAAACGACCTGGATGAAGGGAAGGAAGGTCGAGATAAGTTTATATGAGGTAGCCCCATGATGTTATTTATGTGGTTATCGGAGAGGCTTCGCCAGGTGGTTCTCCCTGAGTACCTTTTGGCTAGTGTTCCCAACTTCTTTGTACAGTCTTTTTGCAGCTTGTACCCTTCTGTGGACAACTGGGTTAGTTGGCTCATGAAGAATGGTATTATACATCTTCTCTAATTAGTGCCATGGTGGTGCAACCTACAACCTCTTCTATAATTGGGTAACTACTGTTGTGTTTTACTGGTAGGTCTTCGCCACACTTTGTTCTATTTTTCTTGGTGACTTATACATCAAGTAGACTGGGAGCAAGTTATTCCTCCTCGCATAACTAACTTCTTTCTGGTGGAGGATCTGACTGAATCATCATAGAATGATTTTATGTCCTTTGTTGCAGCGTCATCGATCGTCTACACATTCCTCTCAGTCGGTTAGGGAACTTGGATTTATACCCGGGGATTATTTGAAGTGGTTATGAAGGTTTATGCTAAGGAGACTGGGCAGAGGTGGCTAGTGATGTCTAACTCTCTTAAGGAGGGTGTTATGGTTTGATCCAAACTGATCAAGGCATACCATCGCATGGATCGCATATGTAATTGTAACCAGGATTGGGATTCTTTGGGTCTTTCGAGGACTAATAATGATGATGAGGTGGACTGTCTCGCAGTTGAGATAGGTTTAGGTACATGGGGTAAGTTTGGCAATAGGTGTGTCTGTGTGTAGGTATGTTAGGTTGGTAATGCATTTTTATTTTTCTTGTCACTGATACATCATCTAATCGCCATGCTTTATAATAATAAAATAATTTAATGATGTTCTCGGCATATTTTAGTGTGACTTTGAAGTTTTTTTTAATTATCAATACCGATCACTAAGGCTTGCATAATACTTTTTTCCCTTTAAATCATAAGAGAGACTATTACTCTTGGTGAGGGGAGAGAATAACATTTTGTGAAAGAGAAGGGGACGTGCCCAAAGTTATTTTATGGGGTGCCTACGTACCACTGTGGGATTTGAAAATTGTTTTGTAAGTTTTTCTTTTAACGAAAATTTTGAGAGAATCTGGTCCCACATTATTCTGAGAAGAGAGGAGGTGATTTTTTTAGAATAAAAGGGAGGTGGGAAGAGTTATGGCATGACGAGAGTTGTACTAGGGGTACAATTCTTAAGATGGTCCAAATTAATTGTATGTTCCATCTCTTCTCCATCGAGGTTTGTGAGCATAGTGGTGCCATTTGATAAAATCTTCTCCATGATGTAGGAACCACTTCAGTTAGGTTTTAATTTTCCTCTTGGATAACATATATATTCTATCACTTCCTTGATGGAGAGATCTCCTCCAAGCACACCTCAGTCTTTGACTTTTTTATTGAATGATCGTGAAATATGACGGTGGTATCCTTATATATTATATAAGGACTTTAATCTTCTTTCATCCAAGAGTGCAAGTTCATCGTAGCAACTTTGTTGACAATCATCTTCGTCGACCTAACTTTTGAGCATGGCCCATAGAGAGGATATTTCAATTTTAACAGGTAGGACCACCCCTATGCCGTATAATTACGAGTAGGGGTAGCCCCAATAGGTGTACTGATAGTGGCACAATAGCCCCATAGAGCATATGGGATTTGATTTGCCTAATTTTACAACTTTCGATCATTTTGCTGACTATGAACTTGAGTCCTTTGTTAGCGGCTTCAACAACTCCATTGGTTTGGTATCGATAGGGAGATAACTTGTGCCTTTGATTTCCATATTCATCAATTAACTTTGTGACTTTATCTTTAAATTGTAGCCCGTTATCTGATAGTAGCTCGTGGGTAACTTCGTAATGGAAGATGATGTTCTTTCTCATGAACTTGGGCACTTTCTTTGCATTCAACACTACATATGATTCAGCTTTAAACCATTTAGTGAAATAATCAGTGATGGCCAAGATGAATTTGTTCCTATTGATGCCTTGGGAAGTGACTTTCCAAATAATGTCAATGACCCAAGCAAAAAAAGGCTAAGGAGAAGTCATGTTGTATAATTCTCGAGGAGGTAAGTGCTGAAGATTGGCAAATTTTTGGTAAATGAGGCATCTTCTTACATAAGTAGTGTAGTCTTAAACCATGGTGGTCGACTAATATCCGTGACAGATGATTTTCTTAGCATGCATATGGTTGTTCATATGCGATCAACATTCCCTATTGTGGATTTTCTACATCACATCTTTGACCCCAACCCCTGCTATGCAATGCAGTCAGGTTTTGTCAAAATTTCTCTTGAAGAGTGCCTTATCATAGATAATTTACTGAGGACCAAGCCCGTCAAGGTTCATGCAATCTTTCATGTTAGAGCCCTGCGAATATCTACCACGCTCGAGGAGGCGAAAAATTTCACAATACGACAATCAAGCTACGTTTGGGTCCTCTTTCATTGTGAGATTGAATTGGTCACAGTGACTGGGTGTTAACGACTTTTGGAATAGAAAAGGAGCCATTATTATTCCCTCAGGCATGTCGATCATAGAGGCTAAGATTTCCAATACGTCGACTAAGATGTATCTTGAGCGGGGAAGGTAGTGGAAGGTGATACCTTTAAACTGGGAGGTAAGCTATTCAAGGTGAGAATGAAAGGGTAGGAGTTTCTTATCTTTGACTTTCCAATTTTTGAGGATTTTCCCTATGATGAGAGATAAATATCCATAGACGTCGATGTTCCTGATTCCTTTCTCGAGGGCGATCGTACTACCTACAATGCAAGCTTCATACTTTGTCATATTATTAGTGCAAGGGATTTCCATTTGATGGCGATGGGAGTGTGATAATCGTTAGGAGAGATTAGGAGTATCTAATACATATCACTTTTTTATTAGCATCCCCATCGAAAATCATCTGCCATCTGAGATCTTCATGAGAAGAGTAAAGATTATCTTCATTTTAGAACACAAAAATCCATATCTCGGCTCCCCCCATGGGATTGTCATCAAGGTAGTTATAAATGGCTCTTCCTTTCATGGATTTTTTTAGTAATATATGTGATGTCGAATTCAGCTAATAGTGTTAACCATCGGGCCATGCGACTGGACAAGGCAGGATTCTCCAACATGTATTTCATAGGATCTATTCGGGACATCAACTTGATGGGAAATGCAAGCATGTGGTGCCGAAGCTTTTCTGTGAATCATACTAGAGCAATAGATGGCTTCTCTAATGCCGTGAAGTTCACTTCATACCATGTTATCTTTTGACTGGCGTAGTAAATATCACTTTCTTAATGTGATTATTCAATATATTGGGATATCATAGCCTCAGATACAACGTCTATGACAGTGAGATATAGAAGGAGGCAAAGACCTTATTATGGAGGCATGAGCACCGAAGGTCGGGTAAGGTACCACTTAATTTGGTCAAAGGCTACTTGACATGACTAGTTCCATTCTTTGGTCAAAGCCATCTGAAAAAGATTGGATATGGGCTGACAGGTGGAGGTCAATTAACTGATGAATTGAACAATGTATTAGATTTTACGTAGGAATTCTCAAACTTCTTTATTATCTGAATCGGTAGCATTTTGAGAATCGCTATAAAATAGGTCAGTTTTGCTTTGATCCCCTTTTCACTGACCATGACATCGAGGAGTTTACCTTTCGTGACATCGAAGACACATTTTTATGGAATGAGATGCATCTGATACCAACGAATTCGCTCAAAGAATTTTCTCAAGTTAAGGATGTGACCTTCCCAAGTTTTGGACTCTATGATAATAACATCAACACAAACTTCAACCTATTTAAGGATAAGATCGTATAAAATTCTCGTAGATGCCCTGTGGTAGAAGCTCTAGTATTTTTTAGATCAAAAGGCATGACTGTGTAAAAAAAGGTTCCCTATGGGGTGATAAAGGCAATGTTCTCTGGATGGTCAGGATGCATCTTGATTAGGTTATTACTGGAAAAACCATCGATGAATGACTTGAGGGAAGGACTGGCAATGTTATCAATAATAATCTTGATATTAGGAAGAGGTAAATTGTCATTTGGGGATGCTTTGTTCGGATCCCGATAGTCGACGCACATGCGGATTTTCCTCTTGATTTCTACACAGGGACTATGTTCGCGAGTCATGTGGGTTATTCGACCACACGAATGAAGCCTACTTTCAACTGTTTTACCACTTCTTTTTTACCTTGAGAGACCACTCAGTCCATAAATTTCTTAACTTCTACTTAACATGCTTACTCTCTAAAAAGGTAGAATTCTCATGTTGTACGATCTCTTGGTCGATTCCATGCATATCATTATATCACCATGCGAGCATGTCCATGGATTCTTTAAAAAAATTCTTTGAATTTTACCCACTCATGTTCATCAAGGGTGTACTAGAACTGAGATTGATAACAATAGTCTTATCATCATTAGTTTGTATGCGATTATGTTTGTTTAATTTTTTCCTTAATGAGACTAGTTAATAATTGTTCATTTGTTAGATCATCTTCATCAATTTCTTGATTAGAAATAATGAAATTAATATAAAGCACAATAAGATACTCAAAATCACCATTCATTTCATTGACAATGTCTTTTGGAAATACAACATTGAAAACCTTACCAAAGGATACACGCAAGTTCATCTTGTAGGGAGTGAATAATAGGGTTAGGGCTAGTTTGAGCTGGGTTGACGAGCATACCATGCCAGTTAAGGAGTGGTTTTTTAGCACGAATGATCTTATTAGACGATTCAGATGGCTCAACTCTGTTGTGGATCATGTAAAGTTCCATCCACAGTGCATGGAGATCAAACAACTCATCATTGTCACTAACCTCAGACTCTTCAGTGCTTTCCACGACTTTGATGGTTAGAGGTTCTACCTCATGTAATTGTTCTTCAGCCCAGATGACTTTGTCTCTAAAGAAAAATTTTCAATCCCGACTTCTCTTTCTTCTCAATAGGATCGTACCATGGCTTGGGGAACCCACAGAAAGGAAAGTCTTCTCCTTTCTTGATAAATCTTCCATTTAGGGAATTTTCTGGTATCGGCTCTTCTTGATTCAATATCGTATTTTGCTATGGTTGATGAATTATCATGAGTTAAGCCTGTGATTGTTGGTAACCTAGAGCGTAAGGGGGAAAAGCTTTTTTCATAGCTATTGGCTCAATAATCCGTTACTGATGGTGACTTAGACCCATTTCGATCATAAAGTGCATATTCTCAAACATCTGGATCACATTAAAATTATAGTGTGGATTGTATTCTGGGCATACTCTATCTTTAAAATTATGCTCAGTCGAGATGGGAAGTGGATCAATCTTGAAGCCTGAGAAGAACATGTCATTAACCCCATGCTATATTTCTAAAACATTGTTACTCGTGTCGATATCATCAGAGTTATCGTCATCACGTAGAAAAATGATGACCTGATCATTGGCGAATAATTTTAACATTTGATGGAGTGAGGAAGATATACCCCGAATACTGTGAAGTCTGGGATGATCGAGGAGAAATTAAAATAGGCTGGAATATCTATGACTTAAAACTCAGTTTGGGGGGCATATAGGATCAACCACTATTTTGAGTTTTATTGAACCCATAACCTCTCGTCGGGTATTGTCATAGACATTCACATAGACAAAAGTAGGGGTGAGATCACTGATTTTATTTCCAAATAATTGAGAGTTATCAATGGATAAATATTTAAAGTAGACTCGTTATTGACGAGTGCTAATGGAATGATTTTCCCCATGATTTTGATTGAGATAGTGAGAAGATAGTTATGGTTATGACCAATCTTAGGGATTTCCTCCTCAAAAAAAGAGATGAACCTCGTTGTGCTCAGAGGTCTAACCAGGTGGATGACCTCTTTGGGGATTGTAGTAGGAGGAACCATGGGTCTGTAAGGAGTTTAACTAAAGAGTTTTCTTGTAATTGGGAAGACATAAAAAGGCCCCACAAAGTGATGTTGGATTAGGTTTTTTTGAGTTGCTCAAGGACCTTAATTTCTTCGACTGACATTTCTGGCATTGGGAATTCTTCATCAACTCCTTTTTCCTGTATTTGTACCTCATGATGGGAGGATTGGGTCCTTATAGTGTCGCTCGAATCGGGTCATATGATTTACGAATACGGGGAAGAATAGAAATCATTTGTCCTCATCCACCTTGTCCACGATGGATACCTCATTTGTTCAAGCTAAAAGAAATAATTCCACACAAGGAGGAAACTATGCCGATGTAACTTGTCACCCTTCTTAGTGGAAATGATATCATCTTTCTATGAGAAAATAAGGCACTCTACGAATTCAATGGCCTCATCATATAAGCCTTGTTATTTAGTAGATAAGTGTTGGAAAGAGGGTGACAGGTATTCCTTGAGTTTTAGGATGGTGAACAGTTCGAACGCTATAAACACTTCTTCTTTCTTAACGAATTCATCAGAGATGACTTGCACAATACCGTCCAAACTAAAATCCTTCCCTGATATAAATTAGTTATTTGAATGTTAGGACCATTCCTAGGATTCAATGTAGATGTCCCTAATATTTTCATAACGGTCTTTTTCGAGACTCATTCTCGATGGTCGTTTCATCCCAAAATATCAGAGTTGATTCAAGACTACTGGTAGCTCCATATTCCCCATCTCTAAACGGGTTTGAACGACTATACAGGCCCTAGTTAGGAGGGATAAGTCTTGTTAGGATGCTTATTTTAGGTGCAGAAGGAAAAAAGGGACACACTTTTAGGAGTTTAGGTGAATTGGTAGATGGACTAGACGTTTCGATGGGCTTAATTCTCGTGAAAGGGTCAAAATCTGGATTTTGTCCTATAAGAATGACGCTCACCCCGGTTCGATGCACTGGAAGAGGGTTTTGAGTAGTATTGGGATTTGGATTAGCTGGAGGGTCAATGACTCCCTTATCAATGAGTCTTTGAATAAAATTCTTCAAATGAAAACACTGTTCGATGGTGTTCCAGGCATTTTGATGGAATTCACAATGAGCATTGTGCTTGAAATTATAAGGAAATGCATCCGGTAATGGTTGAGGTTTTAGAGTCTTGATAAGATTTAGTGATACGATGGCTTAGTAAATCATTAATAAGGGGCATGGAATTTGGTGAATTCTCTTTTGACTGGATCAGGATGATTTTTAGGTGTCTATAAGGTAGTAAGTTGAGAGATGTTGTTAAAGGTTAATACATAGAGGTTGGCTAGTTTATCATACTTTCAAGGGATGAATTACTCGGTTAGCCTCTTCAACTCAGATTCGACTTTTTGGTTGATAATCCATTCTTCAATCTCGACCCCTGCCTCCGAAAGGTCTCTAAAAAGGGGGTAGTATTGGCTTCCCATGGAGGTTCTAATATGTGGCAAGATTTTTTTTCACAATACTCACATGTTCTTCTTCAGACAGTCAATTCATCATGGTAGTGAACTTTTCTCTCCATAGTTCGATAAAACTACTAATTAATTCACCAGGGTTATGCTTTATTATCTCAAGGTCTTGATGGTGGGTGACCTTTAATGCCTTATATATAAGTAATGGGTTATGAATTCTGGGGCCATGTCCTCCCAATTACGAATTTTGAATTCTTGCAGTGACCTAAACCATCGACAAGCACTTTCTTTGAGAGTCTGTTGGAATATCTGTGCCATTATTTCTTCAGATAATCTGAGGAGAGTCATATCACGGTCATAGCTACGAAGGTGTAAGATGCGAGGTTCGATGTCTCCAAACATTTCGATATTTGGCATTTTGAACTTCTCTAGCAAACGAGCTTTAGGGTAGGGAGATACATAGGTGTAATCCGTGTAATTCCTTGAGATATTAACTTGGTCAAACTTTTTAGATAACAACTAAAGGTCTTTCTTGACCTTGTTCAACTCCTTTTATGAGGGATTGATATGAATAAGAACCGAAAAATTACCCACTGACTATGAAAGGTTTGGCATCAACGATCGAGTTGGTGGTGGCCCGTTAGCAGGTGGCACGCGTGGGACATGTTGGTACTCTTTCGGATACCACATTTGTTTTGGATCTTGTGGACCCACAACATGAGAGAAGATGATGTCAAGCTCGGGAACCTCCAGAGTCTGTACCCCTATTTCATTGCATCTGTTGGACCTCTACTTGGATATTATCAATTTTGGCTTGAGTTGAGTGAGGATTTCCATCGGGTATGGATGAACATTGGTGTTATGATTAATATTTTCCATGAATATTCTTCGGAAAATTTTGTAGAAGCAGAAGAGGAGGTGGTAGAATTATGAGGCGACTTGGTGGAGGATCTGAGCTAATAGGGAGCCAGACCCAAACTAGGGTATGAAATCGCACCTGAGAAGGAGAAGGATTTTTATGTTTGTTCTAATGGAAAAAGGGTACATTTGGTATATTATTTTTGAAACAAAATGGAAAATATCTATGGTGTTTTGAAAAATGGAGAAAATATTTTTGGTATTTTGAAAAATGGGGAAAAGGAAATTCCCCACTTTAGTTATTATTTATTAGGTTTCACTTGTGTTATGTTCCGTTGAGGGTGAAATTGAAATGACAAACATAACTCGAGTCTGGGAAGAAATAGGGTACATGATGCAAGATGCATTTTGACATATTCCAAACTCACGGACGTGGTCCTGTTTTAAAATGGGTGAAACGGCACAAAATTCGGGTTATAAGACGACCTGATATTTTGAGAGAGTTTTGCAATGAAACCGATAAAATGGGTATGAGTGTCTTAGGGTAGACAATTATATGAGGTTGATGCATTGTGAGGTTAGTGGAAAGGTTCCCCCGTTTGGAATGACTTTCATGATATACTGCTTGCCTATAAGGGAAATCATTCATCGGTACATATGGAGAAACCATTTGATATACCTGGGTGTATACCTAGTGGAGATGGTACGTGTGAGAGTGAATTCGATATACTCGACGTATGAGAATGAGTTCCATACTATATATATCCCATCACGAGTTAGGTCAAGCAGTACGATGAGGGGATAACCGTTCGATATACTTTGAAGGTATTGGGGCAATGAAAGGTGGAAATCATATCTCTTAGGTTAATCGTGAACAGCAGGATCGACAGCCATCACAAAGTGACGCCCCAGTGTGGGATAGTTCTAAGGTGATCTCATCTGAAAAATGCATGAATCTGATGTAGTATTTTATCTTGATTTTTATGTATGCTAAGAGAGGGAAGCATTACTACATGACATGAAAAATGGAATAATACACGAGTAGCGCGTGATAAAAGGGCTAACTTGGAGAGTAAAACTAGCAACTATGTACATGAAGAATGGAGCATATATAAGCATGATGTTATATACAAAGTGTGAGGCATGTGAATATACAAAAGTGAATAAAAGGTATGTGTAAAGCGAGAGTGACATGAAAATATGTGTAAGTGAAAAAATATGTGGATATATATAAGTGAGAAAAATGTGGAAGTGTTTTCTAGTGAGACTAAGCATGGATATCTACAAGTGGTGTGTAAAACATGTGAACAAGCATGTGGCTATATACAAGTAAGAATAATATGGGAGTGTGTGATAGTGCGACTAAGAATGAATATCTACAAGTGATATGGATCATGTGCAATGTCAAAGTGTAATGTGGTAAGTGTACACAAGTGAATAAATCATGATATATGTGATAGAAAATATGGTATATACTGGAGATGAGAAAAAGAACATAGTGAAGAGAAGGATATAGACATCATGATTGATTAAGACAGAAATACAACATGTAAGTATGCGAGTAAGAAAAATATATAAGTGGAGGCATATATACACATTTAAAGGAAATAGAACAAGAGAGAGAAAAGGAAATAAATCCCATGTGAAATAGATTATAGTCCTCTAAAAAATAATGGTTCCCATCGAAGTTGCCACTATGGACATCTGGGAATTTTCTTCCAGCACAGGTTCGCCACGAAAGAGAGAGGATTCGGCGCATGCGGGGATCAAGGAGAGAAGTTCTCTTTCCCCCACTCACATGATCTTCTTGGATTCCTATGGATATAAATTGGCCATCGTCAAAAGGGGATGAAAATATAAAAAATGGACTCACCAGCTAATTTTGCTCAAAACAGGCAAAATATGTATCCATCCCTAAAGAAACGGCATCAAAGAAAAACTAATTCATAAGAAACGAAATATATTACGAGTTCAGTGACTAAGTTACAGAATGGGAAGGTGTTAGGCACCGATTGCTCCCTTTCGATCTGTCATGGGCTATGATGATATTCTACTTTTTCTCCAAAATATAATTCATGTGTATAATGTGTGTGATGTGAAAATAGGTGACAAAATTAATCGTCATACTCACGTCATGGGAAAGATGAAGATGAGTCATTCTGATAAATATAAAAAGAAAGAAAATAATCTAACAAGGTAGTCAAAATGTGAGTAGCGCAATGCATCGGATCATAATCCATCACAAAGAATGGAATAAAAATGTCTAATGGGACACTAAAACTATAATAAAGAAAAAGGTCTACTCTATGTGTAATGCGCTATATCATAATCCACCACGAGGAAGTGAATATGCATGTCTAACAGTATCGCAAAGAGAAAGAGAATATGAAATATAATGTGAGTATCCACCAAATCATGATTAACTATAAAGAAGTCAATATGTATGTCTGATTTTCTAAGAAAAAATAGACTAGTAAATACATGTATACCTACGATACTAATAAATATAAGAATAAGTAAAGTAACGAGACAAGAAAATGGGACTCTAATCTTGACGATGACTCGGGAGGCCTACATAGCCAAAAAAGTCATCAAAGTCACATAGTTCGATAATACGTAATAGTGAAATTTAATCCATGAACCCGAAATTAGAATTTCCCATAGTTTTTTTGGAAAATGTGCACAACTTTAGAAAGTGTGGATGGGGGTTCTAATTTTCGGTTTAAATACTAAAGCTTCTTTTTGGCTTTTTTAGATTTATGAAACTATGTTTGTGCATATAAATAATAAAAAAGAGATTAGTTAGAATGAGAATGTGAGAATAAAGTACAAATATGCTAAGAATAAAGGGAATAGGTGATAAATGAAACTAACTAAATGAAATATAAAAACATAAAAATAGAACTTTTTATAAAACTTTTCTATTGATTTTAAGGTGAAGTATACTGATTTTTATGGAGGTTGAGTAGTGGTAAAATAAGCGGCAAAAGATGGGGTGAATGTGATGTAGTAAAAGTGGAGAGAATGTTTAGAAAATGGTATTTTAGAAATATGACACATTGATATCAAAGAAAAGGCACTTCAGATCTTCCAAAAAGGGATCCCAAGGAATGAGGTCATGACCTCCTTAAATAGCAAAATCTAGGGTTAGGGGTGTACCGATTGCTATATGCCTTGACCTGTCCATCGACATACCACTAGCTTATTGGGAAGTAAAGTAACCCTATGTCAATAGGTAGAGGGTCTGGGGTGCCTATAAGTAGTCAAAAAGGTACTTTTTCAAAAACGAGCATACAATGCATATTATAAGTTCGAATCGTACATGACCAGAACCATTGAAAAGGTATTTGAAGGCCAATGAAAATATATTAAGCCACTCTCGAGTCCAAGAGTTTACCAATGTCAAACGGGGCTTGAAAATGCCCATGACCTCTTGGATGGGGTTCTTGGATTGAAAAGGTAAGTACGCACCAAACGTAAGGCCGATTTGCACACGATATGGTATGTTAAATAGAATATTCAGAGATCTAAGAAAATGCAACAAGATAATCTTAAATTTGAGAGCTAACCAAAGTCAAACAGGGCTTCTAAGTGCTCAATGGCCTCTAGGTTAAGGTTTGGAGAAAAAAGGAAAGTACATGTAATAGTAAGGCCAATTCCCGCATGATATGGACCATTGGAAAGGGTATTCAGATCTCTATGAAAATTAAATGAGCTACTCATGGGTTCAAGAGTTTACTAAAGTCAAACGAAACTTAGAAGAACCTGATGGCCGCCTTTGTGTCAGGGTTTAGAGTAGGGCCTGAGGTTTGAGGATGAAAGTAATAGTGTTAGGGACCTAACAAGGTGTTCGAAGGATACTAGGATGGGATGTTTATAGATATAAAAAAGGATTCAATGTATTTAAATCAAGTTTTAGGATTGGAGACGTGATGATTAGGTAAAACCCATCGGGTGCAAGTGGACCTACAAGATGTTAAAATATAGATCGATGGAAAGATGCAAACCTTCAAGGAAAGGCTTGTGATAGGGTTTAATCACAAAGAAATGGACTAACTATGAGGAAACCATCTTGAGGTAGTTATGCTAAAGTATGTTGGAGTTCTTTTAAAGTCAAGATTACGTTCTTAAATGATCATCTTGGCATACATATAGCAAGAAGTTTGTAAAGATAAGTGAGGTAAGCTTGTGATATCCATTTATGGATTTAAGATAATATCAAGGTCTTGAGTAATTCGGTTTGATAAGATGATCAAGTTTTAATTTTGGTCATAGCCCGAATAATACTTGTTAGTATAAGAAGCATGACGAAAATGAGATGGTATTTCTCAGTATAATTTGTGGATAATATTTGCCTAATTGGGAAGGAGGTGGGAGTCTTATCTTACGCAGGAGTTTGGTTGTCTAGGAATCTTGATATTAAATACTTAGGACAAGCCGGACACATTATTGTGATCAATCTTTAACTAAATCGTTTATAAATAATGTTGGGCTTATCCTAAGTCAATTATATCAATGTTGTATACACAAGATTAGCATAAAGATTCCATGAAAAGGACTTTCCTTTCAAGTATGAAATTACTCTATCTAGTAATCAATTTCCTTAAAAATTTGATTAAATATAGAGTATAAGGAATATATCTAATGCTTCGGTGGTGGGTATCCTCAAGTATGCTATATTGTGTTCTAAACTAAAATATGTTATGCCTTCTGCATGGTCAACATATTTTAATCTCATAGTCTTATACCTTTTAGGTATAATGATTAGGTTATCAATCAGATGAGGATTACAAACTCTCTATCTCATAATATGTGTTTATCCATAAGAGGTTGAGCTACAAGTTGGAGGAGTGTGAACCAATATTGGATTGATGACTCCATTAAGAAGGCCGGAGATATTTCCCTTTTAGTGGAAACTAAAGAGGTTATATAGATCGATTACTTCCTAAGTAAATTGGGTGAGGTTCTTTTAAGTGCGACTAAATATAATATTGTTAGTGTTCATAGTGATATGATTGCATGTCCTATAGAACCTATAACACATAAAAGGGTCACATACATTGAGCTTAGGTTTTATTTTGTTCGATATACTGAACAAGAGAAGGTGATATGTTTATGACCAAGGTTGTATAGGATAACACTCGGTTAATCCTCCACCAATAGGAAGAAAACTCTCTTGTAAATGGGATGGAAGTTGGATACATGGCTTTAAGACTAAGTGGGACATTATTGGGGTTTCATTCTTAAAATCGCGAATGACGTTTACTTTTCAGAAAAGGTGTGTTAATTTATTTTGAAATATAAATCATGGTTACAAGAATGCCTTGTATTTATTCTCTAGATATATTATAGACTTGTTTGTTAATTATATTTAGTAGAAATTTTGGTGCTTGATCATAGGAGATAAAAATTTAGGTTCTAGTACAATTGAACATTTCGCAACCTCGATGGGGATTTGATATCCTATAGTAATTATTGAAGTGCAATCCTAATGATTTATCTCAAACTGCGGTAACTTATCTAGATTAGACTTACGTAATCTCACACCATTTTCAAAGGTTCGATATTCTCAATCTTGAGAGTGACGAGGATTGGAATGCTTGCGTAAATGTCACTTTGATTGTTATGGGTGCAATGTAATTTTATATCAGATCAAATGATCCCTGTACATTGGGTGACAGTTGTGGGACTAGGTTTGATATCATAATTAGGAGGTATTCGCGTATATGAGATATCTTTGATTGTGACACCCATTTAATAAACTTATATGTTTTGTTTCCAGTAGTAAAACCTGACTAGTGCTTTATTTAATAATCCAGGTAGAGTAGCAAACAAATTAAGAATGAGAATCAAGGAACTAATTAAATCTTGGTTAAAATTGACAAGTAATAAATTGATTTGACCAACGAGCATCGAAAACTTAACATGAGTTATCATACTATTTACCATAATCAATTTCGTAAATAAGACCTCTTTATTTCAAGTCATTTAGAGATAATTAATTTAGAGTGAAATCATGATTATTTAGTGGAGTTAATCATGATTATATAATGAAAGAAAATAATTAAGATAATTGGGATTGGGATTTACGAGTATATACTTGGAAACTAATTTAATTATTTATCTTAGGTCCCTAGTATAGTCCATTTCCCATGTAGTAGGACCAAGACTCTCTAGAAGCCTAGTATAGCTAAAGCCCATTTCTTATTCCTATTTCTACTGGTATAAGCTAGGGTTTTAGAAAAATGATCCATAATGGAGGGTTAAAAAGGGAAAGAAAAATACTATTCATGTTTTTGTAAAGGGGTGAGGATAGAGAATTTTAGTTCTCTCATAACCATGGTGCCATCTCCAAAAGTACCCGCACACAAGATTTACTTTGGGTGGATCATATGCTAAAAGATTAGAGATGTTCATAGCAATATAACAAGGTTTTTAGAGACCTTAAATGGAAACATCATCCATATAATCTTCAACATATTTCTCCTCATACGAATCACCATAAGATTCATAATTGTATGGATTCTTTAAACTCTAGGTTTAATTTTTAAACGTAGTTCTTGATTTATTTTCAATGCGAGAATAATCAAAGATATTAGGTTCGAATTTTTTGTCGTATTTTAAATGTCAATCCCAAGTTGTTTTCCTTAACTCTTGGGATATGTTTTATTTAGATCAGTGAAGTCAAATTCAAACTCTCCACTTACCATTCTTTTTCTTGACTACGATCGGATTTTAAATCCATTCAGGAAATCAAACTTCTGGCTAGAAGTTTCTCGACCTTTTCTTTTACCACGCTTTCCTTCTCTGCAGATATCTTGTGAGCCTTTTACATTACTGGTGAGAATGTCAATTTAACTTGAAGATTATGATACATTATCTTAAGATTTATACTAGTCATGTCATATGGATTACAAGAATATGTCTTGATACTCTTGAAGGAAGGATATCAATTCTTCCTTTTTAATGTTCGTGAGAGTGTTTCCAATGAGAAATCTTTTGTGTGAGTGATAATTTCTAACGAAACCTCTTGGAGTGGTTCTACGACCCTATCAATTGTGCATATCCTTATGTATTGTACTCCTACCACCTATTATTTAGCTTATATTCTGACTTATGGCCACCTCTTCGTTATCCACCTTTCGATTCTTCTCATGTTTGGACTTATGGCTTCGGTAAAGCAAATATGAGGAGAGGATTCATTTCAATATATCTTCATTTCCCTGGTCCTTAATGGATTTAATCTTTTGATGGTAGGAAGATGAGACCATCTTCATCGCATGAATCCATCATCTCCCAAGGATTGTGTTATATGGAGATTCAATTTCTATGGTCGTAAATACAATTAATTTTGATATGCTTCCAGTTTCGTACTGGAAGCATGATCTTTCCTAGTGGCATTGTCATTTTTCTTGCAAACGACCAAAGGGATGGTCACCTCTTTTAGATACAATCTGAGGTACGTGATCTATGAAGAAATCCCTTGGTCCACTAGTATCTTATCCACATCCCATTTAGTAATTATGTGTGTGACTACTAGTGCGTCATAATTTGGAATCCCAACTCTGACCAGGTCCTCCTCAGTGAGGACGATCGGATGAATCTAATCAAAAATTTTTGTCGTTAGTGGTCTTGGTAGGATAAATCTAGAAAGACTCCAAGACCAAAGTGATTTTTTTATCTCCATTATTATAGAATTTCCCTAGATTTGGTTAGAGTTTGACGCTCCATGTATCATTGCAAACTTATGCCCCAATTCTTCATCTTCGAAGACATTATATGGATTTTCTCGCATTCTACCGAAATTTTTCCATTTTTCCTTTTGTTAAAACAATCCAGATGTTCTTCATGGGCCAGTTCCTCCAGGTGTGATTTCAACATTTTGCAATTTTGTGTCTTATGCATGTGTTCCTTATAATAAGAACATCTCGAGGCGATGTTCATGTAAATGGGCCTCCTACCATCTTTCTCAACCATTTCAAATACTATTAGTCCTTGATCTTGGTCAAGATCTTATTTATTGGCTCTTTTAATACGGTGTTGATGGTGAAATGAGCTTTGTCAGGATATGACTTTTCCTATCCCTTTGAGACGTCATTATATTTCTTACCCCCTTCTTAGGAATAACATATTTATATCCTTTGGTCAGATGTTATCCTAGCTTTCTCTTTTGACCATATCTTCGACTTTAGCATACTTTTTATTATTGATATTAGATCATCAATAATGATAGCTTCCTTCTTGGTGAGGGAGTGCTATAACATGGTGTTCTTTAAAAGGTCGGTCTTAAATAAGGCTACTACACTTATTTAGTGTGGTCTTCAACTTGATTTTAGACCTCCTAATATTGTCTGGCTTACTCTCATAGGGTTTTCTATGGCTTCTTTTTCAGCATAATTAATGAAACCATCCTCTTTGGGTGGATGCTTCTTGCGATGAATTTATGGTAAAGGCTTACATGAGCTGTTACAAACTGGAGATAGATATGTGAAATAGCTTTTCAAACCACTTTTAGGCTACATCCCCAATCTTAAGGGAAAAATTTGTCACATTAAAAATTAGTTTTTGTTCCATAGCATCATGGCTTAGTGCTACAGTAGGACATGGTATGTGGGATCCATCTTCTTATCGTATATTTTGAATCTTAGTGTAGGGAACTTATACGATGGTTCAAATCTTTGATTGACCGACTGAATAAGGACTTTATTTGGATAATAACGGCTCTTTCGGATATCTCTTTAGTAGTCTTGGACCTTCAATTATATGGATAGTCATCCATTTCCCTCTGTATGGTATTATGAAGGTCTTTCGTGCCATAGTGACTGCTAGGTTGATCCCTCATTTCTTATGATCCCCTTTATTGGGAAAGATCTAAGCCGAGTTATGAACTCCTTACTTTGTTGCAAGTCTTACTCTCCAGAGATCTAGTGATGTAGGTGATCTCTTGGCCTTTATGTTTGTCCTTATGAATTTTTTGTTCCATTCTGCATAGTCAGCATTGAAGGCGAGCGCTCTCTTCCTATTATTGGCATGTAACTTCCTCCTACTCTCGTAGACACTACTCGTAAGCTTCTATAAGACATGATATATGATTGGATTGTGTTGGTGTGGACACCTCGATTTGCAATCGAGGTTTAAGTCGTTGTATTTTGGCACACGTATTAGAGGAAAAACACCAACAGGATATGTTCGACCCCTAATACACTTTATCAGGACCGATGAATCCCCTATATAATCAATGTTTTGATCAGCAGAGACCTTAGTAAAAAGTGCACAAAGACAAATTAATTAAGGACCACCGGGTCAGTATCTACCAGAGCTAGGGAAGTATCAGCCAATACCTACTAAAAATTTGAAAAAAAAACAAAAAATCAATTAGCTTTAAAACACCAAACAAATCATTCACAAAAATAGACTAAATATATAAACTCACGTCATTCGCAAATAAAGCCAAATCCATAAATGGCGTAACCATTCCAAATGCAGTGCTGCACACGAGGATATTCATAATTTGGTCCTCTCCTTGTAGGACCACTGTAAGTGCCTATGGGAGTGCAAGAAGGGAGCATAATCTACGTGCTTAGCATGAGGAGACGAAACATAAAATACCATGGATAGAGAAGTAACATCTCCCACACTCGTTGGATTGATCGACACAAGGTAGAATACCTCACCCCCATAGGAATGCTGCCAGACAGTGATAAAAAAAGGGACATCAGGCATACAAAAGCTTGTGGTGCTTACCCAATCCATGATAATACAATAAAAGTAAGGTTACGCAAATGATAATGATAATTGAAATCGACAAAATAATGGTGGAAAATGAATGTCATTAAAGGCAATTAAAAGGGCTTACCACAAAAGGAATTTCGAAGCTTCATTAAATAGCTTTCGAGTAACTGTAAATGGATAATTGAATGGTCAGTCCCATCCCTATGGATTATCGAATGATCAAACGTGGTTGACCGAAAGGTTAACCACTTCAGCAGTCCTCAAAAATCTCAATTTCCTCGTAAGGTTACCAACCTTTCCATATATGCCCATATCTATTTCAAAAATAAGCAAATTTATTTAAAGATTTTAACTTTGAAGAAAAGTGTTCGCATGTTCACACTCTTAGTCGACTGCCATTGTGGACACCTCGATTTGCAACCGAGGTGTGGGTCGCTCCGTCTTATTCATTAAATACCCTTGATCCAAAATCCACAAAAAACCTCAAAAACCCTAAGAATAAAACTTGGAAGGCCAAAGCTAAAAATAAAGAGGAAAGACAAAAACACCAAAACCCTCTTTGAGGGTTCGTTAACCAAACGGTTAAGGGACCCCAGGCCTTTAATTGAACAGTCATCCATGTCCTTGGTAATCATTACCAATAATTTTTGAATCTAACCCTGGACATACACATGTCACACTAACCACATTCACTCTACATGTAGCACTTAGGATGACCCAATGGTCAAAGACCACGGATGACTGAATGGTCAAAGGCCTCATAAAAGAAGGTCCCCATCAACCTTGAAAAGCAACCCAAAACCTAACATTTGTCCAGTTTACAACTTTCTTTAATCCTGAGCGCTTTGAGATAATCAATATCGTTCTAAAAATTCACAAAGAAGGTCGTACTTCAGAGAAGTCGCTTTCCCCTAAGAAAATTTTATACTTTAGAAAAGTCGTTTCCTACTGAGTGAAGTTCGTACTTATGGAAAGTCACTTCCTATAAAAAATAGAGAAATCATCTGCGTGCATCCCCTAAACGTCGATGCTTCAAAATAAAGTTCTGCCCAACTAAACAGAGCTCTGCCCAACTAGGCAGCTCAAGAGGGGACACGCCCCTGGAAAAACTTGACTCACACTATAAGGGTAAAGGAAACTCATCACAATCTTGGGTAAAATAACCCTATATATGTATCACGATAAAATGTTCATATCTTCTTATCTCATTTAGGTCGGCCCCTGTTTAAGGGACCAGATATGCACTATACAATTTTTATATTTTAAAGCTTAGCTTCTAACCCATCACCTATGTTTATTAAATTGACAGGCTCATATGTTAAATAAATGTTAATTAGATACTGACATAATACAAACATGAAAAGATTCTTTTCAAAATTATTTTAAAGGAAAGTATCAGTGAGCTGAGTCATTCTAAATCTTCGTAAAACCAAAATCTGAAATCAGACTCATCCCGCCGCTTTTTCAGGCGAACAAATCCCATCTTCGCGATGGCATCCCCGAATATGTGTTTTTATACAAATACTTATCAGGCATCGTCCTTTGATTAACGTATTTTTAATATATAAATATATCAATCCAACGCAACGCAAATGCTATATTAAGTACTAATCTCCCTAAATACCATAATTTTGTATATTCTATACCCGATATTCCGTCCCCTGCACTTATAAATACGTCCTGATTGTTGGAACTATATTGCCTTTGATTCATAGTCTTGTTGGGTACATAGGAACTATATTAAGACAAACTTGAGAAGCCCAAGTCTCATAAGACGTCTCTTGACGTATTATCTATTAAAAATGCCTCCATCTCTAGTCCAAATACCGAGTAACCAATTCGAGAACTACAACACCTATGGGATTTTAGCCACGTCGATAAGGATATTTTGATCTCTTTTGGGTGGTTCTGGCCCGCTCTAATCCTAAATACAAACTCCCCGATCCCTCTATGCCTACAAACTAGTCTGAAGGATAATAACTTTCGACTACTGATCACCGGACGATCATAATATCATACGTGAATATCAATGATATTAGGGACCATTCCTATTTTGAACCTCCACCGAAGCTACCTTCTGTCCCATAGATATATTCTCCCTCTCTTAAGCTAAGTTATATGCTTGTACACACATCACATTGGAACACGTGAAAAATAAAACTACATAGGCTTTGATCTCGTGGCTACACAAGTATGTAGGCACAATACTGTGTCCTTCTTGTGAGCACAATCCTCGACAATATGTCTCATGATATATTTTTCCCATAGAGTTGCATCCATATCTCATCTCTCATACACTATCACTTTTAACTTAAACGAGATATCCAAATATCTCAAAGTCACGAACTTTTGTGAACCTCCATATAAAGGTTTAATCACCTACACAATAATCATACAATTAAACTACGTAAGCTTTGATCTTGTGGGCACACGAGTACGTAGACACAATACCGAGTCCTTCACATGAGTACAAGCTTAGAAAATATATCTCTCGGTATTTGGTACCAATAGAGATGAACCCATCTCTCATGTTATCTTTATATCTCCTCTTAAACCTCTAATGAGATACTAAACTATCTCAAGTAGTGAATTATCACACACACACACACATAACCGTAATAGCCATTCGTTACCCAAGTCGAGCTTTCTC
The DNA here is from genome assembly GCA_949130495.1 of Sambucus nigra. NCBI lineage: Eukaryota > Viridiplantae > Streptophyta > Magnoliopsida > Dipsacales > Adoxaceae > Sambucus > Sambucus nigra. The sequence goes on from OX422212.1 coordinate 227,288,366, forward strand.
ACACATTTAAATGCATACTAATAACCATAAGTTAACCCAATAAAGAGTCACGCAGAAGCTTCCTTGTGTACACGTACTGGTTAAAATGATGTTCATACACATCTCACTAATACCGTTTTCACTCCTAAGCACATATCTATGCTTTAAGGGATTCTCAAATTAGGTTTCTAAAAATGTTCAAAAAATAAAATAAAAATTAATAAAATAATATTAAAAGCAATAATAAGCATAGAATTAAGGAAGAATAAAGAACATATGGGTGCCTAACACCTTCACCAATAGTAACCCGATTCCTTAACGCCACAACATGAATCTTTGGATGATTCGCAGACCTAAACCTACCTTAGAATTATCGCGAATGGTCTAACCCGAACCTTTTTGTTTATTTTAATATAAAATTAACTACTGACTCTGAGCAAGAGATAAACCTCTCTCATAGAATAAAATTAAGCCTAGTATTAAAACCAGGGGCGTGCACAAAAAATTGAATATGGTGTCAAACATCTTCCAGAGGTAAATCATTGATCCCATATAATCAATAATCTGACCTCGAGGTGACACAGAGCACTGGGAGACAAGAACTCCCACACCCGTAATTAAAACAACAAATAGTTCCCCCAGGTGGATCACATCTCGGGGACCACAACACCACACTATCTACTCCATTAAGGATAAATAAAAAGAACCGAACTATCCTTATGCTTCCTTTCCACTATGCTTAATATCGTTCCCCCGCAAGACTACTTTAGAAAAAATTTAGAATTATAAAGTTGCCTCAGTTTTAGAGTCTCTCAGAATGTAGATATGTGCTTAGGTACCCATGTACAATAGTATACATTATTTCCTAACATATAGGTACACACAAAGGACCTCGCGATAAAATAAACATCAAAGTATACAAAAATATCCTCACTCTTTTCGTCAACTAATCGAATATATCGAGCATCTTCTCTCTCAATCCCAAAGTCTAGGTGACAGGGAGCGTTTGGATTTTATTCAGTATTGGATATATCGAATAAGATTTTATAACTATTTAGTACAAGGGTAAAGTGGTTTCACAAGTATCTTAAAGTTTGTTCGGTCTAAGCAACCATGTATATCATGATTCATGGAAATAAAAAGTGATCCATCGATCACCAAGTCGCATCGCCTTTTCCATTTAGAAAAACGCTATAAGAACACACCTTATTGAATAAAAAGAATAGATAATTACAGGCCAATAGCTTTGAAAAAAAATTCAAAATTGTCAAACAACTGGAGGTTGGTCCAAAACCTCTCAGTATCTAGGCTGAATGGCTTCTCATTTTTATAAAAAAATATAAACAATATGAATCCAAAAGTTATCGCCAAAGCAGAATACCCTTACGCTGGATTCCCTTACCCACATTTTATTTTTGAGAAAATAACAGACCTCAATTTATTAGCTCCTCTCTCCTCGCGTGAAAAAAATAGATCTCACCCTTGTTTACCCAAATCCAACGAGACTTTGTTAATTCTTCCAGTCAGAATATACTACCAAATAAAAAATATAAAAAATAAATGTTGTCCACATACGGTTAAATATAGATAAAAGAATTGCGTCTAGAAAAATCATGTATATGTGAGTCTTTATCCCCTATGTATTGTCCTTCCATAAGTCCTATCAAAAAAACTGAACAAAAGTGCTCGACTTTTTTTGTAGTTACCATTATCAGCAGAGAGATCGCACTAAATTCTTCCCCTGGAAACCCGAGTTCACGCCCCATGCGTTCACTTAGTTTGCATCATTGAGATCCCCACCCACAACCGTCATGTTTGATTTGTCGTACATTCTATGTCGACATAATAAGACAAGACTCCATACACAATGGATTAAGTCTTGAAGCAACTTGAAAACATCACTGCCTTTCATAATACCATGAAGTCAGAGATCAGGTAACTCAGCCAAGCATAAGTCTGTCTATAAGAGGCCAATTATACAATTAAAATAGGAAAGAATATACTCCCTCCCTCAATCCCCAGCATCGATACACCGTCTACGGTAGCTGTCGAGGTAGTAACAACAAATCCCCAGGATTCGCCTGCACTAGCTCCAGTACCGTATCCCCCTACTACCGTCGACGCCCACATTTCCAAGTACCTTTTACCCCACATGGATACATTAAACCCTACCATAAGTACCTCAAGTACCCCCACACCGCCTTCTAAGGTCCCCTACGAGCTAAATTTGTATATCCTCCACCAATCGACAAGGTTGTACCCCCACCTCCAAACTAGGAGATAACACGGGTCGAATAAGAATTGCATATCCTTCAATAAGCCATCATCAAGATGAAAACCATGGATGAGCTTAGAAATATAAAAAAGATGGCTTTCTACTCCGAAGCCCAATTACCGAACAAATTAAAGATATCAGTCTTCAAAACCTACAAAGAACTAGGCTCATTTTCTATCCATTTATCCAAATATCACGTTCAAATGTATATCCAAGACTTAGTCCTAGGAGTTATATAAAGGATGTTCTCCTCCACTCTATCCAGAGAAGAAATTATCTTGTATATAGGTCTAAAACTTGAAGGAATGGCCTAAACATGGGACAATCTATGTCGTTATTTCCTTAAATAGTACGAACACAATTAATATCTTGGCATCACGTACAAGGGTTTAAAAATGATGAACGGGAAGAGGGAGAGGCAGTTAGCATTTTCGTCACTCGATGGAGAAATAAAGACAATCAGATGGTTAATCACCTCGTAGAAAATGGCTTAACAGAATTTGTGATCAGGAGCCTTTAGAAGGAGTTACATAATTAAATCGGGTTCACTTGGATCCCTAATTTTAAAGCCTTCAACACAAATAGGTTGTAAAATTGAGGAAAGTTTGGCATCCAAAGATACCAAGTCTATGAAGGAACCTAGCTGAGTTGTGAATCTGTTTTGCGCCCATAAAAACTCGCCTGGAGCTTCCACATCTCACATCACTACTCTAGTAGCTAGTCCACAACTAAAACCACACTCGATTATCAACACTTCAGTAGCTATGGTAGCCACTGTTGCACCCTTTAAACCGGGACCCCTCCAAAAAACAATCAAGTTGTACCCCCTCCCAAAGAGTTTCGCTCTCGAAAGAGGCACTTCACCGATCTCCAAGCCCCTCTTAGTTGGGTCTTAACCACATAAAAGTTGGATGGTCACCTAAGTCTCTACACCCTAGACCACCCCTCACTTTCCCAAACAATAATTGGTGGGCCGACTCCTATTGTGAGTTCAATCAAGATCCCAATCACATTTTCAATAATTATTGGGCCCTGATATTTTCCATCTAATACTTCATTGACACCAGGAGACTTATCCCTCCAAAACTCAATGTGACTAATATTCCCATACCATATCATCCCAATCTTGGCACTAATGCCCTATCAGATACTCCCATCTAAAACACCGACCCATATACCCTGATAGTTCCCATTCATTATAAATTAAGGAAGATGACACACTCTCAATTTTATACATCCACCCCTATAAGCATGCCATCACCAGCCCTAAACATCAGTGCCGACACTAAGCCCACCGGGTGGTGTAATGTTTGGTGGGAAAAGAATGTGGGGGGAAGAGTGGGGATGACTGCATGTATGTGAGTTGTGCCTCGGGCGGTGTAATGTTTAGTGGGTCTTAGGTTAATATGTGTGTGTGTGTGTGTGTGAGAGAGAGAGAGAGAGAGAGAGAGAGAGAGAGAGAGAGAGAGAGAGAGAGGAAGTTGAGGGGGTATATGTGTGTGTGTATGTGTGTGTGTGGGTGTGTGTGTGTGTGTGTGTGTGTGTGTATAGACACACATACATATATATACACACACGCTTACATTATATATATATATATGTATATATATATGTGTATATATATATATATATACATATTTATTATAATGAAAAGACATATTTTATTAGATGCACAAGAATTCCTTGCAACACCTAAGAGTTGAGTGTGGTACCATCCAACAAATAAGAGTAACCTAATTTCTTTTTTCTTTTTTCTTTTTTCTTTTTTAATTAATGTTGTACAAAGAAATTTACACGAGAGATTTGCTCAGAACATATGTGACTGAAGCAACCAGAATAAAAGAGCATATATAATCATCAACTATTAGGCACAAAATTTAATTTGTATTCTTCTATGGAAAATCCCATCTAGCCATGGAGTCAACATACTCCAATGGAGACGCATGTGCAGGGCCGGTCCTGAGATTGATAAAAATTGACAAGGCCCCCGTGCAAAAATTGTAAAATAGGCCCATTTTACCTGTATTGATATAAAAAATGGCCCTTAATATTTAAGTAATAAAAATGGATCAACGGGAGGCCCTGTGCGATCGCTCACTTAGCACATGCTCAGGGCCGCCCCTGCGCATGTGCACGATAACTTACATATGTTTCTAGGCAATTTCCAGCCAACCTAGAATCATACGGTTGGAGTTGTCTTGTAATCCATGGAGAATCGTCATGCCTGAGCCATAGATCTTCACCACTATCCTTGTTTTTAAAATCTGCATGTTTAGGATTCACTTTATTTTTCCTATGATCACTCCACTCTTGTGGGTTAGTAAAGAACACATGCCACAAGTTAAGGCGGTTTCTAATTTTTTCCGCATCAGATTCACCTACTGATCCAGATTGCTTAGATTTCTGGAAGGCTTGTCCACCTTGACCTTTTTTCGCAATGTAATTAATTTCCTTCACAATTATCTAGCAAAAAATTCTTAGTTTTCAATTGTCATCAAATTTGGTATACGAATCCAAACGAACTGATACATAAATACAGTCATTTGGCTTGAGATGTGTGATTGATATTTTTGCCATCTCGTCCCGCATCGTCAATAAAAGCTTAAGGTTAAGGTGGTTGTTTGGGTGATGTTGAAAAAAGTGCAAGCACCAAAATGGTACTAAGAGTTTACTCTTTGAACGGGACGGTCGACTTTTTTGATAAATCTAGCGGAGTTGCATATGGTCACACCATTTAATAGTTAAGGGGAGCTAGAATTTGAGAACGTGGCAATAAACAATGCTTTCGCTTTCGAAATCATTGAATAAGGACGACCTTCTATGCTCTTAGGATAAGGAGCGGTGTTTTTGAAGCGGAAAAAACTGAGAAACCACGCTCTTTAATAAATAACTTGGACGAATTATCTCCTTCATGGAACCACTTTCGCAATTTTGAATACCAAAACAAAACTCCAGAAATGGAAGAAATTAGGGATGTCCTCCACATCTCAGTGGAGCCCCCATTTTAGCAAAGATTTGATTACTAAATGCCAATCCCAAATTTTAGAGCTACAAATCCACTTAAAATACATATATAGTGGGGTGTTTTACTATTCCAAAATATTAACACTTGAGATCAAATTTCTTGGGCTGATATAAAGGTGTGAGAGTGTGTCATGTCATAACTTAAGCATTATGACATCCCAAATAAGAAAAAACATACCACCTTACAATCCCTATCCCATTTTTCAATTCCCCCACATCACAAATCCCCCCTTCTAAATCCTTTGCCTGCCTCTGCTCTCCTCCCGCCTCTTGCCCTAACCTCTATCAAAACCCCTCTATTAAGCCCACCACCACCCTTACAACCTTCGATTGTTCACCACCTTATCTCATATCTCTCTTTATTTTGTAGATCAAAAAGTTGTGCAGATCTATAAGGTCTTGGTAACCATCCTCTTAGTCACAATCTAAAAGTTTTCGACGAAGATTTTGGTTCGTTGTTGGGTTAAGGAGGAGTTCTTCAACCTCTTTTGTGGTATCATTTGGTGAGGTATCCACACTGCCCCTCTGTTATTCTATGTGGCCAAGATTGATTATCCATCACCCTTTCACACACACGAACAGGTAATCTCCCTTTTTTTGTTAATTTCATAGTCATTTGCAATGTTTTTGACAAAATTTTTTATTTAGGTAGTTTTTGTAGTTCTAATTAGTTTTTTTCCAGTTCTACTAAAAGTTTTTTTACAGGTCTAATTTGTTTGTGTTGGAACTTTGTGTTTTATTTTTCGTTCAAATCAACATTTTGCAAATCTAATTTTTTGTTTGTGTTTGGTGTTTATGTTTTTTTCAGATTGAATTCTAACCATGTATACATTATGCTTCTCTCTCTCTAACTTTGTATTTTTTTCGTTCAAATTGATTTGTGTGATTTTCAAATTGATTTTTCTTATTATCAATTTGATTTTACTTAAGGGTCTCCATTATCATATCTCACCACAAAGCCCTGATATTTTCTAAGGTTTGCAAATCATAGATTTTTATGCTTTTATTTGTTTTTAATATTCAGTTGAATATCTAATTATTAGCTAATGCTTTTTTGGGCACATTCACAAATTAATTTGCCTTTTTTTTTATATAAATCAAGCGGATATTTGATGCAGAAAGAAGCAAGTAGTTGTTATTGGCAAAGATTATCGAGACACGTTGTTGTAGAAAGACACGCTAATCATTTTGAACTAGAACTTCCATATGTTAAAAGTAAAAATCCTAGATTTAATACATATTGAATGTTAAACCTAGGATTTGAATTTTGATTCATAAGAGTTATTAATTATATCATGATGATGAATATTTTATGTGGTTGGGATTAACCATTGCCAATATCTTGCAGGTATGCTCTTCATTTTTCCAATATATACCACTCACTTTGTTTCTCAATGTCTCTATTTCAAATTTCGGATTATCTTCCAAATTTTTTTTCTAATTTCTGGATAATTAGCTATTAATTTTTTGCCAAAAAAAGGAAACCTTCATGGCAACTAATGGTTGGATTAAATTTGTCAATCCTATATGCATTTTGTTAATCTTAATATGAGGTGTATGTTTCTCCTCATTTCACATCTCTGACCTTCTCTCGATGATAAAGACTCAACTACGAGTGAAGGTTGATTACGTTTGTTACGTGATTTTAGTGTCTTCTCTTTTTAAATTTAGATATGTTTGTGTACATTTGAGTTATGTATGGTTCCCTAAACTACTACACATATTCAATAAAAAAAAGATATAAATTAATACTAAAAGTTTTTCTTGTGCTTGTTGTGCATGAAATGCTTTTTGTAAACTAAAAGTTTACATAGATATGGATGTTGTACACAATTTACATAGGTATGCTTACTCCACACTATAGGTTTTGCCATGTCATATTTTTCTTCATTATGTTTATTTTTATTGTTCAAGACATGTCAAGTTTTAGTGTTCAAATCTAATTTAGGACTTATGTTTGATTATATTGGTTTTGTAGGAGTTGTGTTTTTTTAAGATTCAACTCTTTAAAAATGTATTATGGTATACTCTCTCTTCAGTTTGGAGTTTTTTACGATCTACTAAATACTTGGGGTTCTCAGGGCTAGAGTTCCATTATGAGTTTTTTGTTGACTTGATTATCATTAAATTTATATAAAAAAATTCTATTCCCTCTCTATTCTGTCATTATTTTTCAAAAAATATAAATCTATGGTGAAGATCATATATATTAGATGTGTATGAGATTTGGGCAGTTAATTATTTGTTTACACAATGTGTTCGTTCAAATGTGTAACAACGTTTTGACACTCTTATAACTAATTTCAGTATTTCCTGCCAAAAAGGAACCCCCTGTCATCGTGATACAAACCTCGATGAATGTTCTGCGACATGTGTGGCTGAGGAAGGTAATTTCGAGCATGAAACTATTAGTGGAAGGGGACTCAGACGATTATGATGGCTACTCATTTTTGTTGGATGACACTTTCTAGGTATTATCTTGAGAAACTATAAATTCTCTCATTTTTGTTGGATGACACTTATATATATCAACTCTCATTTTTTGTCTGTCAAATTATTTTTACAATAGATATCCTACTATAATTATTATGGATATTAAACAAAGTATACTAACTATCACATTAAACAAAGGATACTAGCTATTATAATAGTTATTATAACTCTGTTTAGTATCTTATTAAACAGAGTATACTAGATATCAGACTATAACTATTATAACTCTGTTTAGTATCTTATTAAACTAAAATAGAGTATATTAGATATCAAACTCTCTTTTTCTTCTCCTTCGCTCAGCACTTCCAGCATCCTCCATCGAGCTCAGGCCTTTCTCCCTCTCTCTCCAACACTCAATTATTATGGTTAGGATGGAGATCGATTCTCAGGATCATCCAGCATCAACATTCTCATTAACATATGAAGATCGCACGCTCACAAATTCTCTTATATTTACACTCAATTAGGATTCAAGAGTAACATTTCGTGGTTACATTATTATTACACTCTCTTCACTAAACATATTTGTCTTAATTTTTACATATGTATGGAATTTTATATGGTATTAGACTATCTTTTTTTAGTCTGGATTTATGTGTAAGGTAACAAAGTTTATGCAACCCCTTTTAGTAGAAGTCTTGGAATTTGAACCGTGGATTTGTTTCTTCTAAATGTTTTCAGGCACTAAATAAATGGAAGGCAATACTGAGCACGAACAGTTAAAAATAGAGGTTCTTGGGAATAGTATGAATAAGTGCAATGACAAGAAGTTAAACGTAGATCTCGATTTATGCCTAAAGGTCAAGATGTGACTGGAGGAAGAAAAATATATCCATTTGGGAGAATGGAAAGTTGTTGATATTGAAATATTGAATACTTTTCAATTGCTCAATGTTAAGATTTCATATATATATTTGTTTTATTTGAAATCAACTTTATATTCATTTGAATCTTAACTTCACTTTTGTTTTTTTAAGGTCTTTCCTTTTTTAATTATACACACATATTTATGTATAACACCATTGTATTGTTTTTCTTTTGGACTAAAAAATATAATAATTTTCTACCATGTTTTATTCATGTGAAATAGTGCATTTTCAGACTGTTATACTCTGAAACACTATTTTTTACTTCTTATAAATTTATATTTGTCGTGATGATGACTTGATATGCCTTCTGTTTTGGATCTACACACATATGAACTAACTATATTGTTATCAGTTCTCTAGGTACACACATATTTTGTTGATATAACTATTCTGTCTTGCGTATGATACTGAAATAGTGTGCTTCAGGTATTTTACTGAACATTTCTCAAAATGATCTATTTGTTGTTGAATAAAAGCATTATATTCTGAGCTACAATGATATCTTTATTGTTTTTTTTATTTTTCGAGAGCGTATCTGAAAAATCACTCCCAAATTTAAAAGAGAAAAAGTGTGAATTATAAATAGTATGGGATGATCCCCCTACTTCATGACAAACATGCCCAGGTGAGCCATTTGTTTTTCCATTTCTTTTTCATCTTTTCAATTCTTTCTTCATATAATAATTCTCACATTCTTATTTTTATTCCACCAGAGCACTACCCATGGCCAAGAAAATGATACTGGACTTCACCTTTGGCTACCAAACCACCACGGTGTTGTGTGTTATTTAAACAAACTTTCTTAGTTGTAGAGAATTCATTTAAAACCAGATACTTTGTGGTCAGGACATTATGATTTGACTTATATTTGGACTTTCTACAATATTTCGACCTGGATGTTTGGTTTCAATGTAATGTGTTTAGCTCCAAAATATGACTTGTGATTTAATGTGTTTGTCTTTGTATAAAGGATTAATATTATTTAATCTTCATTTTGTTCATGGATATTGTATTAGTCTTTGGTTTTTATGCGTTTATTTTGTACAGTTAGTGTTGAAGGCATGAATGCACTCAAACAAAGTGTTTACACATTTGTTATTGTTCGAGTATTTCTTATTTGTTAAATAGGGTGCCTAGTCTTATAAACAAATGATGTTTTGCCCAAAATTTTAAAATTGTTTACACATTTGTATTGTAAAAAAAATTATGACATAAATTGTTTACTTATTCAATACTTTGAAATTTTTTCTTCATGCGTTTCAAATTCTGTTGATTTTTTTTTAAAAAATTGACATTTTATTTATTTGAGGCACAATATGAATTTGGTTAATGAATATCGTATTTTTCATGTCATATGTGAATTTGTTTGATGAATTTAGAATATTTGAATGTTGTTGGACTATTTGTTATTTTTTAAGCAGGGTGATAATCCTATAAACAAAAGAGAGTGGCTAAATTTTTTTAAATTACACTTTGTTTTGTTGGGGAACGGAAATTTTTGTTGTTTTGCAATTACATACTTAAATTTTTTTTGTTGTTTTGCGATTACGTACTTTGAAAATTTTCGTCGTGCTTTTAGGCACGGACATCCCGCTAGTGTGTGTGTGTGTGTGTGTGTGTGTGTGTGTGTAGATAGATAGATAGATAGATAGATAGATAGATAGATAGAGAGAGAGAGACTATAATACATACCGAATTTTTAAAATAGTTAAAAATTATTTTTGAGTTGAGTTTTTTTTTGTGGTTTTTAAACTTTTTAAAGAACCCGTGTAAAAAAAATATCTCAAAATAACGTTTTTTGCTATTTTAAAAAAATCGATCAAACTTTCACACCTTTTAAAGCACTTTAAAAGTTGTGAAACTTTGATCGATTTTTTAAAAATAGCAAAAAAAATATTTTAGGCTGATTTTTTTTATCTGTGTCCCTTCAGATATTTCAATACCATATAAAAAAATTCAACTTTAAAATATTTAAAAAAAATAGGTTTGCGTCAGTCAGTATGTATACTTGGTATGCATGAGAGTCTTTCTCTCTCTCTCTCTCTCTCTATATATATATATATATGTGTGTGTGTGTGTGTGTGTGTGTGTGTGTGTGTGTGTGTGTGTGTAATATTAAGACTTAAAAAACAAACATATCCACGACATAAAAATACTGTAAGGACATATTTTCCATCTTGTCCCTAGTTCCTGGTTTACATCGAGTATAGTGTATCCCGTTACATAACTCAAATCACGTTCACAAGTTCAAGAAGACGGATCTGAATATCAAGCATCTTCAACATCTACGCGACATGAGGTATTCTTTGGTATGGATTTTGTTTTGTGTTACTTAGATTTTTTTACTAACTATTGGGATACTTTTTTAAAATGTTTTCTTTCAAAATGAGGTGTTTTTCAAACTATTTTTTTTTCTAAGATACCTTTATGAGAAGCTTGAAAAACTCATTTAAGTCATTCAAATGACATTAGCATGTCGTTCGAAGGGTAGTTTGAAGACCAGGATCTCATATGGATCAAACGAGAGTGTATTGTTTTGTATTTTAAAGGGTCGTTTAACAGGTCGTTCGAAGCAACATCTAACGACATCGCAATATCATTATAACGACCTAAAGATCTCGTTCTAACGAGATTCCTCCGCCTCAAAATATTTGTTTGCCTATAAAAAAACTATTTCTTGAAGCTTTTTTATTAAGACTTTTTATTTACGCAAACTGCAGAACAACTGCAATTAAGTCTTCACTTTTTCGGGAAAAACACCTTTTAGATTGAACAAAATAACCCTCAATACTTTTACGAATCTTCTTTGGAACCCAAAGACTTCTGTCACGAAGTTTATCCTCGTGGAGTGTTGTCTCTAATACTCAACGTGGGGATACTTGATGGTATTCATTGCTGAAGGAGGAACTGCGGTTCTTGTGATTTTGAGGAAGTCATTGTTGGTTCAAGGTTACGGTCCTTGTGGGTTATTGTGGAAATTCATTCCATCTCTATTGTGTTGTAAATTGCAATTTGCAAACATTAGTGAAATAAAGGTTTTGCCCTACGGGGTTTTCCTGAAACTGTTTGTTTGCATGCATATATGATTTAATGCTTTCAATCACATTGATGCATGTTTAGGGCTTAATAAAATTGGAATCTTGGTTTTATTTAGATTGACATCTAGTTAAATAAGTTAACTCCATTGAAATATTGCGAAATCTCAAATTGGTATCACATCCCGCTTTTACAAATTAGTATCAAAGCAGGTTGCTCCAAGTTATTGAGTGAACCTTTTTCAGCAATTTTTTTTTGTGATATCAATGTTTTAAAAAATCGTAATTCTTTTGATGGATAACTTATGTAATCGGATTCCTGTCTTTGATGGCATGAATTATGCCTATTGAAAAGCCCGCATGAGATCTTGTTTAAAAGAAATTGATGAAAGATTTTGGCTTATATGTGAAAGAGGGTGGACTCCTTCCACTGCCACCGTTGAAAATGTCATAAATTCGAAACTTGTGTCTGATTAGACTGATGATGATTATAAATAGAGTACCTATAACTCCTGAGGCCTTAGTGCTATTTTTGGAGTTTTCACCCAAGAGGAGTTCCAACGTATTATGACATGCACCATGTCAAAAGAGGCAAGGGACATCCTTCAGTTGACACATGAGGGTACCAACTCTGTTAAGGCGTGAAATTATAAATTTGACCACCCAATTTGAGACTATCACTACGTTAAAGTCCAAGTGTTTTGATGAGTTTTATGCTAGGCTGTAGACATTGTTAACACGAGTTTTAATTTGAGTGAGGAAATTAAGGAGTTGAGAGTTGTGAAAAAGATTTTGAAGTCATTACCATCCCATTTTATTCCTAAGGTCACTATTTTGAACTCATTGGGGATATTAGATACACTTAGGTTAGAAGAACTTGTATGAGACCTTCAAACTTATGAGATCGACATATTTTCCAAAATCGTTTAGCCTAAGGATAGAAGGATAGCTTTAAAGACTCAGGTTAAGAAAAAGAAAAAAAAAAGAGTTTGTGAGTCTGATTCTGAGGGTTCGGTTGATTTAGATGACTTGTCTTTGTTTGCTAATTTTTCTTAAATATACTCAAATTTTCCAAAGAAAATTCTTCCAATAAAAAGATTTTTGAGAAAAATAAAAAGAAAGATGAGGTCAAGGATAATGGTGAGAAATAGGAAGAGGTGAGATGTTAAGAGTGTGAGGGCAAAGGTAATAAAGCTTTTGAGTGTCCCACTATGATAAAGTTAAAAGGCAAGAAGATTGTTAGGAACGCCACTCTTAGCGATAGTGACATCGAGTTGAATGATTTTGGGAATGAATCACCACATAAAAAGTGCATTGTTTTAGTGTCTAGTCACGTGAGCTCATCTACTTTGTCCTACGATGAATAAGACACTTGTATATTTGAAAGCCTCGATGATGTTTCGATCCATTCGAGCGATAGTGAGTGTGAGGATGAGACCACAAGTGAGGGAGAAGGGGATATCCAAAAAGCATTTATGTACCGAGACATTTAAGACGAAGAAGTTTAATAACGATTTAGGTCTTAACGTGTTAGATTTGGAGACAGAGATAGAAGTTTTGAGCGTGTGAGGTGTCGACGAGTCAACTAGAGAATGTGAGAGTTTCTTTGTGTGAGAAGTTGATCGTCTTAGGCCGGGAAAAGAGTGAATTGACCAACACTATGGCTAGTCTTATGGGAGATCTTCAATCTTCATTGAAGATAAGTGAGGAAATTGAAGCCTATGCATCTCAACTCGAGAGAGATCTCGAACATGCCTGGGAGGTCAAGTTCACTATAGAGGACACATCTAAGAAGGTTGGAAAGATGCTCCTCGTCCCCGCTTTAGGTAATATTGAGAGACTATGAATAGGTTATGACGGTGTGTCAACTTTCTATGTTTCACACGATTAGATTCCCAAGTTTGTGATAAATCCTTATGGCTCTCAACCTAACCCACCTAGGCATCCGTATCCCCATAGGATAGTGTGTCCTAGATGTTTTGAGAGAGGTGTTATTAGGCCCATTTATGTTTGTTCCCATTGCAAGAAAAGAGACACCTTAGGGGATTTTGCTTTAAATTGGGAAATGTGCCTCATAGGCTTTTACCTCGTTATTCAACTATACGTGTTCCCACACGTGATACTTTATATGCTTATGCACATCACATGAGAGATTTTGAACATTTTTGAGAGAAAATTGAGTATTTGGTCAAAACTTCTCATGATTTGATGGATATTTCTCATAGGATATCACCACCTTTAGAAAACTCCTCTGGACCTAATGATTGAGGTTTAGACTTGTTTTCTAGCATTGGATGCTTTCCATGCTGATATTCTATGCCTATTGCTAGTGGTGTACTACCATTGTATATAGCTTTTTCCATCATAATATATTTTTCAAAAATCCAAAAAGAGTTTGTTTTTCTTGAAAAATTTTGGAAAAATACAAAAAGATTTTCTATTCTTTTGAGAAAAAATTGAAAAGCCAAAAAGATTTTATGTTTGATAATTTTTTTTAAAAAACACAAAAATATTTTTGTAGTGTGCTTTACACCATATATGTATGGACATTTAGGATGACCAAGTCACAATATCATTACATTATCCACATGAATTTTTTATAGTGTTTTGAGATGCAACATCATTTCATCCATATGCTTTTAAATGTTTGGAGTCATTGAGATGTGATTAGTTGTTACTTCCTACATGTTTGACTCACGATTTCCTTTAATGCACACATGCATAAGTTTATTTTATTTTCATACTTGTCTATCACATGTTGGTCAAAGTGTTTTCATTTCAATCATGTCTTTAAAATGAACCAAATGAAATAAAACGAGACAATGAAAGTAGTGTATGTAAGAACCATTGCCCGTGAGAGTTTATTTAATATTGAAAAAATATGAGTGAAAATGAAAAAGGGCTGCAAGAGGCATGTGCACTCGTCGTGAAGTCCACCGTTTGAAAAGATCTCAAGAAAGTAATAAGGCAATAAAAATGAAAATATGCCAAAAATGGGGCCAATAGGAAGTCCTATGGGGTTAGGAATCCTCTTCATAATAAATTTCAAGACTTTTACGTTTGTGATAATTTGTTATGCTTGTTGTGACCCACTCCGGTGTATTATGTTTTTATTCTTTTCCTTGTCTATTTTGGATAAATAAAAAGGGGGAGAACAAATTATAAATTATGGGGGAGTGAGAGTTTGAATTATGGGGGAGAATTGATTTGATTTGATTTATGATGTTTATCTCATTTCAAACTCGATAGGTCACAAAGGTATTACTTTGTTTATTGTGTGTAGGTATATGATGATCGTTTAGAAAGACCACAAAAAGAAGATCAACAGAAAGCAAGGAGATTTAAAGGTTGAAGATTTTTGAAGACTTACACATTTAGTATCATCCCACTTTTGGGTTAATGGGAGGGTATTAGATTTATATAGGATATTTAATTGATAATTCAGATATTGTTATTTTGTACCGGAATAACCGTAGGGGGATATTTGTAAGTTCATATTTTTCATCTTATCCCTAGTTCCTAGTTTACATCGAGTATGGTGTATCCCGTTAAATCTATCAAATCAATTCACGTTCATAAGTTCAAGAAAATGGATTTGAATATCAAGCATCTTCAACATCTACACGACATGAGGTATACTTTGGCATGGATTTTGTTTTGTGTTAGTTAGATTTTTTGCTAAGTATTGGGATATTTTTTTAAAATGTTTTATTTCAAAATGAGGCATTTTTAGAACTTAAAATGTTTTTTGAGATACCTGTAGGCGAAACTTTAACAACTCGTTTAAGTCGTTCAAATGACATTGGCATTCGTTCGAAGGGTCGTTTGAATCTTATGGTCTCATATGGATCCAACGAGAGTGTAATATTTTGTTTTTTAAAGGGTCGTTTGGTAGGTCATTCGAATCAACATCTAACTATATCTCAATGTCATTCTAATGACGTAGAGATCTCGTTCTAACGAGATTCCACCACCTCAAAATTTTTGTTTGCCTATAAAAAACTGTTTCGTGAAGCTTTTTGATTAAGACTTTTCATTTATGCAAACTGCAGAATAGCTGCAATTAAGTCTTCGGTTTTTAGGGACAAACACTTTTTAGATTCACCAAAACAATCCCAAATACTTTTGTGAATATTCTTTGGAACCCAAAAACTTCTGTCACAAAGTTTATTCTTGTGGAGTGTTGTCGCAACTGTTGGACGTGGGGATACTTGAGGGCATTCACTGTTGAAGGAGGAACTGCGGTTCTTGTGATTCTCGAATGAGTCATTACTAGTTCAAGTCTATGGCCTTTGTGGATTCTTATGAGAATTCAGTGCAGATTTCTCTATTGTGTTGTAAGGTGCAATTTATAAACATTATTGAAATAAAGGTTTTGACCTGCGGGGATTTTTCTGAAATTGTTTGTTTGCATGCTTATATGATTTAATGCTTCCAATCACATAGAAGCATGATTAGGGTTTAATAAAATTGAAATCTTGGTTTGTTTGTGATTTAAAACTAGTTAAATAAGTTAAGTCCATTAAAATATTACAAAATCTTAAATTGCTATTGTGGCTACCCATTTAACATATCCCATGAGAGTAGCCGACCAGCCTGGATCCATCAAAATGTTGTCCGACCCAAATCATAGTTTAACTTGTATATGAGTATTCCAAATATACTAAAACATTTACGGATATGGTCAAATCAGTGCCTATAATCTAGGAGGAGATATTCAGGTGCCCATTGATATATCCAACGTGTTAATTGAGTTCCTTGTATAACTCAACCTCTATTTTGATACACCTATAAATTTTACACCCTGACTCAGGGCAAGGGGATGTAACCTGAGATCTTATAAGATACTTAATATAAACAGTAACCTCTCCATGGATGTAGGCAAATTATCGAACCACGTATATCGTTGTTATGTGTGATCTTTACTTTCTGTCTTTGTGGTTGTCTTCATGGATTTTTTTATTGTGATATTTTACGTACTCACAATTGGCACCGTTTGGGGGAAATGATTTATATTCTTACAAAAATCTTAACAAATAGAAAGACTGTGATGTCTCACCATAGAAGTATTGTTAAGTCTGAGATTCGCCAGCATACAAACCCTAGGTTTCTCCAGGATAGGCAACCTTCCGAAGAAAGCCAAGGATCGTCGAGATCTACACAGATCTCTAGGTTGGTCAACGATTGCGAAGCTAAGCTTTATGAATATGAGGAGGCTACACGCCTCCAGGTAGAAGAGAATTCTCACCTACAAAGGTGACTCGAAATAATAGAGAGAGATCTCCAAAAGGGGCATTAGGAAGTGCCGAGATAGGACTCTCACTCCTTAGGCGAGTAATACTCGCAGCTGAGGGAGGAGCTCCGGGCGTGACCAGGAAAGAACTGAACGTGACAAATCAGAGCATGGATGATTAGAGAGTGTCCAACAAAAGAGATGCCATAGGAGAAATGATCGACAAAATAAAGACATTAAGATTCTGGTCCGTAGGGAGGTGGACCAATATCCAGCCCACTATGGAGCCAAATCCACCAGGGAGGTAGCCAAGAAGGCTCTCAATACTCAGATGAAGTCATATTTTTTTAGAACAATCAAAGAAGAGGAGCCCTTAAAGAAGTTTATTTTCCCAAGTTCAAGATCTACGACGAAAAAGCCAACCCCATAGACCATGTTCAGCAATACATACAAGCAATGACCTTATGGAGCCATAATGATGCACTAATGTTATATATTTTCCCTCATAACCTACATGATGTAGCACATAAGTGGTTTGACAGGCTGCCTCACAGGTCGATTAGAAACTTTGCAGCTCCAGCAGAGGCCTTCGCTGCTCACTTCATATGGGTACCTCGATTAAATATTCTGACCCAGATAAGTAGCCCGCTTCAGTTCGGCCCAAAGTCTGTAGGCCACATGCATAACTAATTCAGTTATGACCCATTTAACCCCTAAAATCTCTCAAGAGATATTCTAGGAGTTATGGGCTAATGTGGAGGAGTCCCACACCCCCACTCTCCAAAAAAGACATGTATAAATAAAACCCTCAGCCTGGGGCAAAGGGCATGTAATTATAAACACTCCTCGGGAGTAAAGAGAAATAAAATACTGAGAGCACAACCATGGATGTAGGCCTTCTTGTCGAACCACGTATATCTTGTGTTATGTGTGATTACAATTATTTCAAGTTCTTTATTTATTCTGGTGATCGCCATTGCTTACTATTTTGTGTTTAGTTTAATTGTCACCATAATTGGCGCCATCTATGGGAAGCGTTTATTTTCCTTCAAGAAAGCCCTCACCAATAAGAATTTAGAATGTCTGGTCATAGCAGCAATGCCCCTCAAGCAGAGGATATTCAAGAGAAACCTACCCCTCGTAGGACCAGATCTGAAGTTCGGAGTTCAAATCCTAGGGCTCACCCAGAATGGCAAGCTTCGTAGGAAAGCCAAGGACCAACCAAGTCCACACGGGTCTCCAGGATAATCGACGCCTATGAGGCCAGGCTATAAGAGCAAGAGGAGGCCACTCGCAAGTAAGAAGATGAGAACGCTCATCTCAAGAAAAGACTGGAGAAAATAGAGAGAGAACTCCATCCTAGCACCAGTCAATATCGCACTCCTAGCCCTCAGGCGAGAAAATCTCGCAGCCGAGGAAGGAGCCCTAGATGTGGATCTCAAAGATTTAAGTAACACATGTCAGATGATGACTTGCCCGAGAAATAATAACCATCTCGTCGTTACAGGAGCCCAGGTCGAGGAAATGATGACATACATAATTTGGTCCAGATAGAAATGGACCAACACCCAACACATCGGGGTACTAGATAGACCAAAGAGCTAGTTAGGCGAGCTCTCAGGACCCAGATGAAATCCCCTTTCTCAAGGAAGATAGAAGAAGAAAAAGATCCAAAGAAGTTCTTGAAGCCTAGATTCAAGATCTACGATGAAAAGACTGATCCAATTGACCATATTAGGCAGTACATGCAGGTTACGACCCTCTAGAACCATAAGGATGCATTAATGTGCCGAATCTTTCCATTGAGCTTACATGATGTGGCCCAGAAGTAGTTTGAGAAACTCCCTCACATATCCATCAGGAGCTTCGAGTCCCTGGCAGAGCGCTTCACAACTCGCTTCATTATGAGTAGCTCCCATCCGAAGAGGATGGATGCCTTGTTGATAATGAAGAAAATGCCCCAGGAGAGCCTCAAAGACTATGCGAAGAGGTATTGGGAGCTATTCAACGAGGTTGAGGACTGCTCGGAGAAGGTCATCGTGGCCTCCTTTAAGATTGGTTTACCCAGCTCCTGCCACTTGCACCAGTCCCTCACTAAGAATGAGGCCACAACCATCGACGACTTAATGGCCCATATTGAGAAATATACCAAAGTTAAAGATGTGACCCATCTCAACGCAGGTGAGAATGGTCGTGCCAAGTTTGCCGGCAAGGGCAGGGATAAATCTGTGAATCGGAAGAAAGGAAGTAAGAATGGGGGCAGGAGCGGCCCTAAGAATGGGAATAAAAGTGATTCCCTAAAAGCATTTCAAGTTGTGAATATAGTTTTGAAGGAACAAATTTACAGAATTCTGGCAAAGATCAAGGATGAACCGTTCGTCAAATGGCCCAGGAAGATGGGTGGAGACCCCTCAAAGAAAAAATAATGCAATGAGATGTGCATTCCACAAGGAGGGAGGTCATAAAACCGAGCATTGCAAAGCTCTCAAATCTCACCTCGAAGATCTAACCCAAGTTGGGCATTTGAATGAGTTCGTAGAGAAAAAGGAAAATAAGGTAGCTGCCAATGGAGATCGAAGACCCGATAACGGGCTCGAGGAGGACGTTATCCATGAGTTCGTTGTAATTCATGGGGCATCCAATCTAAAGCAGATTCAAGGAAACACAGCTCGGATGGAAGTCAAAAAGCTTACGGTAGTAATGCAAGCTTTTCAAATCGATCCAGCTAAGATGCAGGCAGGAAAGCGTCGGCGAGCAAATGACGTCGACTATAGCAAACACATTGTGTTCACGAATGAAGACCTAGTGGGAGTATGGACCCCACATCATGATGCCTTGATCATTACACTTGGGATAGCTAACTACGATGTCGACAAGTTGCTCATCGACCAGGGTAGCTTATCCAAAGAAATGTATCTCGACGTATTCAGAAAGTTGAAGTTAAGCGTCGTTGACTTAAAGGAATCCATCGGCCCTCTAGTTGGCTTCGCTGGTAAAGTGACCATCCCTTTGGGAAAGATTATACTGCCAGTAAGGCAGGAAGTGTCTTCAAAATGATTGAATTTTTGGTGGTCGATATTGACTCACCCTACCAGCCATCCTTGGCAGAGGGTGGCTACATACGATGAAGGTCGTCCCCTCTACCTACTATCAGAAACTCAAATATGTGACTAAGAGAGGATTGATGGAGATCCATGGAGATCAGGCAATGGCGAGAAAGTGCTTTATAGCAGCCATCTGCCCAAAGTCGGAGAAGAAGGTCGAGAAAGACAAAGATAAGGTCGAAGAATAGGAAGGTTTGCTACATTCGAAATATCATCTAAAATATGGAAGACCTAGAGTGGAGGAGACCAGTATCCTCCCCTCTGAGCGGGTCGTTAAGAAACTATAGGAAGTCGCAGCTGGTGGCAACAAGAAAGATAGGATGTTCTTGATCGGAGCCTCTCTCACAGATCGAGAGAAGAAGTAACTGACAGTACTTTTGCGGAATAACTTGGATGTTTTCGCGTGGGAACCATATGAGCTGTCTGGGATTGATCCCAGTGTCATCAGCTGCACGTTGACCCGGATTTCAAGTCGATCATGCAAAAGGCACGACAAACTGCACCTGAGAAGGCCATGGTTGTGGAGAAGGAAGTGAAAAAGTTGTTGGATGTAGGATCCATATGGGAAGTTCAATTCCCCAAGAGGCTATCCAACTCAGTAGTGGTCTCAAAAATTAATGGAAAATGGAGAGTTTGTATTGACTTCTCCGATCTTAACAGAGCGTGTCCTAAAGAAAGTTTTCCTCCCAAAGATTGACTAGTTGGTGGACGCCATAGAAGCTTATGAAAGAATGAGTTTCCTAGACGCATACTCCGGGTATCACCAAATCCCTCTACACGAGCTAGATCAAGATAAGACATCATTCATCACCACCATCGAGTTGTATTGTTACAAGGTCATTCCCTTTGGGCTCAAAAATACAGGAGCAACCTACCAGCAGTTGGCCACCAAAATGTTTAAAGACTAAATGGGAAGCACCATGGAGGTCTACAATGATGATATGATCATCAAGAGCAGGCATAAAGAAGACCACCTCTCGGACCTATCAAGGACCTTCAAAATCCTCAGGAAATACTGAATGAAACTTAACGCAAGTAAGTGTTCCTTCAGTGTCCAGTCAAGAAAATTTATCGGGTACTTGGTTAGCAAGAGAGGCATTGAAGCCAACCCAAACCAGATTGACACCATCAATAGGGTACAGCCCCCCCCCCCCCCCCCCCGATACGATAAGAGACGTACAAAATCTCACAGGAATGCTCCTCCCCCTGAACCGATTCATCTCAAAATCATTTGAAAAGTGCCAGCCGTTCTTTCAACTTTTGAAAAAAAGCAAAGATGTAGAGTGGAATGAGGATTGCTCGAAGGCGCTATAAGGACTCAAGGCTTACCTCAGTACACCACCCTTTCTTGTAATCCCTCAAGAGAATGACTCTCTATACATGTAGCTCGCAGTTTCCAGTCACGCTATAAGTTCTGCACTGGTATGCGAAAGAATGGGGATCCAGCACCCAGTCTATTACGCGAGCAAAACTCTCTTGGACGCCGAATAACGTTACCTACCACTAGAAAAGCTCGCCTTTGCACTAGTGGTAGCCTCGAGAAATTTGAAACATTACTTCGAAGCTCTCTCCATCATCATCCTTACATCTCACCCCCTTAAAACA
Organism: Sambucus nigra; assembly: GCA_949130495.1. NCBI lineage: Eukaryota > Viridiplantae > Streptophyta > Magnoliopsida > Dipsacales > Adoxaceae > Sambucus > Sambucus nigra. The sequence goes on from OX422212.1 coordinate 227,309,983, forward strand.
GTCCTGCAAAAAGCAAATATGTTCGGTAGACTATCAAAGTGGTCAGTCAAGCTCGGGTGATTTGACATCCAGCTTCATCCAAGGAATGAAATCAAGGGATAAGTCCTCGTCGACTTCATTGCAGAATTTATAGGAAAACATCCTTGCGACCAACTTTAACCTATTGGTCAAAGGGAAAGCCCCTCGGCACAAGGTGTTTGGCGACTGTTCGTTGATGGAGCCTCCAACTCCAAAGGGGCAGGAGTGAGCATCATGATGGTTACCCCTGAAGATGCAATCCTCAATTAAGGAATCAGGCTTGGATTTAAAGCTTCCAATAACAAAGAAGAGTATGAAGCACTAATAGCAGGCCTACAGAAGGCACAAGCACTGGGGCAAAGCAACTCCAAGTGTTCGGCGACTCATAGTTGGTCTCCAACCAGATAAGTGGTGACTTCAATGCTAGGGATGAAAGGATGGCGGACTACCTCGCCACAATAAAGAAATTAATGTCTAACTTTGAATAGGTCAGTGTCCAACAGTTTACCTAAGGATAAAACAGCCATGCTGATGCCCTAGAGGCCTTGAGCTTTGCGATCAATTCTGACTTGAAGAGAATAATTCCGATCGACTTCCTTGCCCAGCCAAGTATAACCCAGATCGACAAACTGCCAAATATAGGTCATGTTCTCTAGATTGAATTAGCCCACAGTTGGACGGACCCCATAAGGGATTATTTGAAAGATGGTACCCTACCAGACGATAAGAAGACCGCTCATCAGATAAGAGTCAAAGCTGCTCGCTTTCACTTATCTCCTGAGGGAAAACTGTATAAGAGGTCTTTCATCGTTCCATACCTCCAATGCGTTCACCCAAAGGACGTCGAGAAAGTTCTGCAGAGCTCCATGAGGGAATTTGTGGGAGTCATATTGGGGGCGGGTCGCTAGCTTTTCGAGAAATGAAGGAAGGCTACTGGTGGCCGTACATGCAGAAGGATTCTGGGATATATGCTTGCAAGTGCAAAAAATGTCAACTTCACGCTCCTATGGTTCAACAACCAGCCAGTGACCTAAAGTCACTTACTATACCATGGACTTTTGCCCAATGGGGAATGGACATCGTAGGCTCTCTTCCTACCGCTGTCGGTAATCCCAAGTATTTGTTGGTCGCGACAGACTACTTCACCAAATGGATAGAGACAGAGTCGTTGGAAAACATCAGAGACGCGGATATGATAAGATTTATATGGAAGAACATTGCCAGCCGCTTCGGTATCCCCAGGACCATCATCACTGACAACGAAACCCAGTTTAAAAGTGGCCTCTTCTAGGATTTTTGTAACGACCACGGGATCAGGCACCATTTTAGCTCGGTGGCATACCCTCAGAACAACGAAAAAGATGAAGCTTCCAACAAAATATTTATTGATGGATTGAATATGCGATTGGAGCGAGCCAAAGGGGCATGGGTGAGCGAGCTACCCCACATCCTATGGGCTTATCGCACTACCCCACGACGAGCAACCATGGAAACACCATTTGCACTGACATATGGTATGGAGGCAATCATCCCCTTGGAAGTTGGGCTCCCCACCATGAGGTCCACCTTGGTCGACCAAGGCCAGAACGATGCAGCATTGCTCACTGAACTTGACCTAGCTGGGGAACGAAGAGATCTGGCTCTAGTGAAACTAGCCGGCTATTAGCAACAGCTAGTAAAGCACTACAATAAGAAGGTTAATCCGAGAGCATTCCAAGTTGGGGACTACGTCTTAAGGAAACTTCTTGGCAACGCAGTAAACCCATCAGATGGCAAGCTAGGGCCAAATTGGGAGGGCCCATTCAAGGTGATAATGGACAACCTACAAAGAGCCTATCACTTAGAAACGCTGGAGGGCAGGGAGATACATCAAGCTTGGAACGCAACCAATTTAAGAAATTCTACTTCTAGTTTTCTGTGTTGATCTTTTAACCCAATGTTGAACTTTACAATTCATTTCTGATTAATAAAAATTATTTGGCAATGTCATTCTATGAAGTGTTGATTTTTTCTCAAATACTTTATAATTTATGCACATTTTCCAAGTTACAGTCTCTCCTCTTAACATATAAAAGCAGGGTATTGCCCGCCTCAGGTTTTCATCATCAAACGCGAATAACCTCCTAACATTCCCCCTGTAAAAATATAAAGCCCTACAGTGGACCCTTAGGCAGCTCGGCCAACTCAAGTTAGTCAGCAAACAATGTTTGGCTCAAAAAACCTGCTTGGATAGAACATCCAACACCAGGTATGTCCTCGCCATTGCCACACTTAGGCCTAAAGGAGTGTTACGACACAACCTAAAAGGTAAAGTGAGACATAATGGTATCTTATAAGCATACTGGAGTGGGGGGATACTTACTCAATAAAACAACTCGACCTATATCAAATCTAGTCAGCTAAGAAGAGCCTAAGATAGTCGAACAAGAAATCAATGAATAAAAAATACACAACACATGTTTAGTCGGAGAATCACCCAAATCATCATTATTTTATTACATCATTACATATACAAAGAGTTACATGTGCTGAGTAAAATAAATCCTAATGAGGATTAGGTCTCCGACCAAGATAGTCAGCCACTTGCGCTCTTCGAACAACATCTGGGTGAGGAGCTAATTCCTCCTCGACTTCATTTGAATCTGATTCCAATAGCTGCCTTGGGATAGCATCTATGGGGACCCACTCATCATCCCTCCTGAATGGGTTAGGCATCAAGATTGAGGGGGAGAGCTGTAAGGAAATATTTTTATAAATGTCTGTCACAATTAATTATGTCATATACCGTTACAATCGTCAAAGAAGTTCAAGTGAAATCTACATGAAGGCAGATCCGAATATATTAAGGTTCTTCATCAAAAAGCCTTCACAAAGTTTACTTTGGTAAGGTTATGTTTTAAATACCTTAACTTTGCACTTAGAGCTTTGGGATATTTTTTCTAAATATTTTCTAAGTGTTGGAGCGAACTTTTTCGTCAAAATTTGAGAATGAGTAATTTTTCTAAGTCATGTAGCATTCCTCTTTTTTTACGCCAGTTTTTGTTCAAACGATCGAGGTTTCGCGTTTTCTATAAATACTCATTAAATGGTTTCGTTTTCATTAAGAAGTACCAGCATTTTGAAAGACAGAAAATTGCAAAACTGCAGAATCTTTTTGACTTCTTCTTTAAGGGTTTAATCCCTTTTTGTTTTCAATTCACAAAAATCCCATATGCTTTGGTGAATTATTTTGGTGTTCAAGAACACACTTTGCTTTTGTTCATCTTTGTGGGGAGAACTCAACAACCATAGAGCTGCGTGCTATTGTGGAGGGAATCCCTATGAAGTTACTCTTGTGGGGAGGATAACCTACACCGTGAAGACTGCGTGTCTAGGAATACGTGTCCTTGTGGTATAGCTACGTGTGAACCATTGTTGATTTCTAGTCGTTACTTTGAAGGTTTGACAAAGGCACCATGCATTACTCTTGTGGGTGAAAGCAAGATGGTATGTAAGTCAATGGTCTTGTAAACTTGTCAAAGTTCTAGAAATAAAAGGTTTTGCCCTTCAGGGATTTTTCCTGAAATTTGTGTCGCATGCTTTATTTATTTATGGTTTGACACACGCACACACGTAGTTGCATGTTTAGGAGCTGAATTAATTTGGTTTAAAAATATACTCTAATTAAATAAGATTTAATTGGAAACTTGAGAATTTAATCAATTATCACACCGTTGCATATTTTACAAATTGGTATCAGAGCAGGTTACACTATTTTATTGTGTATTCCTAATTTTCTCAAAATTGTGTGATATTGATTGTTTTTTAAAGTCAATTTTGTGAAAAATCACAATTTTCCAATGGAACATTCATTTAATAAGGTGCCTATTTTTTATGGAAAAAATTATGCCTACTGGAAAAATCACATGAAATCTAGTTTAAAAGCCATTGACGAGCGTGTTTGGTTGCTTTGCGAAAATGGATGGACTCCTCCCATTGTCACCGTTGAAAATATCACCTCTTTAATACCCGTGTCGACATGGACTGGAGATGATTTTAAAATGTCTAATTTTAATTCACGTGGTTTGAGTGCTATTTATAGAGCCGTCATTCCCGACGAGTTGCACCGAATTATGACGTGCAACACGTCTAAAGAGGCATGGGATGTTTTGAAATTGACACATGAGGGTACGAACGCGATTAAAGAATCAAAATTACAAAATTTGGCCACCCAATTTGATACTATCACCATGTCTAAGTCTGAATGCTTTGATGATTTTTATGCACGTTTATCGGGCATTGTAAACACCAGCTTTAATTTGGGTGAGGTGATTGATAACATGCGTGTCATTAAAAGTATTTTGAGATCTCTCCCAAAACACTTGATTCCTAAAGTCACTGTTTTGAACTCTTTGGGATATTTGAAATCACTTAAGTTGGAAGAACTTGTAGGAGATATTCAAACCTATGAGATTGACATGTTTCCTCAAACCATTAAGGCTAAGGATAAAGGCGTTGCTTTAAAGACTCATTTTAACAAAAAGAAAGAAAAAGTTTTTGAGTCCGATTCTGAGGAAGATTTTATTTTAAAGATATGGCCTTGTTTGCGAAAAATTTTAAAAAATTTCTCAACATGTACAAAAATAATTCTTCCAATAAGAGATTTTTTGAGAAGAATAAATAGGCCAAAGAAAGCGGTGAGAAAGAGAAGGAGAGAGAAAAAGAAAAGGAGAGTGAAGAAAATTTAGAAAGTTTGACGTGCTTTGAGTGTGGGGGTAAAGGGCATAAGGCGTATGAGTGTGCCACCAGACTTAGGAGAGAGGGAAAGAAAGTGGCTATGCCTGCCACACTTAGTGATAGTGACATAGAGGTTTTTGATTCTGATGATGAAAAAGAGCACGGTATGTGTCATGTTTTTAGCTAGTCGGTTAGCACACCTAGTTTAGATGGAGGTGAGGGGACTAGTTCTCATGAGACCCACGAGGAGGAGGATTTGAGAGCTTCAAGTGAAGGAGAAAGCGAGTGTGAAAGTGGAGATGAAAGTGAGCTCCAAAAAGCCTTTAGAGATTTGTACACCGAGACCTTAAAAACAAAGGAAGTATAATAGGGATTTAGGTCGTCGAGTGTCAGATTTGGAGAGAGAGAAGGAGGTTTTAAGAAAGGAAAAATGTGATTTGACCAACACGGTGTCTAGTCTGACGACACGTGTATCCCAACTCGAGAATGATCTCGAACGTGCTAGGGAGGTCAAAGTCAATTTTGAGAACGCACCTAAGAAGGTTGAAAAAGATGGTTCTTAATCCCTATAAGGGTAGAGTTGACGGGATAAGAAAAGGTCATGACTGTGCCTCCACTTCTTTTGTAACACCCGAGCCGATTCCCACTATAGTGATAGATTCACATGGCCCAAATATTAACCCACCTAGGCGTCCATTTCCCGTTAGGAGATCACGTCCTAGAGTTTTTGAGAGAGGTGTTCTTAGGCCTATTTATCTTTGTTCCCATTGTAAGAGGAGAGGTCACCTTAGGGAATTTTGTTTTAAGTTGGGTCTTGTGTCACGTTTTTCTATTACATGTGTTTCTGCTACACATGCACCCACACATGATAGTTTACATGCTTCTGGAGACTACATGAAAGAGTTTGCACATTTAGGTGAGCAAGTTAAGTTTTTAGTCAAAACTTCACAAAATTTGATGGAGGTTTTTCATAAGTTGACACCACTTTTGGAAAATCCCTCCGCACCTAACGATTGAGATTTGACTTGTTTACTAGCATAGGATGCTTTCTATGATGTCATTATTTGCCAATTTCTAGTATGTTTCATTTTTGTATGTTTTCCATTTTTTTAGAGATATTTTGAAAAATACAAAAAGAGTTTTGTATTTTGTTTACACCGTTTATGGATGGACACTTAGGATGACCGAGTCACAACATCATTCCATTTTTCATGTGACTATTTGATAGTGTTTTGAAACAATATAACATGTCATCTTTGTGCTTTATATTGTTTGGAGTCATTGAGATGTAATTAAGTGTTACTTCCTACACGTTTGACTCATGATTTCCTTTATTGCACACATGCACGGATTTGTTGGATTATTGTGCTTGTCTTATCACATGTTGGTTGGGTGTTTTCACTTTAATCATGTCCTTAAAACGAACCAAGCGCGATAAAACTCGACAAGAAAGTTGTGCAGGTAATAACCGTTTTGTGAGTTTATGTGCTTTATTTGAAAACGGGGAAGGGTTGCGAAAGGTTCATTTGGCCTTTGTGAATACTAAGCCACCGTTATATCGGACCAAAAAAAATTGAGGAATTTTAGTATCCGGGATCCAAAGAGGTTTAAAAGAGCCCGAAAAAATTTAAAGGCAATAAAAAGAAATTCATGTCAAAAAGTGGCCATTAGGTTTTTGCACTAGTTCTCCAATGTTTGAGAATTTAGATTACCTCTAAAAGAAAATATGCATGAGGGAGTTTAGATGTAAATTAAAACGGGTTTGCACGTCCTTGAAAGTCTTGAAAAAGCGTTAAATAGTTTTGGACGTTATTGGTGTTGAAATCACGATGACTTTGATTTGTTGATTTGATTAAGACGATGTGATCTAAATTCAATAATTTTTACACCTAAGGATACTTTTGATGTTCATTCGTTAGGAGTACATGTATCCATCGTGAACATATGATTAATTGAGTTTATTTACCTATCGAATGTGTTCACACCTATTCATTCCGTTTCCATAACTTGGTTGTTTGAGTTTAAATCCATGGTGTGATTTTTTTGGTATCTTATTTTTGTACAAAAATTTTGAAAAATCCAAAAATAGTTTGTGGAATCTTTTGAGATACTCCTTTGCATGCGCGTAGTTTGATTCATGTTTTCTATGCATTTTGTCAAGACACTCCATGTTTTGATTGTTTCTTCTTACCTGTCTATTTTGGGACATCATAAAAAGGGGGAGAAAGAATTATCATGTTGTTGATACCAAAATTAATATGCTGATGTGGACGAATAATACGAAGACACGTGTCAATCTACATGGCACAAGAGTAACATGGAAGTTAATTCCTTCAACCATTTTCATATTCTCTCCGAGCAACGAGGAAGACACCCCGAGGAACTCCATCATCCCGAGATACTACATGCGCTCCGAGGAACTCTTGATCAACGAGCAACTAAGGCGGTCCGAGCTGCATCTCGGCTGTATCATTAATTACCAGACGGACAACTGTTCAACTATTCATTGAATGTTTATATTCTTGACGCTCACGCTACATTAAATGTATTACCCTTTCATATGTATGTCATTTAATGGATCGAACCTTTCATGTACAGCCTCAAGGCTATAAATACCTTGTATCATCCTCATTCAAGGGGGACCGGAATTTCTTGAGAGAACTTGTAATCAAGAATTCTGCAAACACTCAGCAATAACATAACAGTGGACGTAGGCTTTATTCCTAGCGGAACCACTTTAAAAATATTTGTCTTATTTATTTATCTGTGATTGAATAATTAGAGCAATCTAGTTTTTTACATCAACAGATTGGCGCCGTCTGTGGGAAACGACTGTTACTATCGTTTTTCGCAAAAATCATTTATTATCAATGGCAGATAATCCAGAATCCAGTAATCGAAATGCTGGAAATACTGGAAATCTTCCAAATCCATCTGCACCTCCAGATCTGGCTTGAATTATGACAAATCTGGCTCAAGGACAAACCGCCATGCAAGAATCTGTGAGGCAACTCATTCAAACTCTTCAAGGCGGTGCACCTACCTATTCAGGGCAAAGGAGTGATTGTGGGCAATCGCGATCCAGACGTACTGGGTCATATCGCAATGGAGAATCTAATGATTCTTCTTATCAACCTGGGCGAACTTCATCAATACAGGCTACGGATACAGATCAACGTACCACTCTCTCTTCGGAGAAAACTAGCGCTTTAGAAAGATTAAGCAGGGTGTCTCCTTTCAGTCGATTAGGACCAAGGAGGAATATGAGTCCACCTAGAGCTCCATCGAGAAGTTTGCGGCCACGATCAGGTTTGAGAGAAGGATCAGCACAATCACGACCAGCTACTCGTCGAGATAAATCTCAGGAAGCTACGTCAGAGCAATCAATTGCTCGGACTAAGCGGCCTGAGGAAGGAAATGAAGCATGGAAAGGTTCTATTCAGCGGTTGGAGGATAGACTGGGAGAAATGGCTAAGGCAAGAAACCCCTTACAGAGAACTTTTGTTCAAGGAACACCTTTTGTGCAAGCCATTGTGGATTTTCCTACACCGTCGAAATTCAAAGCACCTGTAGTGACCCCCAAGTATGATGGAAAGACAGATCCTGTTCTTCATATAGAACAATACCAAGCTGCTGCCGACATCTATGCCGTCCCCGACGAGATGAGGTGTAGAGCATTTTCTGGAACTCTTACCGGATCTGCACAGATATGGTATAATAATCTTCCTCGGGGTAAGATTTCAATTTTTATTCAATTATCCGAGTTGTTCATTGGCAATTTTTATTTTGGGGCGAAGCCAGTAAAGCGAGTAGCACACTTGCTAAGTGTTAGACAAAAACCAGGTGAAAGTACTAGAGATTACATAACTCGTTTTAATAACGAGAAGTTGGAAGTCATAGATTACGAAGAAAAGACAACAATCACTGCTTTGATGAGTGGTTTGTTGCCTAATAAGTTATACTACACTTTGGCCAAAGATCCACCTAAAACTATGTCGGAGTTGATTGCAAAAGCGGCCAAAATCATGAATGCCGAGGAGGCTATGGCTGCAAAGAAGAATATGGATAAAGAAACCAAGGTGGAGGTCGACAAGTCTAAGAAGAAAGAGCAGAAAGGTAATGGTGGTGACAAGCACTCCAAGAATAATAGGATGTCATGGGAAGTCCTAAAGAAGTACGATAACTATACTCCATTGAAAATGGGTATTAATCATGTTTTAGAAGAAATCAAGAATAGCGAGGAAATCAAGTGGCCAGAAAAACTGAGGACAAATCCTGATTTGAGGAATAAGGCCAAATACTGCGAGTTTCACAAAGATCATGGCCATATGACGAAAAATTGCATAGCCCTTCAGAACGAGATTGAAACGCTCATCCGAAGAGGAAAATTGTCAAAATATGTAGATCGCAGGGGTGAGAGGAAGAATGATGATAGAACTAGAGAAAGATCTAGATCTCCTCGTCGTGCAGAGGAGAAAAAGAAGAGAGACTATGAAGATGATCCAGATGATGACCCCGATCTTCCTAAGAAGCCAAGGCAGCCTGAACGAGAGGTATTTTCCATACGTTTTGGGTCATTTGATTGTAATGTTATTACAGGAGGAGATGCAGGAGGAGGAGACCTTACTGCAGAAAGAAAAGCTTACCTCGGAGAGGCTCAAGCTTGTTCATATATTCAGCGAATAAATCTGGCCGAGGATGATCGTCCGAGGAAGGTAAACAAAGAGAAGCTAGTGATTGGTTTTTCAAAAAACGACCTGGCAGGTGTTCTTTACCCTCATGATGATCCTTTGGTGATCAAAATGAGGATGAAGGACGTGGTCATTTCAAGGGTGTTAGTAGACAACGGTAGTTCGGCAGACATCATGTATTATTCATGCTTTGATAGTTTGAATTTGAAATTATCTCAATTGGAACCTTATCACAGACCCCTTCTGGGTTTTGCTGGCGAGAAAGTTTTTCCACTTGGGACGATCAAGTTGGATATACTCATTGGAACTTGGCCTGCTTGTCGAACAAAAAGAATACGTTTCTTTGTGATGGATAAGAATGTGCAGTCAGCCTACAACATCATCATGGGAAGAGTTGGATTGAAGAAGTTCGAAGCAGTTCCATCCACAGTACATCAGTGTTTGAAGTTCCCAACAAATTTTGGAGTTGGAATTGTGAAAGGTGATCAAAAAGTAGCTCGGGAATGCTATTATTCGTCTGCCGAGCAAGAAGAACTTGAAGAATCAAGGAAAAAGACTACTACCTACCAGGTGGAGGAAAGTACAGAAATTGAAACCCTTGATCCCAGGGATGAATCCCAACTTGTAAAAGGACAGGTGGTGGAATCTACAGAAAATGTTATTCTGGACGACGAGCATCCTGAACGAGTAACCTAGATAGGATCGTCGTTGGATGTTTCAATAAAACAAGAGTTGATAGTTTTCTTGAGAAACAGGAAGAATACTTTTGCTTGGAGTCATGAAGACATGCCAGGGATAGATCCAAACTTCTTATGTCATGAGCTCAATGTGAATAAGGAGATCAATCCTGTGAAGCAGAGAAGAAGAGTGTTTAGTCCCGAGAAGAACCAAGCCATACAAGAGGAGGTCGAAAAGCTCCAGAAAGCCCAATTCATTGAAGATGTAAAATATCCAGATTGGTTGGCAAATGTGGTAATGGTAAAGAAGAAGAACAATAAATGGAGAATGTGTGTTGATTTCACTGATCTTAACAAGGCATGCCCAAAAGATCATTTTCCATTGCCCAGAATCGACCAACTAGTGGATGCTACCTCGGGACATGAGCTGCTCAGCTTTATGGATGCATATTCTGGTTACAATCAAATCAAAATGAAACCTGAAGACAGGGAAAGTACTTCTTTTATTACCCCAAGGGGAACTTATTGTTATAATGTTATGCCTTTTGGTTTAAAAAATGCAGGTGCAATATATCAGCGACTGATGAACAAGGTTTTTGCCGAACAAATCAGTTGCAATATGGAAGTCTATGTCGACGACATGCTCACCAAAAGCAAGAGAGCTACTGATCATCTAGTTGACTTAGGCCAGACCTTTGATCAACTGGACAAATACCAAATGAAGCTTAACCCGACGAAGTGTACCTTTGGAGTACGAGAAGGAATGTTCCTCGGATACATCGTCAACCAACGAGGTATTAAGGCAAATCCAGAAAAGATCAAAGCTCTTTTAGGGCTGCGATCCCCAACGACGAGGAAAGAAGTACAGAGTCTTACAGGACGAGTTGCAGCGCTCAACAGATTTGTATCCCGAGCAACTGATAAATGCCTCCCATTCTTCAAAACACTGCGAAAAAGTTTTGAGTGGACTGACGAATGTGAGAAGGCTTTTCAAGACTTGAAGAAATATTTGGGAGCACCACCATTGTTGTCCAGGCCAATAACCGGAGAGAGATTGTACTTGTATCTGGTCGTATCAGAGAATGCAGTCAGCTCCGCATTGATCAGGTTGGAGAATGGAGTTCAGAAACCTATCTACTACACAAGTAAAGCTTTCCGAGGTGCAGAAATCAGGTACCCAAAGCTAGAAAAATTGGCACTGGCACTAATCGAAGCAAGTAGAAGAATGAGGCCATATTTCTAGGCCCATACCATCATTGTGTACACCGACATGCCGCTAAGACAAGCCCTCCATAAGCCGAAAAAATCAGGAAGACTGATGTATTGGGAGATAGAACTTGGTGAATATGATATTGTGTATGAACCCAGATCATCCTTAAAAGGGCAAGCTGTAACAGATTTTATAGCAGAGTTCACATACCCTGATACCCCCGAGGAACAAAAGGTACTTGCTGACCTACCTGTGGACGATACAGGATCAACAGACACAGGTCCAGACCAACTAAGGTTGGTAAAAGGACTTGTGGATATAGAAAAATCATCACATTCAAACCCAGACCAACTCCGGTTGGTAAAAGGGCACGAACAGATGACCGACGAGGAACGAAAGATACCAGGGGATGATGAAAGAAAACAACAGATATTTTACGGAGGAGCTCTGACAGATAAGAAATTTGAAGAGGAGTTACCTACATGGAGATTATATGTAGATGGATCATCTTGCACAGCTGGTTGTGGAGCAGGGATTATTTTAAACACCCCAGATGATATTGACATGGAATATTCCTTGCGATTCTAATTCAAGGCTTCCAATAATGAAGCTGAGTATGAGGCCATGATATCAGGTTTTCATTTGGCGAAAGTTATGGAGGCACGACAAATAATTGTTTTCAGTGATTCTCAATTAATTGTGAATCAAATGATGGGAATATATGCAGTTAAGGGAGAATTAATGGTGAAGTACCATGCAAAGGTGATGGAGTTATTGACAGAATTTGATGCTATTCAATTGGTGAGAATACCGAGGACGGAGAATGCTAGAGCAGACGCATTGGCCCGATTAGCGTCAGCTACGCGCACCGAGCTGCGAAGGACAATACCAATTGAAGTATTAGAAAGTCGGAGTATAGAAGAAGATCTGATGGTGAATATAATTACCCTTGATTTGGGACCATCTTGGATGGATCCTATCAGGGCATAGATTGAAGAAGGAGAACTACCGGAGGACAAGCTAGCTGCCAAGAAATTGAAGTATACAGTTGCTCGGTATGTGTTAACTAATGGTGTTTTGTATAGACGAGGAATTATGGCAGGTTTGCAAAGATGTGTGCATCCATCAGAAGTCAAGGAATTGATTGAAGAAATCCATGAAGGATCTTGTGGAGCTCATGTAGCAGGTCGGACACTTTTGCAAAGGGTAATGACACAGGGATATTACTGGCCGACGATGAGGGCTGATTGTATAGCCTATGCCAAGAAGTGTGACAAGTGCCAACGTTTTTCCTCCATCCGAAGAACTCCACAAGCATTGTTGACACCCATAACTTCACCTTGGCCATTTTCCATGTGGGGGGTTGATCTGGTTGGACCATTGCCGACGACCCGAGGAAGGTTCAAGTACCTCGTCGTAGCAGTGGATTACTTTACCAAGTGGGTGGAAGCTGAACCACTAATTGATATGATGTACGAGAAGGTATATCAGTTCATTTGGAAGAACATCATTTGTCGATATGGTCTCCCCCATGCTTTCATCACAGACCATGGAACACAATTCGATAACGAAGAATTTGCTGCCTATTGTCATCAGTCGAACATTTTGAAGTATCATTCAGCACCAGGCCATCCCCAAAGCAATGGACAGACTGAGGTGACAAACAGAACATTACTAAATGGTTTGAAGAAGAGGTTAAGTGAAGCTAAAGCAAATTGGATTAATGAGCTCCAATCAGTATTATGGGCTTACCGAACAACTCCCCGAGCAGCAATTGGAGAATCACCATATATGCTAGCATTTGGAAGTGAGGCCGTAATACCTGCCGAGTTGGGTCTCCCAACACATAGAGTGCTGAATTTTAATACCCCAATCAGCGATTTAATGAGAAGACTGGATTTGGATATGCTCGAGGAGGTTAGAGAAGAGGCATCCATCAGAAATGCTGCTTATCAACAATGAACAGCTCTGTTCTACAACAAAAGGGTGAAGAAATGCGATCTAAAGGAAGGAGATTATGTGCTGAAGAGGGTCATTCAGAAGCACAATAAACTCGAAGCAAACTGGCATGGACCTTACCGAGTTACAGAGGTTGTTCGACCAGGAACTTACAGAATAGCAACTCTAGAGGGAGAAGAATTTAAGAACGCATGGAATGCTGAACACCTACGCAAGTACTATCAGTAATGTAAAATGTAAAGCATTTCCTTCATTATGAATAAAACGAGGATGTTTCATCATTTTCTTTCTGTTGAAAGTTTGTCGGGGAATACTAGTGTAATACACTACGCACAAAAAAAAAATACTCCTTTGGTTAGGAGGCGACACTAGTGTGACCAACTACGGTTGGTAAGATATCTAGTGGACAGTTCGAAAGAACCAAAAAAAATACTCCTTTGGTTAGGAAGCGACACTAGTGTGACCAACTACGGTTGGTAAGATATCTAGTGGACAGTTCGAAAGAACCAAAATAATACTCCTTTGGTTAGGAGGCGACACTAGTGTGACCAACTACGGTTGGTAAGATATCTAGTGGACAGCTCGAAAGAGCCAAAAAGAAAAAAAACTACTCCTTTGGTTAGGAGGTGACACTAGTGTGACCAACTACGGTTGGTAAGATATCTAGTGGACAGTTCGAAAGAACCAAAAAAAAATACTCCTTTGGTTAGGAGGCGACACTAGTGTGACCAACTACGGTTGGTAAGATATCTAGTGGACAGTTCGCAAGAACCAAAATAATACTCCTTTGGTTAGGAGGCGACACTAGTGTGACCAACTACGGTTGGTAAGATATCTAGTGGACAGCTCGAAAGAGCCAAAAAGAAAAAAAAAACTACTCCTTTGGTTAGGAGGCGACACTAGTGTGACCAACTACGGTTGGTAAGATATCTAGTGGACAGCTCAAAAGAGCCAAAAAGTTTGAAAGAAGCACTACTACTACCACTACTACTCCTTTGGTTAGGAGGTGTACACCAGCATGATCAATTACGGTGTTGGTAAGATACAAATATACTCTCAAATTACAACTTATGTTGGTCGGGAGGTAAGACTATTACAAAAAGTTCTTTGAAGAGCAAAATATTCCAAAATGAACCAAGTATGGTTGGTCGGGGATAAAAACCCACTAACTGTAATTGGTCGACGAGGAGTAAAATTATTGACCTTGGTTGGTCGGACACATTTTATGAAAATATTTGAAATTGAACCAAGTATGGCTGGTCGGGGATAAAATCCCATCAACTGTAGTTGGTCGACAAACATTATTTAACCACTTTGGTTGGTTGGAAACAGTTTGAACATTTTCATACTCATTACTTTATTATTAAGTGATCGAGCAACATTACTGACACTTGTAATTCTTTTTTACTAAGTTGGTCCATGAACAGCATAATATTGTTATCTTTTTAACAGATACATATGCATAAATGTAAAGTGTTTGATAAACACAAGACAATACCAATACAGATTTACAAATGAAGTCTTTCATTAAAAATTCAAAATAAGTTACATGTTACATGTATGTGCTAACTATTACATTGAAAAACCTATTCTATTGGTTTCTTTCCTTTATCTTTTGAGACAGGCTCTTCGCCAGCAGGAGGATCTTCCAAGCAAAGAGGAGAATTAATAAAGTTTAAGTCCTTCAGCATTCTGACATTCATTATTGTAGGAGTGTCCAATAGGTGCTCGGGACGAGATACTTCAACCTGAGAATGAAGGTTGTAATCACCAAGATATTTAGAGATCAAACTCCGAGGAATGGAACGAGCAGGAATCCATGCCATATCCAATTTATAAGGTGGAACAGGCAAGTCTAGCAATCCAGGAGCATGATAATCCTATAAATAATGCCCTCGCTCCAATTTTAATACACCCAGGGCGTTCAACCATCCCTGCTTATAACCTTCATTGTTAGCATGTTCAATACGAGCATCCAAATGAACAAGAGCTTCATTATATCCTGCCATCCAGAATTCCCTGAGCTGCTTATGAAATTGAAAGGTTAATCTATCCAATTGTTCAAGAAGGTTTTTGGCAAAAAGATCCTTAGTATGTAGAGCAGACTTCGTTGCAGTAAGTTGATCTTCCAGGGATAGATTTTTCTTGGACATTTCTGATAGAGCCTGATCTTTGACGTTTAATTGGAATGCTTGAGTTTCCAAAGTAGATTGGGTACGAGCCTCTTCAACATTGCGACTAAGAACTCTTGATCGGCTCCGAGAAGCAACTGGAGAACTTTGCTCCTCGACAATTCTTCCTCGTCCCCGAGCAGTCACAGGAATAACAGATTTTCTCAAGTTATCCAGTTCTTGCCTTAGTTTGGCATTTTCAACCTCTAAGAACGAGAAAGCTTCATCAGTAACGGGCACTAGAGCAGTGGAAGATGACGCTGCAGATTCATATTGAGCCAACTTTTTCTGTAAATTATTATTTTCTTGTTCCAGGATCTCGGCAATCTGCCTGCAAGCTTCAACTTCACCTTTTAGGGTCCTTTCACTAACATCATATCCAGCAATGATCTTTTTATGGCCTATTTCAGAAGAAAGTTGTTGATATCTATTTTCATAATCCTTGTGCAACGAAGCCACTGATGCATTGTGTTGATTTTGAAGATCCTCTATGGAACCATGAAGTTCCTCGATCAATTCGTAGTATGCCACATTGTTGGCCACAGATCTATCAAGTAAATCCTTCAGGTACCGGTAAGCCTCAACTGCTTGTTCTGAGGCATCGTGACCAAGAATGTCAACAATCTCTGATACACTTAGGTCTCTATGACCAGCTTTATAATATCCATTGCATTGTCGCATCAACTCAGTATCAGGAGCAGATATCAATTCCATTCTAGCCAAAAACTAATAACGAAGAGAAAGCAGTAGTTAAATAAAAGCAGACAGAGGATCAACAATGAAGAGAAGCGAAGATGTATTTTATTAGATCACAAAAGGATTACATTGTTCGATTACAAGTGATGAAAGATAGAATTAATGCCGAACAACTTCACACCTTTTCCTTGTCTCCCAAGACTTTCTCGGGAGGCTGGGACGAGGAGCTCGGTTGCTCGGTGGTAACAACGGCTTGATCGGCAGGAATCTTCTCGGGAGGAGGAGGCATGGAAGAAATGTCCTCGGTGACAGAGAGTTGAGAAGCAGAGACTGGGTCACCCATAGCCATAGAAGATTCATCTGAGACAGGCTCATCTTCTTCTTCTTCCATAATTGCTGGAGGAGGACCAGGGAGGTGTCGTTGGAATAGCTCAGAATCATCTTTGACCTTCAACTCTTGCAGAGCAGCTACCCAGACGTCGTGGAAGTATTTCAACTTCCCATATTGGACTTGGGATGTCATTGCAGCAATCCCCTTATCCCATCCTTTCTCCCAACCAGCACTGAAAGATTTCTTGACTGCAACCTTTCTTCTCAACTTCTTCGAGGAGAGCTTCACATCCAATTCCTCTTTTTTGACCTTGATATCTCGCAGGGTAGATAACTCTTCCTCTGCCTTTTTCAGCTTTCCATCATATTCCTGATGTTCAACCTCTAAACCTTTTACTTTATCCTCCAAATTCTTGGAGGTTTCAGCCATTTTCACCTTCTCAGCTTCAGCCACAGCCAACTTTTTCTCCCAAATAGTTTTTTCCTCAACATACTGTTGATGAGATTCCTTTAAAGATTGGGTCAAACCCAACAGAGCATCCTCTACACCTGACGAGGAGCTTGAAGCTTTAATCGCCTCATCCTTCTTCACAATATTATTGAAACAGTTCACCAGCTGAAAGATGAGAGAAATAGTAAAGTCAATACAAAATGCAAGCATTCAGAGAAAGAAAGAAAAACCAGAAGTATGAGAAATTTACTGAACCAAGGTGACGAGCAGCTAAGGATGTCAGCATATCCCTAGGAATTTTTTCATCAATACCATGGACCTCGGGTACGACCGAGCTCATTGCAGAACTTGGAAGAATGATGTTTGGAACATCAGTACCACCAGCAGGTAGAGAGGAGGCAGTTTCAGCCGGAGTAACTGAGGATGATTTCCTCAATCTCCTCAACGGGAGTTCAGAACCTTCAACCAAAGAAGTCTTGGTCGGAGAGATTGTAATTACATCTACAGGAGCATTTTTCTTGCTCGGAACCACTAGGGGCTTCTCGGTAGCTTTAGAAGACCCAGCATCCATTTTTTTAGTCCCCTCTGGGACATCAGCTTTGCTTTTCTTGGCCCCAGCAACAGAAGTAACATCATCGAAGAGAGCAGGAGGAGCTCTTTTCTTACCCATCCTTTGACTTAAAGGAAGATGAGAATCTGAAGAAGATTCCTCTGGAGTGGAAGCTGGCTCAACAGGACGAGCAGTATAAGAGGTTGTATAACTCTTATACTGTAGCAAATATGATGCAGACCTAATGTGCTCGTCTGCAACGTTCTTATGCAAACCCCAGATAAGTTTCAGATGCTTGATATTAACTTCTGATTCCTTTGGAGTTTTTCTTTTGCTATCAACTGCAAATAAATACATAATGAGATATCAGTCATACATTTTGTCAAACATGATGAGAGCATGATTTCATAAGAAAAATAAACCTATCCCATTGCCATATGGGGGGCATCTGGGACCGTTGTATACTCCATCTCCAACTAAAGGGGCATATTGCCAATTTTTTATAACCAACCCATGTTCAAAATAATCTCTATTTGAGTCAGGGAGGTTAACTACAAGGGCTCTATTCATAAACCTAGTTTTTAAGTAATAAATATTATCTAGAGTGGCCCACTTATAGCAGTACATAATTTCAGGGATCCCTATACGAGTCCCATGAGTTAAATTTAATTTGTACACCCCATTAATTATTCTCCATGAATTGGGGGCTATTTTTGCAGGGACAAGATCGAAATACTGACAAAACTCAAGACACAATGGGTTTGGTGGAAAAGAAAATCCACATTCAGCAACAAAAAGACTGGGGAACCAATGTCCCTCAGCTAATCGAAAGTAATCTAAAGGCTCAGAAAGAACCTCTAGAGTTACCCACGAAGGAATGGAAAAATCAGAACGAAATTTCTCAATAGACTCCACAATATAAACCATACTTACTGAATAAAAGAGAAGAAAGGAAAAAGATCTTACAGGAAGAAAGGAGGTATGTTGACAACGAACGAAAACAAGGATGAACGCACAAGAGAGAAGGAAAGAATAGAAAGCTTGAAGGCAAGAAATTGGGAAAAGAAGAAGACGGTATGGTTACCTAAAAAGTTTAAATACTTTGCCTTGGGAAGCGGCGAAAGAAATGATTACAAAAAAATAAACTATTGAACTTCCGGCGGCTAAAAGGACAAAAAGGGCACTAAGATCGAAGCGCTCTTAAAAGTTCAAAAAAAGGCGGATTCTTCGAATTTGGAAATAAATTCAAATACGATGCTCCTAAAACCTAGGAAGATCATTCAATATTGCTACATACCGAGAAAGAATATTCCATACTCCTCAAAGTTCGAAATATGAAACATTGGGGGCTTCTGTTGATACCAAAATTAATATGCTGATGTGGACGAATAATACGAAGACACGTGTCAATCTACATGGCACAAGAGTAACGAGGAAGTTAATTCCTTCAACCATTTTCATATTCTCTCCGAGCAACGAGGAAGACACCTCGAGGAACTCCATCATCCCGAGATACTACATGCGCTCCGAGGAACTCTTGATCAACGAGCAACTAAGGCGGTCCGAGCTGCATCTCGGCCGTATCATTAATTACCAGACGGACAACTGTTCAACTATTCATTGAATGTTTATATTCTTGACGCTCACGCTACATTAAATGTATTACCCTTTCATATGTATGTCATTTAATGGATCGAACCTTTCATGTACAGCCTCAAGGCTATAAATACCTTGTATCATCCTCATTCAAGGGGGACCGGAATTTCTTGAGAGAACTTGTAATCAAGAATTCTGCAAACACTCAGCAATAACATAACAGTGGACGTAGGCTTTATTCCTAGCCGAACCACTTTAAATATCTTTGTCTTATTTATTTATCTGTGATTGAATAATTAGAGCAATCTAGTTTTTTACATCAACACATGTTATGGGGGAGTTTTTGCAGTATGGGGGAGATTTGATTTATTAATGATTTAATCTTATATCATTTCAAACTCGATACATTATGAAGGTTTTTGCTTCATCTCATGTGTGTAGGTACAAGGAATGAAGATCATTATGTTGCACATCCTGATGAGAAAAGCTCCTGATGAGAAAAGCTTTGAGATTTGATGAAGTTTTTTGAAGAACAATTTGAGAACTTTCAAATTTATACCTTTTAAGTTTTGAGATTTATGGAAGGGTAGATTTGTAAAGGCATTTTGGTATTTGATAATTCGGATGTTTTTAAGTATGTTCCGGTATAGACATAGGGGGAGATTTGTAAGGACATATTTTTATAAATGTCCGTCCCAATTAATTATGTCATATACCGTTACAACCGTCGAAGAAGTTCAAGTGCAATCTACATCAAGACAGATACAAATATATCAAGGTTCTTCATAAAAAAAACCTTCGCAAAGTTTACTCTGGTAAGTTTAAGTTTTAAATACCTTAACTTTGCACTTAGAGCTTTGGGATATTTTTTCTAAATATTTTCTAAGTGTTGGAGCAGACTTTTTCGTCAAAATTTAGAATGAGTAATTTATCTAAGTCCTGTATCGTTCCTCATTTTTTACGCAGGTCATTCAAGCGAGATCACATATCATTCGAGCGACATGGAGATATCACGCGATGTCGTTCAAATGACACGTGTCCTTCGTTAGAGCGAGATCTAGTTTTCGTTCAAACGATCGAGGTGTCGCATTTTTCTATAAATACTCATTAAATGGTTTCGTTTTCATTAATAAGTCCCAGCGTTTTGAAAGACAGAAAACTGCAAAACTGCACAATCCTTTTGACTTCTTCTTTTAGGGTTTAATCCCTTTTTGTTTTCAATTCACAAAAATCCCATATGCTTTGGTGAATTGTTCTGGTGTTCAAGAACACACTTTGCTTTTGTTCATCTTTGTGGGGAGAACTCTACAACCAGAGAGCCGCGTGCTATTGTGGAGGGAGTCTCTATAAGGTTACTCTTGTGGGGAGGATAATCTACACCATAAAGACTGCATGTCCAGGACTGAGTGTCCTTATGGTATAGTTGCGTGTGAACCATTGCTGATTTCTAGCCGTTACTTTGAAGGTTTGACGAAGGCACCGTGCGTTACTCTTATGGATGAAAGCAAGATGGTATGTAAGTCAATGGTCTTGTAAACTTTTCAAAGTTATAGAAATAAAAGGTTTTGCCCTTCGGGGATTTTTCCTGAAATTTATGTCGCATGCTTTATTTATTTATTGTTTAACACACGCACACACGTAGTTTCATGTTTAGGGGATGAATTAATTTGGTTTAAAAATAGACTCTAATTAAATAAGGTTTAATTGGAAACTTGCGAATTTAATCAATTATCACATCGTCACATATTTTACAAGATCTCATGATGATACTAGAGGACAGAGTTCCTAGGGACCTAGAACTCCCTATGAGCACTCAACCATCCCCTAATAAAGGATAACTCTTTAACTTCCCCCAACTTCATCGGAGCATCGGTCCAACCCTGATCATAACCATCAGCCCATACTCACCGAGGACCTTTCTTAAACAGATGCCTCAACAAGTTAACGTCTCTTTGAAGACCGGAATCTATCATGTACGCCCGGCGAATATCGCCTCAAAGCTCAGCAATCTCCCTAGCTGAACCTCTGTCATCAGTACCAGCTCGCGGTCTAGTCGATGAAGAGGAACCACATAGAACTCGAGGATCAATGCTCGGCGCATTCTCCCTGAGTCACGAGACTTCTCTCCTCAGAGCATCATTCTCTTGCTGAAGTACCTCTCCAACCTGATTAACCTCGGAGGCATCCAAGAGCTTAGCCTTCAGAGCATCCACTTCTTCTTAAACAGACGCGCCGACCTCCTCCATCTCTTGGAGCCTATCCTTCAACTAGTCGATGAGCTCTGACTGGTCCTTATAATCTTGGTTCCTCGACCTAAGAGACTTGCAGATCCTTACAAAGGCTTTGTGAACTCGATTGCTCGCATCAGGACCAATAATATTTCCTAGTTGAGAAGTAGCAGTTATATACTCATCAACATCAATCAGCTAAAACCATATAAGCATTGAAGAACAAATAAATCAGTACGAGAAAGAAAACTGAATTTCATTTCATTAAAAGAAGGATCAGAGTACATCAACAAAAAGAAAGATATGAGAAAGCCCATACACTAATAAATAATTAATGAGCAGAACAAGATCTATGCCTACCTATATATTCCTCCCCATAAAAGGTAATCACGTGTCTCCCATACCTCACCCCTTCAGTATGGGTTTGAAACTTCCAGTTTCTAGAAATAAACCCTTCATGCCAGTAGTCCTTGTGGGAATCAGGTAGATTTACTACCAAGAAGACAAGAGCTTGTTCGAGAAAAAGAATAGCAAAAGCATATTTCAGGAAGCCCTATATTCGTGATATAGAGCTGATTAATTCTATGCATTGATAATTTTCCAAACGTTCGGCGAGCACTGTGGAGGAACTATATAGAAGTAACTAAAAAAGTGCAAAAATAAGAGATTTGGGGAGAAAGTAAGACCCCCCTGGGATAAAAAAAGAACATGTATCCAGTGACCATCCTCAATGTCTCTGACACAAGGAATAGGGGCACATTTCGATGTCTAGCCAGTTTTGAATATTGTAGAACTTCCTAAACTCAGTTATCGACCTATTGCCTATTTTTGTCATCAGAAAGGAGAAACCCTAATATCCAATATGAAGAAATTCCAATAAAAAAAGGAGTGTGAAGAACTTACGAAGTAAGAATCAGCTTGAGACAATGCAAAGCCGCAAGCAGGGAAGATGAGAAGATAAGGAAGAATCTTGGAACTAGAAGACGAGACCTGGAAGTGAGAAAGCAGTAGTGAGAGGTTGGATAAATCTAGAGAGCGTAAATAAATTTGAAGTGACGTCAGGGAATGACCTCTCCAAGATGTTTTAAACCTTTCTAATCATAACGCGCAGGAAATGAAACAATCTGTCGCCAAAATCGATTCAAGAAGTGTGCTTCAATTCCAAAGTACTACACGATTTACAAAAATGCCATTAAGGCAATCATTTAAAATTATTGAGCCCAAATTGTGACCCAAAAATTTTAGGGGCAATTGAGGGTACCTTGATTAAACATTCAGTCCCAGATAAGTAGCCCACTTCAGTCCGGCCCAAAGTCTGTAGGCCACATGCATAACTAATTCAGTTATGACCCATTCAACCCCTAAAATCTCTCGAGAGATAGTCTAGGAGTTATGGGCTAACGTGGAGGAGTCCCACACCCCCACTCTCCAAAAAATACATGTATAAATAAAACCCTCAACCCGGGGCAAAGGGCATGCTATTGTAAACACTCCCCTGTAGTAAAGAGAAATAAAATACTGAGAGCACCACCTTGGACTTAGGCTTTCTTGACAAACCACGTATATCTTAGGTTATGTGTGATTGCAATTATTTCAAGTTCTTTATTTATTCTGGTGATCACCTTTGCTTATTATTTTGTGTTGAGTTTAATTGTCACCACACTTCATAACCAGCATCTCCCACCCCAAGTGGATGGATTCACTGCTTAGGATGAAGAAGAAGCCATAGGAGAACCTTCGAGTTTCTAATAATATTGAGGACTACTCAGAGCAAGTTACCGTAGCATACTTAAATATTAGTCTTCCGATATCCTCTTTGTAGCACTAGTCCCTCACTAAGAAGGAAGCCAACACCATTGATGACCTTATGGCCCGTATTGAGAAATATGCCAAGATGGAAGATATGGTTCACCCTAATCCAGGGGGTAATGGTCTATCAAAAGGAGAACAAGGGAACATAGAAGAGTGATACTTAAAAGAAGGGAAAAAAGAACGGGGGCAAGAATGGGAACAAGGTCGATCCCTCCAAGGAGTTCCATCATGTTAACACAATCTTCAAGGAACACATTTATAAATTTTTATGCAATATAAAAGACGAGCCATTTATCAAATGGCCCAAGAAGATAGGTGGCGACCCAACCAAAAACAAAAATACGCTGATATGGGCATTCCACAAGGAGGGTGGCCACGGAATCAAGAATTGCAAGAATCAGAAGTCACGCTTTAAGGAGTTGGATCAAGTAGGGCACATCAATGAGTATATTAAGAAGAAAGCATGCAAGGTCGCAGCCAATGGCGACTAGAAGCCGAACAACATCCTCGATGATGACACAGGACCTGAGTTTACAGTAATCCATAGGGCATCAGACCTTAAGCAGATCCGGGGGAGCACTGTTCGGATGGAGCTTAAGAAGGTGATTGACATTGTGGAGACTTTTTAGATCGACCCTACCAAAACCCAGGCCGATAAACATCGACGACCATAGGACGTCGACTACTCCAAGCATATCGTGTTCACCGAGGAAGATTTGGTTCGAGTGAGTACCCCACATCATGATGCATTAGTGATTACACTCGGAATAGCTAATTGGGATATTGACAAGATGCTTGTGGACTAGGGGAGTTCGTCATAAATGATGTACCTAGAATTATTCCTTAAGCTGAATCTGAACATCGTCGACCTCAAAGAAGCCATAATTTTATTGGTCGGCTTTACAGGAAGTATCACGATGTCGTTAGGGAAGATAGTTATGCCAGTGAGGGCAGGCAACATCTCAAAGCTAATCGAGTTCTTAGTGGTGGACATTGAGTCCCCATATCATGCCATCTTAGGCAGAGGATGGGTCCATGCCATGAGGGTTGTACCATCCACTTACCACCAAAAGCTGGAGTGTGTTACTAATTGGGGCGTGGTTGAAATCCGTGGTGACCAAGCCACAGCCAGGAAGTGCATTATCGCAGCTAATCATCCTGGGAAGGAAAAGAAGAAGTAGGTAAAGGATACTCAGGAGGAAGCCAAGGAGGGGGGTATACCCTCTAAATAGAAACTATGGTATGACCGACCAGGGGTGGAGGAGACCAAGGTCCACCCTTCCAACAAGGTCGCTGAAAACCTGAAAGAGGTTGGGGATGATGATAGCTTTCTAGAGAGGAAATTGTTTATCGGTGCCACCCTTATCGATCAAGAGAATAAAGAACTATTTTCCTTCCACAAAAGAAACCTAGATGTTTTTACTTGGGGGCCATATAATTGGTCAGGGATTGATCCCAGCATAGTCTGCCATCGCCTTCACGTTGATCCATCTTTTAAGACAATCACTCAGACGTCTCATTGAACAACCCCCGAAGGCCAAAGTGGTAGAGAATGAAATAGGGAAGGAATAAATGTAGGATCCATCAGGGAAGTTCAGTTACCCGAATGGTTCTCTAACCAAGTGATGGTACAGAAAACCAACAGCTATTCAAGAGTTTGCGTTGACTTCACGGACCTCAACAGAGCATGTCCAAAAGACAGCTTGCCGCATCCTAAAATAGATCAATTGGTTGATGCAACAACCACACACGAAAGGATGAGCTTCTTGGATGCCTACTCGGGCTACCACCAGATCCCTCTATTTGGACCCGATCTGAAGAATGCAGGTGAAACTTATCATAAACTGGTCACCAAGATGTTAAAAAGACATATGGGAGACACAATAGAGATCTACATCAAAGATATGATAATCAAGAGCAAGAACAAGGGCGACCACCTCACGGACTTAGCCAGAACTTTTGAGATCCTCATGAATTATCGAATGAAGCTTAATGCGAGTAAGTGTTCATTTGGCATCCAGTCAGGAAAGTTCTTGGGATATCTAGTCGGTAAGAGAGGAATTGAGGTCAATCCAGATCAGATCAATGCTAACATTAGAGTCTAGCCTCCTCAGATGTTGCGAGATGTCCAAAAGCTCACCGAAATGCTCGCAGCACTCAATCCCGTCTTCTCCAAGTCTTCAAAATGCTTCCGACTATTCTTTTATCTTCTAAAAAGGGACAAATGCCTCATATGGAATGATGATTGTTTGCAAGCTTTGGAAGACATTAAATCTTACCTCAGTAAGACACCCTTGCTGGTGATTCTAAGTGATGAGGATCCACTATACCTTTACCTCGCAGTATCCGCCCACGCTGTAAGCTCCGCCTTGGTATGTGAAAAAGAAGTAGGATAACACCCAATTTACTATGCCAACAAGACACTTTTGGACGTAGAACAACGGTACTTCCTTCTGGAGAAACTCTCCTTCGCACTGGTAGTCGCCTTACAAAAGCTGAAGCACTACTTTAAAGATCATTTAATAACTATAATCACTTATTGCCCCCTTAAAGCCACGCTACGAAAAGTCGACATCTCCGATCGATTTTCAAAATGGTCGGTTGAGCTTGGAAGATTCGATATCCACTTCCAACCACAAACGGAGATTAATGGATAAGTTTTAGCAGATTTCATTGCTAAATTTACAAGGACCCAGCAAAAATAGAACATTCAATAAATGAGAAAGCGCAGTCTAAGGAATGGACCCTATATGTTGATGGAGCCTCTAATTCCAAGGGGGCAGGTATAGGGATCATTATCATCACCCCCTAAGACACTATAATTGAGTAAGGAATTGGATTACAATTTGAGGCCTCTAATAACGAAGATGATTACAAAGCACTGATCATTGGCTTGCGCAAAGCCCAACTTCTGGGGGTAAACTGCCTTCACATATTCAGTGACTCCAAACTAGTCTCCAAGAAAGTAAGTGGGGACTTCAACGCAAAAGATGATAGTATGGAATCCTACCTCACTGTGGTAAGAGGACTTATGGTAGGATTTGAGCAAAGTAGACATTCAATAGTTTCCCCGAGGGTAGAACAGTCACTAGTAGCCCTGGGTTCGGTAATTGACTCTGACCTGAGGAGAATAATTCAGATAGAGTTTCTCGTATAGTTAAGTATTAACCAGACAATTGTATCCAAGCAATCTTCCCATAAGGTAAGTTATATAAGAAGTCATTCATAGGTTCTTATCTCTAGTGCGTCCACCTACATGACACCTAGCAAGTACTTAGCGAACTTTATGAGGGAATTTGTGGGAGTCAAGCAGGAGGGAGATCTCTGGCCTTCTAAGTAATTAAGGAAGCTTACTGGTGGCCTCATATACAGAAGGACACAGGCACTGAAGTTTGCATGTATGAAAAATGTCAGAAGCATTCTCATATGATCCACCAGCCCGCTAGCGACCTAAAATAACTAACAAGCCCTTGTTTGTTCATGCAATGGGGGATAGACATAGTGGGACCATAACCTACCACATCTAAAAATCAAAAGTATCTGCTGGTAGGCACAGATTACTTCACCAAATGGGTAGAGGCAGAACCACTCGCGAACATTCGTGACCCATATATGACCAGGTTCATTTAGAGAAACATCATAACACGCTTTGGGGTACCACAGACTATCATCATCGACAATGGTACGCAATTTGAATGTAGTGTCTTTCAAGGTTTTTTTAATGAACATGGTATCAGGCACCTTTTCAGTTATGTGGATTATCCCCAAAGTAATGGTCAGGCAGAGGCTTCAACAAAACCATGCTTGACGGACTAAAAAAAAGGCTAGCAAGAGCCAAAGGTGCATGGGTGGATGAACTCCCTCATGTTCTATGGGCTTATCGTACCACCCCAAGACGACCAATAAGGGAAACACCATTCGCGCTTACTTATGGGATGAAAGCTATCATCCCACTGTAAGCAGGTTTCCCCACCATGAGGACCTCTTTGGTCGACCAACGACTTAATGATGATGCCATAAGTACTGAATATGACTTAGCAGACAAATGGAGAGAGAAGACCATGATCAAG
Source organism: Sambucus nigra (assembly GCA_949130495.1). Taxonomy (NCBI): domain Eukaryota; kingdom Viridiplantae; phylum Streptophyta; class Magnoliopsida; order Dipsacales; family Adoxaceae; genus Sambucus; species Sambucus nigra. The sequence goes on from OX422212.1 coordinate 227,337,158, forward strand.
TTATCTTCCAACCAATTGTAACTGGCCAAGAAATACAGCATAAAGGTCAATCTGAGGAAATTTCTAATAGGAGATTATGTCCCAAGGAAAGTCCTCAATAATGCTGTAAGACCATCAGATGGAAAACTGGAACCAAAATAGGAAGAACGCTTCAGAGTAATCAAGGACGACCTTCAAGGAGCATATCAGTTGGAAACGCTGGAGTGCAGGGAGATACCAAGAGCCTGGAATGCAGCCGCTCTCAATAAGTTCTACTTTTATTCTTTGTTATCTTTTGTTAGAACATTTAGTTTAAGCAAATTCTCATTTTTAGACTTATGTTGCTCGGCAGACAATATTCAATGAATAAAGGCCAAATTGGCCCCTGCACTTTTATATTATCCAATGGTTGCTTAATTTTTCTTGGTTGCATCTCATTAATACACACATTTTCTAAATAATAACTCCTTTGTGTATGGCTAAACTCCTGGGATTACAGTAAGTTGCTCAACTTGTTTTCAATCAGGGAACTTCGCGTGTCGATCAGGGTTAACAGTAGTTATCACAAGTCAATAGAAGCATTTTAATAACTACAACCCTCATGTCCTTATTACGAACACAAGAGACCTTATGAGATGCCACGACAACAACAAAATACTTACGGGGAATCCTTAGGCAATAAAGACAACTTAGGTTAGCCATCAACTTGGTTGGTCGTAAAAACCTGCTAAGGTTGATGGCCCAGTTACCAGGTACATTCTCGCCATCATCCTACTTAGACCTAAGGGAGTGTGATGACATGACCTAAAAGGTAAAGTACATGGAATGATACTCCTAAGGAATACTGGACTGGGAGAATGTTTGAACACATAACAACGTGTGACTAACGCTAATTTGTTATACCACTTAGTCTGCCAAATGGCCCAAAGTGATAAAATCTAAGTACTGGACCACTTGAACAAAAAAGGACTCAAGGTGGTCAATCAATATTATTTACTCAATAAGTATGTTTATTAGCAAATCAATAACACATGTTTAGTAGGTATGATCTCAAAACATTGAAGATTGGTAAATAACACTTTTTCATTAACTAGAATGGGAAGTTATGTTTACATCAAATCCAAAGTAAATAAAAGACTTATGATGGCCTAGGATGGTGAGTAATATAGTCTGCAACACGTGTCCTCCTACCATCGTCTGTGTGTGGAACAAACTCTTCACCATCTTCTACGTAATGCTCCAGAAGCTGGATGAGAATAGCAACTATTGGTATCCATCGGTCGTCTCTTGAGAAGGGATTTTGATGGTAGGCTGGGCAGTCAATCTGGTACTTATACCATAGGTCAGAATCCTTAGGCATTTTAAATTCCCTAAGGGAGCTAAACTACCCTCAGGAAAAAGTAAGGTCCTCTGCTTCCTTCAGTCTTTCTGGGGCATCGATCCAACCTTAGTCGTAAGCATATGCCCAGGCTTGTCGAGGTCCCATTCAGAATAAGTGCCTCAGCCTTGTCACATCTCTTTAAAGTTTGACAGGAATCACATAAGCTCATTGAACATATCCCTTAAGCTCAATAACCTCCCTTTATAGAGCCTGGATCTCAGCTCGAGTCATCTTAGTAGATGATGATTAAGACCCTCGAAGCACTAGGGAGGACACTTATGGAATGTTATCTCTTAGCCAAGAAATTTCCCTCTTCAGTTCATTATTATCCCTTTCAATTAACTCCTCCACCTGATTGACTTCGATGGCATCTATGAGCTTGGCCTTCAAGGCATCCACTTCCTCCTGAACGGAAGCTCTGATCTCCTCCATATCTTTAATTATATCTTTCAATTTTGTGACCAGCTCAGTATGATCCTTATACTACTGGGTCCTTATCTTTACATATTTGCAGATCTTTATGAAAGCTCCGCGATCCTGGATACTAATGTTTGATCCTAGGATCTACCTCAATCGGGAATCAGGAGGAATATACCCATCTAAATTATTAAGATACAATAAAAAATACAAGTAATAAATTTGGCAAACATCAGTAACAGAGATACCCAAATAAAAGACAGTGCAAGCAAAAAAGGAAAGTTATTTTTTCCATTAAATTAAAGATAGGCATAGGCCAGTACAAGTTTGAGGAAATTATAATTCCACATTAAACAAAAAAGATGAAAAAAATATAAATAATAACAAACTACAGAGGTCGACACCTGTTTAGAAGTTACTGGCCCTTTTCCTTTGTCAGTAGCTATGGAAGCTTGGTGGCCAGCAAACATAATCCCACCAGGGTCACCCGTAACTTGGATCAATAGTAAGATCTCCAGTAGCTGGATCAACAGGCTCCATCTCATCTCGAATAGTAGGATGGTCGACCGTCGGTTCCTCAGCATCTATGGGATTGGGGGCTGGCACATGCTGGGTGAACAGGAAAGAATTCGCAAGAACTCCCGCTGTGACCAAGTCTTGGTCCCATCCTTTCTTAAAACCCACCTGCCGAACATAAGCAATCTGACGTTCGGCATCGTTATATGTCACCTCCCAACATTTGTTGTACCTACTTTCCCGAACGGTCATAGCCTCTCCCTCCAGCTTCTCAACCTTGGCAGTTAGCTCCTTATTTGCCTTAGCCACCTTCAATTTGTCAGCGACCAACAGACCATAATAAGTGGCCTGGAGGTCGGCCAACTCCTTCTTTGACTATTTCTTAAGGGCGTCTAGGGTCTTCTGCTTCTCTTGCTCAAAATAAGCCTTAGCGTTGGCCAGAGCCATGGCGGAGTTATTTAGAGCCTTTTCCAGCTCGACATTTTTTCTCGACTGGTCGACCCAACCATGAAGCAATGTGATAAAATCATAAACAAACTTCAAGATGAATAGAGATGCAGATTAATTTATGGGAATTCGGGAAAAGAATTAAAGAAGTGCAGAGAGAGAAGGGGATGTACCAATGCAAGCTCGGGAAGGGACATAATGTCCAACTGGTCATACCCGATCTTAATTGATCGCTCCCAATCGGCGGAGACCACTGCCCCTCTAGCAATTGAGGGGTGTCACACCCCTCTAAATTCGGGCGTCGGACACCACTAAAATTAAGCCGGGTGCAATTAAATAAAATACCATTCTCAGCATGATACAGATACGAGACATAAATAAATCAATCCACATGAAAAATAATTGAATAATCCCAAATGACAATAACCAACTGTGCGATTAGATACCCATCACATGCTAAAACTCCAAATAATAATCCAATCTCCAATAATATAAAACTGAATAAACTCCAACTGAATCCATAAAGAAATATGAATAAAACCCATAACAACTTGGGAACATAATGGCCCAATCAAAATCATAAATTGTGTCTCAATGTAAATACGACAGAAAGGAAACTAAACTAAACTACTAAGCAGTAATATAGAATAAACTCCAAGTGCACTCCCAAATGATAATCTCCAAATAATCATTTGCAGCTTCTCCAGACTTATCTTGAAAAAGTTAGTTAACGCACGAGATCAGAGCCCCGAGTATGAATACACACTACTCACCTCAAATAGGGTATATGAACCCAGACATTAGCATTATACATGATAAATATCATAATGGAATATTTTAATTAATACGAATATAATTAAACGCAGTATCACAAAACTAACTAACCTCAATAATTTTTATTCACAACGCACACTAATATGATTTTAAATAACTAAACCCCATGTTGTTAATTTAATTAAATTAATCCAATTATCATTCTTCTCACTTTTTATTATAGCGGTCATCCCGCCCCGGGTGGTAATTTCCACCAAAGTTTTACACTTCCCCTTGCCAAAATGTCAACCGAATCCGTTTAAACTATCAATCCCCCGCAATTTGACAAGGTTCCACACACGACACAACATAAATCGCCAGCCAACCCATTTAAACTTTCAGCCCTCACACATTATGTCACCACAAATTTTAATACCCGTTTTTATCTTAGGCATTAATTATCATTTCTCAATTTCACAATTTTCAAATCACCCCACCCTTTTAATCGATGTGAGATCCTCAAAATACCCCTTAGTCCCATAACTAAGGGTACCCAAGTACACATACGTCCTATCCAACATATAGGATGAATCACAACATAAAAAACGTCCTAGTCTTATACCTAGGCTAGCACAATGATGATATAACGTAAAAATCTGCCCCACACCGAAATATAAAATTCCCACGAATTTACACTAACTAGTCCCATACCTAGAAAGTATAAATTTTAACCAAGGCCTATCCACTAGTCCCATACCTAGAAAGCATCCTAAAATATGGTTGAGAAATATACTATTCAAAACCCCCTCGTCCCCGCGATGGAAAACGTGAGTATAATACATCACACAAGACATAATTCATAAGAATAACATAGCAATTAATTATAAAGATCCCAATTCAATTTAATTCAACAAATAACACCATCGTCGTTTTCAACATAATTAGTTGCGTTCAATAATGTTAAATTAATTAACATACAACAATCTTCAATATGGCATAATCATTCTCTTCTATAAGTCGTCTAATTTTTATAAGTGTGAACACATCCCATTAACCACAAAAATAATCCCAAAAAAAATTTACGTGAGAACCTACACCCAAAATCATAAAAACCAAAAAATCTAACCTACGCGCCCAAGGGTTTCAAAGATTAAATCATATTCAAAATTTTCATAAAAACAGTCCCAAAATTTAGTGTCCACTTTCTGTAATTAAGTTGCTAATTGATTTTAATAAAAAACATATGATTAAGGGTTTAGGCGACACTTAAAATACATAATACTAAAGGAAATGAATAGAGTATTAATGCGTGTGATTTAGATGAATAATATCAGAGTTGATAGTTGGATTCCTCTCAAAAAATTAGCAAAGAGTCGTTCTTGAACAATCCTGAGAAAACACCAATTAAGCCTTTAAATATTGAGTCAAACAATTGATTAAGTTTTGGGCTAAAGTTTATAGATGAAAGGGAATAATTTGGAGAGGTCTTCTGGTTGAAAAGTTTATGAAAAGGTGATTTGAAAAGGCAAGCCACGAATTTATTATGATATATAAAGGATTAAGAGTTTGATTAAGAAAAGAGTTCTAATAAGATACAAACACTGAAAAAATCATTCTGAATAATCGGACCATTGTAATTTGATGAAATTCGAGAAGGTAGTAGCTGAAGACGAGAGGAATCTGCATAAAAAATTTCATCTTGATCAAACTGTCCAATATTTTTAAATATTTTTTTATTTAGAGAGTTTTATGTTTTGAGGACTTTTCTATGTAATAAAAATTCAATTAAAACTCCATTTTAATTCCGATTCCAATTCCGTTTGAAAATTTATTTTTCAACTATGAAAGCCAACATTTTAAATTATAAAATCCAAAATTTCATTTTTCTCCAATTTCCAAAATTATTTCAAAAATTCCCATTTAAAAAAAAAATCAGGGTTGTTACATACTTCCCCACTAGAAAAGGAATTTTGTCCTCAAAATTAGACGAAGCATAAACATCAAACGTAAATCGTAAAACATAAAATAAGGCTCACATACACCTACTCGTTGAATGCCATAATTGGGCGCCCATACACCCACTCCTACGCGCACCTACCCCACAAACAACAAAATTATATATATATATATATATATATATATATATATATATATATATATATATATATATATATATATATAGCCATTCTCCTAAGAGGACTTCCTTAAAGAACGGATTAACGGACTTTTGTCCATATCCGACTGTGGTCCCCTCGCGGTCCCTAAGACATTTTGTTATTTTCTTTAGATGGTCCCCCTCTTGTCTTATACTAAAATCCTATTTTAAGACTATATATTTAAAATATTTGTAGTTTAGACCCTAATTGGTATCAAGACCTTAAGAAACTCTAGAATCTCACCGAATTCCGAGCAAACCCTTAATTCTGGTATCAGAGCCATAAGACGCTCCTTTTAGACTTATAGAAAAAAGACTTTAATGCTCTTGGGATTTATCCCCCGCATTTACAAAGATATTTTTGGAACCAACCCAGACTACCATCCCATACTTATAACTGATTTAGACCCAGTAGGTTGTTTAACCTCTCACATAGACAGTTGTTCACATACTGAACACATCCCACCCAAACACGTAGATAGTAGACAAGTTACTGCTAGTGATATTAATAGTATAATAGACCAAAATAAGTGTATACTACTTATATTAAGATAATTAATAAAAGACACTCAAACCCTAGATATAGAAATAAAAAATATCTCTAACACACTATTATAAATAGATAATCAAATCCCAATAGACATAGTACATGTTTTACAAGAAATAAATATTAAGACTAATCATATAGAAGTCCTTAACAAAGACATTTTAGAAATTAAAACATTAACTAAAAATCAAGACAGTGAGTTAATTAAACTTACTAAAGAATAAGCTAAGCTTATCCCTAGATTAGATAGTTATCTTCCTAATGGAGATAGTTAGATCAGATTGGAATGCGGTACCAAAAGACCTCTCTATTCAGACCTTATCAGGCTTTTATCAAAGAATTTTAGAAAATATAAATGATGATAGATTTTATTATAAGATAAATAAAAATGAGATTGCCAATGCTGCTAAAGCAACTAGAATCATATTAAAAAGATTAAATTTAATTTCTACATCCATAGAAGCTACCCGAGACTATAACAATAGCTTTGTTAAAGACTTGCATTTAGATTTAAAAGCTAAGACAGAAGGACTAACCACCTTCTACACGGACTTTGTTAAATGCCAACAAAATTTAGCAAATTATCTTAATAATATGGAAAGCCATAACCTATCCAAAATGGATAGTATTATTAATGAACTAAGACTAGACATGGCCCAATTAGAAGAAAAATATGAAGAAATTATAAACGGAATTAAGGCTTTATATATTAAGCCTTCCCAAGAAGAAATAGACTCGCCTTTTATTCTAACTCGTTTAAATAAAATAGAAAAAATTGTAGAATCTATAGAAGTTAGATCTATGAAACAACAAGAAAAAGATAATGAAGTAAAAAACTATATTACAAATGTTGCCAAATCACTAGTTAATTCTCTAGCTAGACATAGTGAAGAAATTTTTGATAAGACAAGAAAAGAGAATAATATTTTTAAAGAAGAAATCCTTAGTCAGATAAAAAGATTATTCAGACTTCTTAGAAAAAATTGAAAAAAGAATTGTACAAAAACAAGTATCCACTTGTAAATTTAAAGAACCCCCTCTTATAGAAACTAGAGAAAGGAATACCATAGGTAGACGAGTCATAAATAACGTATTAGATAAGACTAGTACAATAGCTAGCTCTATTCCAAATATTGGACAGAGTAATCATATGCTCCAAATACTTAAGGATTCATCCTCCAATGTTAGGACATGGTGGAAAGAGAGAAATTTCACCAATCCTCTCCAATGGAAAGAATGGGTTGAAGTTGACTGGATGATTGTTGAAGATTTCATTCATAATGGACAACTTCCAGCCGTTAGATACATAAACTCCTAAGACTTCTAATTATAACATGACCTACCATTGTAGAAATCATGTGTTAGATAAATCCTATACTGAGCTCCAAGTATTTGACTCAGAATGGCTTAGATCTAGAGGAACTGATAGGAAGTTCTAATTCCTGACCTTTGGACTCTTTCAAGAAAGAATCAAAGTATTACATAGACCTCGGAATAATATTAACATATTATATTGTTTAGTAGATAAAAGATGGAAAGATTTTGAGAAAAGCCTTATTGGGATAGCCCAATTAGAGATGTCAGACAACATAGGATACGTCAATGTCATTCCGACATTTACAGTAACTGTAAACACAGCCAAACATTTTAATTTAATCTTATATGCTAGTGGCTATGAAGGATATATGATCCCAGACGCTAATATAAATATAAAATTCCAGAGCTATGTGAAGTTCTCCCAATTTCCTTATGAAGGAATGCAATTGGAAATTCCTAGCGGTAGACTTAATGAAGAAATCTTAGTTAGAACCAATGTGTCAAACTACAATCATACTTACAGTATTAGGAATACTGGACCTATAAAGGAAAAAGCTAAGAACCTTTGGCAATTGCCAGAATTCCAAGAAACTGAGACTATACAGAATATACCTTTGTTTATTAATCAAGACGATGTCACTGAAATGTTACTATCCAGTTTGGCCCCCATAAGATTGTCAATACGAATATCCAGACTGAAGAAGTTAGATTTAGGAATATGGGAGAAGCCATAATCAATGATCCTTCAGCAGGAGAATGTAGTAGTAAGACTAGTTCTAGTTTACTAAGACAAGCCCTTATAATTAGACCTATAAGATCATTTGAACAAAAAGACTTAATTAAATAAAAAGCTAAGATCCAAAACTTTGGACATGAACCCTCAGAATTGGACATGAAGACATTTAAAGATCCCCTTAAGAAAAGTCATTCTCTTAGATTTTAAGAAAGAGAAAGATTTAATATGATAGCCCAAGACCGTATATTAAAATCTAAGAATACTAAGGAACTTCTTAGAAATTTAATACTAATAAGAGGGAGAATAGAGACTTGTGCCAGCTACACAAGTAGAACCTAATAAATAAGAAATAAGAAGAAGTAGTAGGCTAGAAGATTCTCCTAGACTTTTTTGTAAACCAATAGGAATAAATATTCCTATATACTCTAGCACTATGGTTAAGACTAAACCAAACTATATAAAAGACTTTCCAACTAGTGGCAAGAGTTTTACTCCTGTTAAGACCATGGAAAGTCAAGCCATAAATTCAGTAAGGATATACCTTAACTTAGACAATGTCCAAGATAGGAAGAAGGCCCTAGACGAATGGCGTAATCAGATGAACATGTGTTTTACATCTAATGAACAATGGGATGCAAGTTCATGTAAGTAGTACACTGAGCAATCCATTATAGATGTTGCAAAAGATTACTTAGATAGTTTAAGAAAGGCTACAGATTAAGACTCCTTAGCTAAGATTGAGAAAATAAAGGAAAACCTAGAAGAAAGATCAGTTGAAGAATATATTTAATTGTTCACGTCATAATTCATTGGAGTTGAACATTTGGCTCAAATTAATGAATAATACCTAGCAAAAACTAAGTTAGCCCTCCTTAGCATTTGCAAATTAGATAAGATAAATGGATATAACAATAATTATGAGCAGTTATATTACCAAATTAAAGAATTTTGAGAGATGTTAAAAGATGAATACTTTAGGAAGATACCAGCCATAGGAAAAATAATAATTAATGAATATAGGAATTGTCCAGGAGTAGCTAGAGTTAAGAATAACTCCCTTGGTGAAAGAATTAATTTCGCCAAAGACTATATCATATCTAAGAGACGGGATATAACTCAAGGAAAGTTGATAGAAGAAACTTTCAAACAGATCCCTCCAATTAAAGACGAAAGAGACATTACTCCAATCCAATGGGGGTTTGGTAGCGAATCTAAGAAATTCAAAAAGAAATTAGAATGGAAACATAGGAAGTTTAAGACTAGACCTTTAGGATATCCGAAGAAGTATAAATTTAGACCATCTACTACCTTTAGAGAAAAGAACTCTAAGACTAAGAAAAATAAATTTAATATAAGAAGATATTTTAAGAAAAATACTAGTAAGTATAAGAAAGTTTCTAATTATAGGAAAAAAAAGATGTAGCTCAATCTAAGACTGCCACCAAAGAATGTTGGACTTGCGAAAAAGAAGGACACTTTGCTAAAGACTGCCCTAATAAGAAAGATAAAGAAAGTATTAAGATTATTAATATAATATTAGACTATGCAGATCAAGAAGAGTTAGATATCCTATATGATATAGAAATATCATACATAGAAGATGATGACAATACTAGTATCCATAGTGCATATACAGATAGTGACTCGGAAGACTATAATAATGATACTGATGAGTACGAAGACTCTCAGGATACATTAAACTTGTATATGATGCAAACTAATCAAGACGATTTAGATAATGAATTATAGACTTTGAAGAAGCTTGGTATAAGTGTATATTAAGCCCATTTTTAAAGAAAAGATAGACAGTTAGTAATCCTGAGTTACTAACCTATATACCTAGATGCTACTTTGATGAAAGACATTATTGCACATTTGAAATGAAATGTAGTAATAAATACTTTAGATGCGTAGAATGCTTTGAGATTATACAAACAGAATTGTTTATGGTTTGTGTTATTTGTCAATTACACTACCATAAAAACTGTTGGAGAACAAGATTTAGAAAAATTTATACTAGTCAGTATGACGCTCAAATAGACTTAGATATTAAAACATATTATCAAGATATTGATAGAAATATAGCTAAGAGATTACAAGAAAATGAAGACATAAAAGGAAAAGGAATTTCCTATGATTTAGAAGGATACTACTATGATAGTAGTTCAGAAAACCAAACAACCCTAGATTTTATAGATAAACCCCAGAAAGGAATAACTATTTTAGAAAAGAATAACTTATGTACTAAACCACATTCTTGTTTTGTAGAAATGTTTATATAACATAAAGACTATCCTAAAAGACTTTCAGCTTTTATAGATACAAAATGCTCTCAGAGTATTTGCAAGGCTAATGCCTTACCTGAAGACTATTTTTTAAAAAGTACTCAAGAAATATATGGTAAAGTGGATAATGGAGATCCATTTACCTTATATTTCCAGACTATTCCTATTTATTTTAAATTAGAAAATCACACCAACAAAACCGTTAATCATCTGTTTTGGATAATGGATCCTCGTCCTAGTTTCACAGGAAACATTATTTTAGGACAAGACTTTATTAGTAAATATCATCCTTATACTCATTATAACGATAAGATATTAATTAGTGACAAAGAGGAATTTAATATTAAAGCCCCTCTAATTGATCACAAGACTGCCTTTGACCTTATGCAGGTCAAACCTAACTATAGACCCATAAAACATCAAAGTTCTTCAGCTGAGCATGGTGGACCTAGACCTACAAACCAACAAGAAGCCCTAGAAATTATTAAACCCTTACAAAAAGAATGTAAGTGTCCAGACCAAAATTGTTATAAGAAGATAGAACTTATACAATAAGACATTTTAGAACAAGCCCAGCACACCTTATTACAGGTTCAAGCTATATCCAAACAGAAGAAAATAGGTATTGAGGTAGAAAAAGAAAAGATTAGGCAATTAACAGAGCCTACTTTAGGAGAAAATCCCATTGCTAAGTGGGATAAAGATCAAAGTTATTGTGAAATCATCCCTATTAACCCAGACGCCACTATTAATGGTGGAACCTATAAGAAAGGATATTCACAAGAAGACATAGAAGAATTCAATAAAGACATATAGATGAAATGCTTAAGTTGGGCATTATTAGGGAAAGTAAAAGTAAACATAATAGCCTTGCCTTCTATGTTCAAAATGGATCTGAACGTAAAAGAGGAAAAAGACATATGGTTATAGATTATATACAATTAAATAAGAATTGTGAATTCGATTCTTATAAGATACCAGACAAGAACAATTTAATCAATTTGATTGAAAATAAAATTATATTCAGTAAGTTTGATTGCAAATCAGGCTTCTGGCAAATTAAGATGCATCCAGACAGTATTACATGGACAACCTTTAGTGTTCCCCAAGGAAAATATGAATGGCTAGTAATGCCATTTGGATACTTGAATGCTCATCAACTATTCCAAAGAAGAATGGATAATATATTTAGACCTTATTCAAAAAAAATTCTTGTTTACATAGATGACATTCTTGTAGCCAGTAAGACTGAGATAGAGCATGAACACCATCTTAAAAAGATTATTTTAGAATTAGATAAACATGGTATTGTTATTTCCGAAAGGAAAATGCAATTATTTCAAACTGAGATAGACTTTGCGGGAATGCATATTAATAAAGGAAAATTATCCTTAGCATAACACATAACCAAAAACATTCTTGAGTTTCCAGACCAACTCAAAGATAGAAAATAATTACAATCATTTTTAGGATTGCTTAATTGTGATGCAGACTTTATTAAAGACCTTGCTTCAAAAAGACAAAGCTTAACTCCCAACTTAAAAGGAACAGACAAAACTAATCTTTTTTATCGACTAAAGATGATTTTTAAGTCATAAGACAAATTAAAGATGTAGTCAAGAACGGTCCTTTACTTGAGTTGCCTAATGTAGAAGACCAGTTTATAGTAGAAACAGATGCCTCTGATAAATAATGGGGAGCAGTTTACTTTGCCATTGATCATCAGACAAAAAAGAAAAAACTGTGTAGATATAGTTCTGGAACCTTTACAGATCCAGAGATAAGGTACACTTCCCATGAAAAAGAAGTTTTAGCCATAGTAAGGACAATCGAAAAATATATGTTTTTTCATAGACCTAAACATTTTACTGTGTATACTGACTCTTCTTATGCAGTAAAATTCAGATATTTAGACTTGTCCAAATCAAGGACTAGTAGACAAATTAGATGGCAAAAATTTCTTAATGGTTATGACTTCTCTGTTATACATATTAAGGGAAGTAAAAATACCATTTCAGACATTATATCAAGAGAACCAATGTTTGCTAACACTAATATGATTTCATGTTTTATGTTGCAAATAGAAGACCTAGACACTATGAGTTCCTCTGGAACAAATAGACTGAACAAAGAAGACGTTGCAGACTATCTTAGACGCGTAAGACCAAATGCTAGTGTAACACAAAGACAGACTCATATTCAAGACTCTCAAGAAAGACCAATTCTAGAGAACTTTGATGATATCTTAGTTCCTCCTGGAAAATCTAGACATGAGATTGTTTCTCAAAATAGACTCATTGGGAACATGTATTTCCCCCAATATAGACCCGATCAAAGATATCCAGACTTGATAAAATTTAAACGAGAATTTTTAGATGATGAAAATATTTTTATAGACGCTATATGGTGGAATGTGAAGAATAGACTATGGATAGAGTTCAAAAAATTTTTGGTAGCCATTGCCAAATTAATGAGGACACGGAGACTTGCAGTTACCCAGCTCAGTGGTACTACTATGCCTAAACCGCAGATTTAGACTTATGCTCAGACTCTTGGAGAATCCTCCAAAACTAGACCCGCTGATAATTTTTTTTATTAAAAAAAGACTTTTAAAAATAAGATTATTATAACTTTTGGTCATAATAATCTTCCATTATCAGAAGACTATCATAAAGACTTTAATAGCATTATTGAACATTTCAATATGTTATTATCTGAGGCTAATGGAGATGCCTTAATGATGAAAGGTTTCTTCAAAGACGTTCTAAAGGTTTATCTTTCTGGGAAGGTAGAGATAGCCCAGATAACCTTAGAAAACTATGGGTTCATTAGAGTCATCCAAATTGAGACTATAGAAGACTCTGTTGCTCTTGGAAAAATAGTGCATGAGTATGTTAAGAAGGTAGAAAACTTCCTTCCTTCATTTGCTAGAATCTATGAGATTGCTCCTAGTTCCTGTAGAGGAATGAGAGTTGAAGGATTTAGACTTAATAGATTTTCCAATTATATATTTGAAGATGTTGAGATTTTATCAGAAGATGAGACTAAAGATTTAATTGTTCATAAGTCCAAGCTCCAGATTGCTCGAGCCATAGAGACAATAGAAATCATGAAATTATTGACAGGAGAAGACAGATGGTGCACTGCCTACCATAAAGAAGACATGATAATCCAAGCTGATGAGCTATTCAATGGAAGGTTCAAGAAAAAATCTAAAGAAGTGGTAGAGATAGCATTCCCAGCTAGCCTTAGAATTGTGGGACTCATTGATGAATTTTTCAACGATGCCCTACCAAACCAAGACAAAGAAGAAAAAGAAGAAGATAAGGATGGGAGAAAGACGGGCCCCTCATTAGCTGAAGAATTATTGAAGACAGAAGATGCCCTGCTCTAGGCCTATGAATTATTACAAGACAACAAGACTCATCTAGATTCCCTTAAAGTGTGAAGAAGAAAACACCTCAGACTTGCCCCACACGGGCCCCTAGAAAGCTTCTTTTAATAAAGAATAAAGAGGCCCTCACAAAGACGTTAGGTTAAAATTATTGCTAGACGACAGACTTACTTTATATAAAGCAAATAGTATAGACTTTAATCATTTGTATCTCTTTAACCGACTAGCTTTTTAGCCTCCGGTATCCTGTCATATGTAGTGCCCTTGTGCTATGAAAGGGAGCGTCCAGTTGAGTTTTAGATATCGAAGTTTAAAAGTTAGAAAGAGTGGGTAAGCTTGTAGTGAGTAATATGTACATGAGTGAGTAAACCTCTCATAGTTAAGGGAGAGGGGAGAGTTGTATTTACTTATGTTATACAATAAAAGTATTTTCTTTTCCAAGAAAACTCTTATGTTAAGTTGTTATTATTTTTCAAATTGTCTCCAACGTTCTGTTCATAGAGGACTATTGTGTGGAACCTCTGGTGTAGCACACAAGGTGTTATACTGGTGAAACGCCGTCAGGTGCCGATTTGTCTTGAGCCATTATCCAGGTGGGTGTTAGGCGTGAAGGCGTATAGGCAGGAACATGTTTAACACCAAAATAGTGGATTGAGGTGCGATGCATAAAGAGAGAGTTGTAGGAGGCCGAGATTGTAAAATAATAGTAGCAATGCTGAAGAGAAGAAGGAAGAAGGATAAAGATATTGCAGACCATAAGGAAGGTATAACTCAAACCAAACCCTTTAGCTATATTACATATTATTATTTTAAAAGAAATTTATATGAGCCTACAAATCACTAAAGACTTTTTAACTTTTGTTAATCAAACAAATTTAGACTTAACTAGAGAAATTTAAGATTGGACTCTTACAGACCCAAAAGATAAAGAATTTATAGAAAATGCGTTAACATATGCAGGTGGTAATTTCAAAAATATAGACCAGCTTATTGAGTGGTTAGTACGTGAAGTACCTAGAATAGAAATAATTAGAACAAGGATCCGAGATCTCTTTAGACAAAAGATAAGAACTAAAGAATTCGCAGAAGAACTTTCAAGACCAGAAAAATATCAAGAATACACTAGGATACTTGAAGACAGTATAGACGTATTAAAATTTATTAGACGAAAAAGGTTAGCTGAAACAAAGGCTATTTTAATTACAGCCGGAGGAATCCGCCCTCGCCTTAAAAACGTAGAAACAGCTACCCCTAGAACATACCATAGATTTTTGTCATCTTATGGTATAATAATGTAGACGAATTTATAAATAACGATATAATTGATATTGTTAATCAGATATACAAAGAAACTAGACTGTTAAAACCACAATATCGTATAAGGTATTTAAGACTAGAATATTTTCCATCAAAACCGCTTGCAATTTATAGACTCCCTGAGGAAAATATTTAAACAGATAATCCTCGCTATTCAGAATCCCGGTACGATAGTGACGGATGAAGCTTGAGAAGTAGTAGTATCCCTGAAACTTCTACACTTAGACTTCCAGATTAATTAGGCTTTAAAATAGGCTTAAAGAACCGTAGAAATTATTGGGGTAGAAATTTCTATTCGAAAAATATTAGAAAAAGACATAGGCATAAAAAGACAAAACGGTCCCCCCATGGTGGTCCTGAAAAGACAAAGCGGTCCCAAAATCGTGTGGCTGACATTAGCCTGTCATTTAAGCCCGTTGGAGAGACGTCCCGTATATATATATACCCGTCAAATAAGCCAGTTTCGCTCTTGTGCAGACTAGTCCGTATTTTAAGAGTACGGACCGAAAATGTGTCACCTGACAGTGAGCCCAGAAAAGAGAGAGAGTGTCTCTATAATTTAGGCAATAATTTCTAGGTGCACCATTAGGTGACACATGTCCGTTCCGCATTCTTAAAATGCGGACTAGTCCGCACAAGAGCATTACTATATATATATACACACATAACTATGAAAGTAACGGCGTACCACGCGCTCTCACAAATCACCACTCGATTCTATCTCCAATAATCTTCGCAGCATATAAATCCTCAAATCAAATCACATCGTTGCATCAATATAAGACATACCCAAAATTTATACTAATGATCTTCCAAATAATTAATGTCTCCAAAATCAACTCTAATGATCCTCACATCAAGGTTATTAATTCTAAACTCAATGCCTATAACATCCTTAACACAAAATTATATATCTCCAAGAAATACATCTAACATGTATGTTAGACCCTCTACGTTAAGGAGTATGAATGAGTAAAGGGAATCAAAGATCGATAATGCGGAAGCTAAACTGACTCATAACCTACGAGACCTAAGACCATGCTCTGATACTATCTGTCACACCCCGCTAAATTCTGACGTCGAACGCCACCAAAACTAAGCCGGGTGTGAGTAAATAAAATACCATTCTCAACACGAGACAAATTTGAGACATAAACAAATCAATCCACGTGATAAATAATTGAATCAATCTTAAATGATAATAACCAACTGTGTGATAAGATATCAATCACATGCTAAAACTCCAAATAATAATTCAATCTCCAATAATATAAAACTGAATAAACTCCAAGTGGATCCATAAAGAAATCTGAATAAAACCTGTAAAAACTTTGGAACCGAATGGCCCAATCAAAATAATAAACTGTGTCTCAATGTAAATACGACAGAAAGGAAACTAAACTAAACTACTAAGCAGTAATATAAAATAAACTCCACGTGCATCCGCAAATGATAATCTCCAAATAATCCTTTGCGGATTCTCGAGACTTATCCTGAAAAAGTTAGTCAACGCATGAGGTCAAAATCCCGAGCGTGAATACACACTACTCTCCTCAAATAGGGTCCGTGAACCCAGACAGTAGCATTATATATGATAAATATCACAATGGAATATTTTAATTAATACGAATATAATTAAACGCAGTATCACAAAACTAACGGTTGACGCCACTAAAATGGCAGTGGCTATTTTCTGTTGAAATGTGCACTTCGTCGGGTTGAGCTTCATTTGGTATTTATCCAGTTGATCAAAGGTCTGACCTAAGTCAACTAGATGATCAACAGCTTTCTTGCTCTTTGTCAGCATATCATCGACATAGACTTCCATATTGCAACTGATTTGTTCGGCAAAATCCTTGTTCATCAGCCGCTGGTATGTTGCTCCTGCATTTTTCAAACCAAAAGGCATAACATTATAACAATAAGTTCCCCTAGGGGTAATAAAAGAAGTACTTTCTCTATCTTTAGGTTTCATTTTGATCTGGTTGTAGCCAGAGTAAGCATCCATGAAGCTGAGCAGCTCGTGTCCCGAGGTAGCATCCACTAGTTGATCAATTCTGGGCAATGGAAAGTGATCCTTTGGTCATGCCTTGTTGAGATCGGTGAAATCAACACATATTCTCCATTTATTGTTTTTCTTCTTTACCATCACCACATTTGCTAACCAGTCTGGATATTTCACATCTTCAATGAATTGGGCTTTTTGGAGTTTCTCGACCTCCTCTTGTATAGCTTGATTCTTCTCGGGACTAAATACTCTTCTTCTCTGCTTTACGGGTTTTATCTCCTTATTCGCATTAAGCTCATGACATAAGAAGTTTGGATCTATTCATGGCATGTCTTCATGACTCCATGCAAAAGTTTTCTTTCTGTTTCTCAAGAAATTTATCAACTCCTATTTTATTGAAGCATCCAACGTCGAACCTATCTGGGTTATTCGTTCAGGGTGCTCGTCGTCCAGAATAACATTTTCTGTAGATTCCACCACCTGTCCTTTTACAAGTTGGGATTCATCTCTGGGATCCAGTGTTTCAATTTCTGTACCTTCATCCACCTGGTAAGTAGTAGTCTTTTTCCTTGACTCTTCAAGCTCCTCTTGCTCGGCATATGAATAATAGCATTCCCGAGCTACTTTTTTATCACCTTTCACAACTACTACTCCGAAATTTGTTGGGAATTTTAAACACTGATGTACTGTAGATGGAACTGCTTCGAACTTCTTCAAACCAACTCTTCCCATGATGATGTTGTAAGCTGATTGCACATTCTTATCCATCACAAAGAAGCGTATTCTTTCTGTTCGACAAGTAGGCCAAGTTCCAATGAATATATCCAACTTAATCGTCCCAAGTGGAAAAACTTTCTCGCCAGCAAAACCCAGAAGAGGTCTATGATAAGGCTCCAATTGAGATAATTTTAAATTTAA
This sequence comes from Sambucus nigra, assembly GCA_949130495.1. Taxonomy (NCBI): domain Eukaryota; kingdom Viridiplantae; phylum Streptophyta; class Magnoliopsida; order Dipsacales; family Adoxaceae; genus Sambucus; species Sambucus nigra. Next base: position 227,355,328 of record OX422212.1, read on the forward strand.
ACTGTCAAAGCATGAGTAGAACATGATGTCTGCCGAATTACCATTATCTACCAGAACCCTTGAAATCACTACTTCTTTCATCCTCATTTTGATCACCAGAGGGTCGTCGTGAGGGTAAAGAACACCTACAAGGTCACTTTTTGAAAAACCAATGACCAGCTTCTCTTTGTTTATCTTCCTCGGGCGATCTTCCTCAGCCAAATTTATCCGTTGAATGTATGAGCAAGCCTGAGCCTCACCGAGGTAAGCTTTTCTTTCTGCAGTAAGATCTCCTCCTACATCTCCGCCTATAATAACATTACAATCAAATGTTCCAAAACGTATTGAAAATACCTCACGTTCTGGTTGCCTTGGCTTTTTAGGAAGATCGGGGTTATCCTCTGTATCATCTTCATGATCCCTTTTCCTGTTTTCTTCTGCCCGACGAGGAGATCTAGACCTCTCTCTTGCTCGGTTTTCATTTCCTCTTTCATTTCTACGATCAACATACTTTGACAACTTTCCTCGTCTAATGAGTGTTTCAATCTCATTCTGAAGAGCTATGCAATTTTTGGTCATATGGCCATGATCCTTATGGAACTCGCAATATTTCACCCTATTCCTCGTGTCAGGGTCTGACCTCAGTTTCTTTGGCCACTTTACTTCCTCATTATTCTTGATTTCTTCCAAGATATGATTAATACCCATTTTCAAAGGAGTATAATTATCGAATTTCTTCAGGACTTCCCATGACGACTTATTATTCTTGGAATGCTTGTCACCGCCATTACCCTTATGCTCATTCTTCTTAGATTTGTCGACTTCCACCTTGGTTTCTTTATCCATATTCTTCTTCGCAGCCATAGCCTCCTCGGCATTCATGATTTTGGCCGCTTTTGCCATCAACTCTGACATAGTTGTAGGTGGATCTTTGGCCAAAGTGTAATACAACTTGTTAGGCAACAACCCACTCATCAAGGCGGTGATTGCTGTCTTTTCTTCATAATCTATGACTTCCAGCTTCTCGTTATTGAAACGAGTTATGTAATCTCTAGTACTCTCACCAGATTTTTTTCTAACACTTAACAAGTGTGCTACTCGTTTTACTGGCTTTGCTCCAAAATAGAAATTGCCGATGAACAACTCGGCCAATTGAAAGAAAGTTGAAATCTTACCCCGAGGAAGATTGTTGTACCATATCTGGGCAGATCCAGTAAGATTTCCTGAGAATGCTCTGCATCTCATCTCGTCGGGGACGGCATAGATGTCGGCAGCAGCTTGATATTGCTCTATGTGCAGAACAGGATCTGTCTTTCCATCATATTTGGGGGTCACCACAGGTGCTTTAAACTTTGACGGGGTAGGAAAATCCACAATGGCCTGGACAAAAGGTGTCCCTTGAACAAAAGTTCATTGTAGGGGATTCTTCGCCTTAGCCATTTCTCCCAATCTATCCTCCAACCGCTGAATGGAACATTTCCACGCATCATTTCCTTCCTTGGGCTTATTAGTTTGAGCAATTGATTGTTCTGACGTGGCCTCCTGAGATCTATCTTAACGAGCAACCAGTCGTGATTGTGCTGATCCTTCTCTTAGATCTGATGGTTGTCGAAAACTCCTCGACATGGTTTTAGGTGGACTCCTATTCCTCCTAGGGCCTATTCGACTGAAAGGAGACACCCTACTCAGTCTTTCCAAAGCACTGGGTCTCTCTGGGGAGAGAGTGATACGTTGATCAGTATCTGTAGCCCGTATTGATGAAGTTCGCCCAGGTTGATAAGAGAAATCATCAGATTCCTCATTACGATACGCATCTGTACGCCTGGATCGTGAAGAAAGTAAATAGGTTTGCCTCTGACCACTTTGTTGTCCCGAATGTGCAGGTGCACTGCCATGAAGGGTCTGTATGAGTTGTCGCATTGTCTCTTGCATGGCGGTTTGTCCTTGAGCCAGATTCGTCATAATTCCAGCCAGATCTGGAGGTGCAGATGGATTTGGAGGATTTCCAGCATTTCCAGCATTTCGATTGCTGGACTCCGGATTATGTGCCATTGATGATGAATGATTTTTGGTGAAAAATAATAACAACAGTGGTTCCCACAGACGGCGCCAATCTGTTGAAGACAGAAAATGGCCACTGCCATTTTAGTGGCGTCAACAGCAGATAAATGATGAGGATGAGATTGAAGATGAAGATAAACATTCACATCAAACATATAAGAGACAAATATTTTTAAAGTGGTTCGACTATAAGGAAAAGCCTACGTCCACTGTTATTTTATTCCCAGGGGTGTACAATAGCACAATGTGGTAGAGAGAGGGAGAAAAAGGGTGTGGATCTTGTGTATGGTGTCTCTCAGTTCTTTTTTATCTCCTTTGGCTAAGGGAATACATGTATTTATAGTGATGGGAGATAAAGAGATTCATTGAATGTAGAAATTTATACATTATGTCTACATTCAACGAATCTAATTGTTGAATTGCTTGGTATGATATGTGTTGTCATCTACAGTATAAATGTTCATTAAGGCTCATTAAATGCGCTGCCATCTTCATTAATGAACATTAAATGCATAGTTATCCTTTGATCTTCCTGGTTGATACGCCGACCAACTCTCCTCGGGTGCCGACTATCACTCCTCGGGTGCCGACTAACTCTCCTCCGATGATGACTAACACTCCTCGGGTGCCGACCAACTCTACTCGGATGCCGACCAACACTCCTCGGGTGCCGACCAACTCTCCTCGGGGGTAGAATATTACCACGTAGGATGACATGTGTCCTTTTCTGATTGGTCCTCGTAGATGGAGAATTTTTGCGTTAACACTAACTAACCTCAATAATTGTTATTCACAATGCACACCAATATGATTTTAAATAACTAAACCCTATGTTATTAATTTAATTAAATTAATCCAATTATCATTCTTCTCACTTTTTATTATAGTGGTCCTCCCGCCCCGGGTGGTAATTTTCATCAAAGTTTTACACTTTCCCTTGTCAAAATGCCAGCCGAATCCATTTAAATTGTCGATCCCACGCAATTTGATAAGGTTCCATACACGACATGACAAAAATCGCCAGCCAACCTGATTAAACTGCCAGCCCCCACACATTATGTCGCCAAAAATTTTAATACGTGTTTTTATCTTTGGCATTAATTCTCATTTCTAAGTTTCACAATTTTCAAATCACCCCGCCCTTTTAATCGATGTGAGATCCTCAAAATACCCCTTAGTCCCATACCTAAGGCTGCCCAAGTACACATATGTCATATCCTACATATATGATGAATCAACAATATAAAACACGTCATAGTCTCATATCTACGCTAGCCCAATGATGATATATCATAAAAATCTACCCCACGGCGAAATATTAAATCCCCACAAATTTACACGAACTAGTCCCATACCTAGCAATTATAAATTTTAACCAAGACCTACCCAATAGTCCCATACCTAGCAAGCATCCTAAAATATGGTTGAGAAATATACTATTCAAAATCCCCTCGTCCCCACGATGGAAAACGTGAATATAATAAATCACACGAGACACAATTCATACGAATAACATAGCAATTAATTATAAAGATCCCAATTCAATTTAATTCAATGAATAACACCATCATCGTTTTCAAAATAATTATTTGCGTTCAATAATGTTAAATTAATTAACATGCAATAATCTTCAATATGACACAATCGTTCTCTTTTTTAAGTCATCTAATTTTTATAAGTGTGTACGCGTCCCATTAACCACATAAATAATCCCAAAAACAATTTACATGAGAACCTACACCCGAAACCATAAAAATCTAAAAATCTAACCTACACACCCAAGGGTTTCAAAGATTAAATCATATTCAAAATTTTCATAAAAACGGTCCCAAAATTTAGTGTCCACTTTCTCTAATTAAGTTGTTAATCGATTTTAATAAAAAATACATGATTAAGGGTTTAGGCGATACTTAAAACGCATAATACTAAAGGAAAGGAATATAGTATTCATGCGTGTGATTTAGATGAAGAAGATCTGAGTTGACAGTTGGATTCCTCTCAAAAAATTAGCAAAGAGTCGTTCTTGAACAATCTTGAGAAAACACCAAGTAAGCCTTCAAATATTGAGTCAACGCTTGATTAAGTTTGGGGCTAAAGTTTGTAGATGAAAGGGAATAATTTGGAGACGTCTTCTAGTTGAAAAGTTTATGAAAAAGTGATTTGAAAAGCCAAACCACGAATTTATTGTGATACATAAATGATTAAGAGTTTGATTAAGAAAAGAGTTCTAATCAGATACAAACACTAAGAAAATCATTTCGGATGATCGGATCGTTGGAATTTGATGAAATTCGGGGATGTAGTAGCTGAAGATGAAAGGAAGCTACACAAAAATATTCAGCTTGATCGGATTGTCCAATATTTTTAAATATTTTTTTATTTAGAGAGTTTTATGTTTTGAGGACTCTTAGAGAGTTTTATGTTTTGAGGACGCTTCTATATAATAAAAATTCAATTAAAAATCCATTTTAATTTCGATTCCAATTCCGCTTGAAAATTTATTTGTCAAATATAAAAACCAACATTTTAAATTATAAAATTTATAAAATCCAAAATTTTATTTTTCTAGGATTTCCAAAATTAATTTAAAATTTCCGATTTAAAAAAAATATGGTTTGTTACAAGGGTCAAGTTGGTGAGTGTCAACAACACATGTCCCCTCACCAACAACAATGGAAGAAGGCACAACAGGGGCCTTGAAAGCCTTTGCTCTTTTCTTTTCTTCTTCTCTCTTTATCTCATCCTCTCTCTTTTTTCTTTTCTCTTCTTATTCTGTCCTCTTCTCCGCCTTGATCTACTTGGCTCCCAACTTGGAACCACCATCCATAGGGGAGTCCCCTTACTTCCTCTTTAAATATTTGATTTGACCAGACAATAGATTATCATTACCGTCCTGGATGATCAAACACCTCCTCTTTGGTGGGGCCATTTCTTCTTCTTCTTCATTGGTTTCCTCCTCTCTCCTCGCTATCCTCCTCTGATCCCTCCTCTTCAGATTCTTCTTCCTTTGCTTCCCCTTCCTTGCTTTCTTCTTCCCCTTCTTCTTCTTCTGGATTCATAGGTTCAAAAGGACCACTAACCTCCTCCTATGGAAGCTCCAAATTGGGGATTGTATCTTTTGGTTGGGCAATGAAGTTGGTAGTGGTATTCTTATATTAAAGCAGATACGCTGCCGCGCAAGGATGCTCGCCGCCAGAAAGCCTCTCCCTAACCCTTCAAGCCTTTAATAAGTTAGCAGCCTTTAGCTCGCGAGGGGTAGGTTCTTGGTTCTTTTCCTTAGCTGCAAAACAAGAAGAAAAAATATATAATTAGAAGAAGTAAACAAGAGGAACGAGTAGGCAAAGAACTAAGAAAAAGATAGTATCATCAACCTATGTATTCCTCCCCAAAAGTAGGGATCCGAGGTCCCCCAAACGTTGTGCCCTTAGACTGGGGAGAATATTGTGAATTCCTAGCAATGAAGCCATGGTTCCAGTAGCCCTTGTGGGAATCGAGCAAATTCACCACCAGGACCCTATCATCACTCCTAGCCTTCAAATATAAGATTCCTTCTCTTGTCCACAAGAAGACATAGCAATAACAGATTTTTGCGAGCCTTAAGTCAGTTCCATATAATTCATTATCTTGTGTACTCCATTCACAATTTTCTAAACATTTGGAGTACATTAAGCTAGAACAATGTCAAAATATTTGAAGAATCTTAAAAACAGAGGATTGGGGGGGAAATGTCCCCCCCCCCCCCCCCCCCCCCCGAAGAAATTAACAGAGTATGAATCCAGTGACCATCATCTATTGTACGGACATTTCGAGGAATTAGAACGCACTCAATATCTAGTCTGTCAGGAATATTATAGCATGTCCTGAACTCAGAAATGGACTTGTTATCAAGTCTTTCCATTAATGCGACAGAAAAAGGAAAACCCTAGCTACAGTTATAAACTAATTCAAAGAAAAAGAAGAATAACTGAGAAAGTTAAGACTAGAAACTACAAGTACTGGCGAAGTTTTGAGAGAGCGAAGAAGAAGAAGAAGAAGAAGAAGAAGAAGAAGAAGAAGAAGAAGAAGAAGAAGAACTATGATTTTGAAGCAGAGCACAAGAAGGGAAGCTTAGAAACAAAGTATGCGCAAGGATGACCAGAATCAGTGAACTGGCGGTTAAGTTGCACATGAAAAAGTTTCAAATATCCCAAATGATGAGTCACGCTTCCCTAGGAAGATCTCAATGCTTTGTTTTCTCTTAAGGATAAGTGTACCCCCCTCAACCCTCGTAAATTACAAAATGTGCCATGCCGGTTTTGGATACTGGTTCAGGCCTTGGGCCTTAAACTTGTTTAAAATCTGTCAGCCCAAAGATTTTAGGGGCAATTGTGGGGACCCATTTAACATATCCCATGAGAGTAGCCAACCAGTCTAGATCCATCAAAACATTGCCCGGCCCAAATCATAGTTTAACTCGCATTTGAGTATTCCAAATACACTAAAGCACTTAGGCTATGGTCAAATCAGTTGTCAATAATCTCGGAAGAGAGGTGCTCCTTGATATATTCAACGTGTTAATTGAGTTCCTTGTATAACTCAACCTCTACTTTGATACACCTATAAATTGTACAACATGACCCGGGGTAAGGGGATGTAACCTGAGATCTTGTTAGACATTTAATATAAATAACAACCTCTCCGTGGATGTAGGCAAATTATCGAACCACGTATATCATTGTTGTGTGTGATCTTTACTTATTGTCTTTGTGGTTGTTTTCGTGAGTTTCTTTATTGTGATCTTTTATGTACTCACAGGTATCACATCCCGCTTTTACAAATACACGTACTAGTAACTCTAACACAAGTAGTAAAATATTTAATAACAAAAACTATTTACAACACATACATATTAGTAAAAACACACGCATACATAAAATACACAACATATCTACATATTGATAAAATGACCTTAATCAACAAATAACATGAATATATAAAATAACGTATAATAATAATAATAATAATAATAATAATAATAATAATAATAATAATAATAATAATAATGATAATGATAATGATAATAATAATAATAATAATAATAATAATAATAATAATAATAATAATAATAATAATAATAATAATACTTAAACAATATTCACTTACATATAATAAAACGCATAAATTAGTAATAAAAATAATAATATTAAACAATATTCACTTACATATAATAAAATGCATAAATTAGTAATAAACATGAAGATGGAACTTGTTAGGGAGTTTGGGAATGGCTTTATTTGGAACTCGCATCTCGGGTCATATGAAATTTGACTTTTATTTATTTGACTGCATCCTTACCGAAATTGCCTTGAATTAAGCATTTCGAAACCATAACTGTGCATTGACATACAAGATAAAAAATTACATAAAGTAATATTAAGATGAACTAATAATTAAAATGATTTTATTTATTTAGGGGATAAATATACCCACCGGGGTCGCAAAAATTTCATTATTAATTTAAATTATTTTAAATTTGCATTTTCTATTAAATAACAAAAACGACTATAAAAATCTCTTTATTTACGATACAATATGATTAACAAGGTATAGATTTGGGTATAAATTATACAAAATAATGCACTCATCAAATACCCCAAATCTAAACTTTGCTAGTACTCGAGAAAAACTAAAAATTCTAAAATCTAACTCACTTTCGTAAGAATCGTGATTGCACTTAGCATGTGCAATAAGCCGTTAAATCCCTAGATTGCCCCAGTGGACAAGTTTTGTCTCGTGAGGGATTGCAGTGTATATACCCGCAAAATTTAAAAACTTGACTCAATTTACAAAATACACAAAAGTAATATAAACAAGTCTCAAATATAAACTTCACAAATGTAGTAAAACTTCGCTTTTATATCTTAACTTATTGTGCATGTGTGCAAAGGCAATATAACCTTCGGTTTCAAAAAAAATGATCGTTACATTTTTTATCCGAAAGTTTATTTTGATTCAAATTCTCATACACTCAGATATGGTTAATTACTCTCGATACATGTGAATAAAAAAGTATATTTAAATGAGAAAATTTCACACATACAGAGGAATAATGGTCCTTGTTATAATAAATGAATATAATCTTATGAACGAAAAATGATTACTGTTTGAAAACTTTGAATCAAACCATAAACCCTATTTATCTCCTCTCCACACTATAACTATCACACCCCAAACCCAATTTCGTACTAATAATTTATTTCATGATAATTAAATCGTTATCTTGGACCAATCAAAATATAATTCATTTCGAGATTTTCTTGTATGATGTATACAATGAACGTAATTTTGTTCTCTGTATCATAACGTAATTAATATCAGAGTCATAATTAAGTAAACCGACCATACTATGATTAACTAGTACCCTTATAAAATTAAACTACTCCATCTCAGTATATCCAGTGTATGAGTGTAGTAAAATCATAAGTGTGACAATAACAAAATTCCCATATTTAAACCCCACCTCTCTCTAACGGTGCAGCACTCCAAATTACCAATCATAGGGTGTACTAGCTTGCAGTATACCAACCTAAAAATGTAAACATATAAAACCATGAGTTTAAAATAACTCAGAGAATTTACTACATCTTTATATAGTAAAAGTATTACATTAACATCTTAATTATATTAACATCTCTTGGCTGTTGATAAGCCATAACATCTATTGGTTGTTGATAAGCCATAACATCTCTTGGCTATAAATAAGCCATAACATCTCTTGGCTGTTGATAAGCAATAACATCTATTGGCTATAAATAAGCCATAACATCTCAACATAATACCTACATATCATATCCATAATAAACTTAATAATTACACATATCATATCCATAATCAACTCAGTAACAACACATAACATATCCATATTCAACTTAGTAGGTACAACATATCACATCTATAAGCAACTCAGTAACTACACATACCATATCCATATTCAACTCAGTAACTCCACATATCGTATCCATATTCAACTCAATAAGTACCACATATCATATCTATAATCAACTCAGTAACCATGTCCATATTCAACTCAGTACCCACATGTATCATATCCATATTCAACTCAGTAACTACACACATCATATCCATATTTAACTCAGTAAGTACCACATATCATATCTATAATCAACTCAGTAACCATATCCATATTCAACTCAGTAACCACACATATCATATCTATATTCAACTCAGTAAGTACAACATATCATATCTATAATCATGTATAAATACATCTTACCAATGAGTAATATTCTGATTATATCCATAGAAGTGTATAAATGCATCTTTCCAGTAAGTACACTCACCTTGGCAACTTAATGGGCTTTTTCCTTTGCCTTTGTCTGGCACTTGTTCGACCAATTCTCATTCCCTTCCTATCATTCTTACAATATTTATATCATCATAAGAATATCAACAATTCGAGGAATATCTCAAATGCAACTCAATTCATAATCATCATATGATTATATTCAAATCATTTATCATAATTGAAGTTCTATCCAAATTCATGTGAATATATTTAAGATATCCAATTCATAGTCCAAACATAATTTAATTTCCATATTGGTAATCAAATTTTTATCATATTAGGTCCCCAATACAAAAGAATACACATCATTTCAAGTTTCCTAGAGCAAGTTATGCCCATTCCTTTACTACATAGCAAATCCGCCCTACAGGCTCCTCTATCATTTAGTCAACTTCCAGGAATTTTCATAATTTTTTTACATTATAACTTTCTATGATATTCCACTAAATATCAACAAACATATTTATTGATACAAAATTAAAGTTTCATAATTTTTAGGGTTCATTTGCTATGTCAAGCAAACCATCGAACACCTGGTATGCATACTTACTCTTTTGGGAAAGATTTTACATCTCAACTTCAACCTAACACCCAAGATTCATTTCTTGGTATTGTTACATAATTTTTGTACATGATATACATGTGTGAGTATATTTTAATCTCCAACTATAATCATTTAATTCGGGTAAGTATACAAAAAGATATAGAAGTTTGAAGACAGAAGGGTTGTAAACAAGACCGTATAAATGATTTACACCTTCAGCTTTCTTTAAACGTGTATCTATCCATGCATACCCACAAAGTCATGAAATTTTAGGGAAAAATTGATGATTTCTACCATTTTAATCATTAATACCAAAAATAGAACAAGGTTATCGATAGAATTACCTTAGGGACGTTTACGTAATTTTTTTAAGGATTTTTCTCCAACTTCTCCTTGTCCTTCTCTTCCTAAGCCTTACGGTTCTCTCTCTTGTGGAAAAACTATCTCATGTATGCATTTGGCTGAAGTAATATGTGATATGGAGATGTTTAAATCGTCATAAGGTCACCTCCCCTTGGTCCAATAAAAATATAACATGTGGCGCCATATAAGACAAAATATCATATAAACGGATGGACAGATTTTCCCCCGTTTCGTAATTTCAACATAACTCTTTACTCAAACCTCCATTTTGAACATCGTTTATTGTTTTACAACCTTAAATCATATATATACAACTATTTAGTTTTAACCTCAAGTCAATTATTATATTATAAGGGTAAAAACTAGTCTCCAACATGAGCATTCCTACCGACAACTACAAAATTTTGTGTTTGTAACTAATTCTATATTTCATAATTTATGAAGGTAGGATTAGACTAAACATAATAACCTAGTATTATATATTAATACACATTATCCATGTCCCCAATTATATCCTGGTTGTCATAACTCTCCCCCCCCCCCCCCTCAGTTAGGAAATTTTGACCCCGAAATTGACATACCTTGGTCGATCAAATCAAACAATTACGGATAACGCATTGTCATTTTATTGTCACTTTCCATTATAACTTCTTCCATGGAATACCTTATCCATAGATTTCTAGTGTTCCACTTTCACTTGTTGACCTGTCACCACACTCAGATAAACCTGAGCCTCTTACATCGTAAAGAGTCGTCCACCTGGCCTGGAACCGCTGGCTTTTCCCATGCCTGAGGTTCCACCTATCATAACAAAGTTAAAAAAAAAGCAACACAAACAGTTTATAATACCAAATCATTGGTTAGTACACAAACAATTCAATAATATCAAATCAAACCAATAACTACCATCTAACCGTCACACACATCCAGAATTTATAACATGGCGACTCTGATATAATTAATTGTCACACCCCAAACCCAATTATGTACTAATCATTTATTTCATGATAATTAAATCATTATCTTGAACCAATCAAAATATAATTCATTTCGAGATTTTCTGGTATAATGTATACAATGAACGTAATTTTGTTCTGTGTATCATAACGTAATTAATATCAGAGTCATAATTAAGCAAACCTACCATACTATGATTAACTAGTACCCTTATCAAATTAAACTAATCCATCTCAGTATATCCAATGTATGAGTGTAGTAAAATCATGAGTGTGACAATAACAAAATTCCCATATTTAAACCCCACCTCTCTGTAACGGTGCAACTCTCCAAATTACCAATCATAGGGTGTCGTAGCTTGCAGTATACCAACCTGAAAATGTAAACATATAAAACCATGAGTTTTAAAGAACTCAGTGAATTTACTACATCTCCATATAGTAAAAGTACTATATTAACATCTAAATTATATTAACATCTCTTGGTTGTTGATAAGCCATAACATCTCTTGGCTGTTGATAAGCCATAACATGTCTCGGCTATAAATAAGCCATAACATCTCTTGGTTGTTGATAAGCCATAACATCTCTCAGCTATAAATAAGCCATAACATCTCTTGGTTGTTGATAAGCCATAACATATATTATCTATAAATAAGCCATAACATCTCTTGGTTATTGATAAGCCATAACATCTATTGGCTATAAATAAGGCATAACATCTCTTAGATGTTGATAGGCCATAACATCTCTACATAATACATACATATCATATCCATAATCAACTCAGTAACAACACATATCATATCCATATTCAACTTAGTAGGTACAATATATCATATCTATAATCAACTCAGTAACTACACATATCATATCAACTACACATACCATATCCATATTAAACTCAGTAAGTACCACATATCATATATATAATCAACTCAGTAACCATATCCATATTCAACTCAGTACCCACACATATCATATCCATATTCAACTCAGTAACTACACACATCATATCCATATTCAACTTAGTAAGTACCACATATCATATATATAATCAACTCAGTGTCCATATCCATATTCAACTCAGTAACCACACATATCATATCCATATTCAACTCAGTAAGTACAACATATCATATCTATAATCATGTATAAATTCATCTTCCTAATGAGTAATATTCTGATTATATCCATAGGAGTGTATAAATGCATCTTTACAGTAAGTACACTCACCTTGGTAACTTAATGGGCTTTTTTCTTTGTATTTGTCTAGCACTTGTTCGACCAGTTCTTCTTCCCTTCCTATCATTCTTACAATATTAGTATCATCATAATAATATCAACAATCCGAGGAATATCTCAAACATAACTCAATTCATAATCATCGTAGGATTTTATTCAAATCATTTATCATAACTGACGTCCCATCCAAATTCATGTTAATATACACTACACCAAAAATGGGAATCTGACACGATTTTGAACTGTGCCAGAATCAGGTGTTCCAAAATGGCCATTTTTTCTAGCGGGATTTAAAAGTGTGACGGATTTGACCAAATAGGAACACTTCTGGCACACTTTTAAATCGTGCCAGAATTTGATATTTCTGGCACAGTTTTGAACTCTGCCAGATTGAGCACATTTTGATAAACTTTTGGCACAGTTCAAAACCATGCCAAAATTTGATACACTTTTGGCACGGTTTTGAACAGTGCCAAATTTTTGGACAAAAGAAAAAAAATTATTTAAAACAAGAAAATTCACAAATTGCAAATCTTGCACGTTGTTGATAAACTAATGTACATACAAACTTCAAAATATTACAACTTTTTAGTAGTTCACAGACCAAAAAAAAATTGGGCAGAGTTTCCTCTATTTTCTGAACATTCTAAAACCTGCGTAATATAAAGCCCCCACGGACACAAAATATAACAATAAGCTTACAAAATACTACACGGCCATAAAAGTTAACAATAAAACTACAAAAGTCCGCAGGACCATAACCCAAAAAAATGGAATCATTAATATTAACGACATTAAATAAATAAACCCCTTGTTGCAAACCATTGACTTCTCCGTGTGTTCCATGTGAAAAAATGCTAACTATAAAATGTTATCCTGCAAAAAAAAATAGGATACAAAAAAGAGATGATATTAGTAACCAAGTAATTTATAAAACAATCTTACTCAAGCTAAAAAATTACATATAGGAGTTGCAATTTTTATTATATTTAAAAATTGAAAATCTTACACAAGTTATGACTACCTGATCAGTTCCTACGAGTTACATTGATCTCGTGTGATGTGTTAGTGCTTCTTATAGGATCGTTTGGGGGACGGTCTAGGTTTTCACCCTTCAACGACTTGTTTCTAAGCCTAATCCATATATCATCAAATTATCGTCATATTCTCAAACCGAGAGGCCCGTGACTAGGCGGTCAGTTTCTACGAGTTACATTGGTCTCGGGGGAGGTTTTATTGCCTCTTATGGGGCCGCTTGGGGCTGGTTTGAGTTTTCACCCTTTAACAGCTTATTTCTAAGTCTAATCTATATATTTTCAAATTATCGTTATATTCTCAAACTGAGAGGCCCGTGACTACGTGATCAGTTCCTACGAGTTACAATGGTCCTTTGCGAGGTGTTAGTGCCTCTTACGGGATCGTTTGGGGGCTGATTTGGATTTCCACCCTTCAACGGCTTGTTTCTATGCCTAAACTATATATTTTTAAATTATCATCATATTCTCAAACCGAGAGGCCCGTGACTATGCGATCAGTTCTTCCAAGTTACATTGGTCCCGTGGGAGGTGTCAGTGTCTCTTACAGGACTGCTTGGGGGCTCATTTGGATTTTCATCCTTTAATGGCTTATTTTTAAGCCTAATCCATATATTACCAAATTATCGTCATATTCTCAAATCGAGAGACCCGTGACTACGCAGTCAATTCCTACGAGTTAAATTGGTCTCGTGCGAGGTGTTAGTGCCTCTTACGGGATCGTTTGGGGGCTAATTTGGGTTTCCACCCTTCAACGGCTTTTTTCTAAGCCTAATCTATATATTTTCAAAGTATCATCATATTCTCAAACTGAGAGCCCCGTGGCTGCGCGGTCAGTTCCTACAAGTTATATTAGTCCCGTGTGAAGTGTTAGTGCCTCTTACGGGGCTGCTTGGGCTTGTTTGTGTTTCCACCCTTCAACAGCTTGTTTCTAAGCCTAATACATATATTATCAAATTATCATCATATTTTAAAACCAAGAGACCCGTGACTATATGGTTAGTTCCTACGAGTTACATTGGTCCCCTGCGAGGTGTTAGTGCCTCTTACGAGGTTATTTGGGGGCTGATTTGGGTTTCCACCCTTCAACGGCTTGTTTCTAAGCCTAATTTATATATTTTCAAAGTATCATCATATTCTCAAACCGATAGGCTCGTGACTACGTGATCAGTTTCCACGAGTTACATTGGTCCCGTGAGAGGTGTTAGTGCCTCTTAAGGGGCAGCTTAGGGGATGGTTTGGGTTTTCACCCTTCAACGGCTTGTTTCTTAGCCTAATCCATATATTTTCAAATTATCATCATATTCTCAAACTAAGAGGTCCGTGATGACGCAGTCAGTTCCTACGAGTTACATTGGTCCCATGCGAGGTGTTATTGCCCCATACGGGGTTGCTTGGGGGCTGGTTTGGGTTTTCACCCTTTAACAGATTATTTCTAAGCCTAATCTATATATTTTCAAATTATCATCATATTCTCAAACCGAGAGGCTCGTAATTACACGATCAGTTCCTACGAGTTACATTGGTCCCGTATGAGGTGTTAGTGCCTCTTGCGGGGCTGTTTGGGGGCTGATTTGAGTTTTCACCCTTCAACGGCTTGTTTCTAAGCCTAATCTATATATTTTTAAATTATCACCATATTCTCAAACCGAAAGACCCGCGACTGGGTGATCAATTTCTACGCATTAGATTTGTCCCGTACGAGGTGTTCGTGCCTCTTACGGGGCCATTTGGGGTCTAGTTTAGATTTTCACCCACTAATGACATGTTTTTAAGCCAAAGTCTAGATATTTTAAAATTATCATCGTATTCTCAAACCATATATTTTGTGACAACACGGTCACTTTTTACGAGTTACGTTGGCCCCGTGCGAGGTATTAGTTACTCTTACGGGACCGTTTGGGGACTGGCTTGAGTTTTCACTCTCAAACGACATATTTTAAGAATAATCTAAATATTTTAAATTACCGTCATATTCTGAAATTGGGAGACCCGTGACTATACGGTCAGTTCCTACAAGTTACATTGATCCCGTGCGAGGTTTTTGATGAATTGAACTTTTGCCTGTTCATTTTTCTCGTTGTTGCTTGAAAAAAGCTCTTCAATCAAAACCTCAACTACCTACAAATATATAACAAACTCAAGTGGAGAGTGGTAAGTAAGGATGTCAATCCTAATCTAAGGTGTGAACATGCTGAACATGATAGGATTATGAATATAATTCACTTTATTCCATTTTTTTTTTTACTTTTGGGTTTTTCTAATTTTTTTGTATTGTTTTTCATATATTAAAACACTTTTTAGGTGAAAATGTGAAGTAACACTAAACTAAAATGAGAGATGAAATTAACAAACTAACTAGTGTGCCAAATAAGAACTAAGTAATAAGAATTGAGATGAAATTAAATTTGAGAAATATTCAAGGAATGAAACTTAACCTCCACTTTCTCAATTAAATGTGTTAATTATTCTAGTTTACTAATTTTCCAAATATTAATTTACTTTATCAATTGATTCTCATCATTTGACAAAACAAGCTAATATAAAATTAGTTAATCCAATTTTCATCCCCACAACTCAAATGAATAATTGATTTAGAAAAATTATATAAATCACTCGCTAGAGTAGATTCATATAATAAATCATAAATCCAAAAAAAATTTAATGTATGAGTATAATAAAATATAATATACTCTAATTAGTGGGTCATTCTATCTCTAGTTTGAATCCAAAAATTAAGAGTATATTAGATTTTAATCCTTTCTCAAGGATAGTTTACCATTCCTCAATGCATAAACTCATGTAGGAATGAAAAGAAAATTAACTAAATGAAACAAAGTAAACTAGATTAATTAATACATTCAATTGAATATATGGGGCTTCATTTCACTCCTTGAATGGAGTGATTAGCCAACCATAGTCATAATTCACTTAATAACACTCTAATAAAAATTACTAAATGAAATTAAGAGGATGGAGAGAAGAAATTCAAACCAAAATGGGGGAGAAAAGAAATTTCACTTGCATTAAATCCAAGCTTCTCTCAATTGTGTACAAACACTAACAAAATTGAAGTACAATTTAATTCTCCTCTTTACAATATTTTTTTCTCTCTAATTTTCCCTATTATTCTAGCCGAGTCTTTCTCTCTCTTCTAGCTCTCTAAAACCCTAATTTGCTATTTTTTTTTCGATTTTTCTTTTCTTTTTCTCTAATTTTTTTCTTCTATTTTTGTTATTTTTCTATTTTTCTCTTTTTTTCTTTTTTGTTTTTCTCTCACTTTTCAACCCAACAATGAAGACATTTAACATTTAGAATCAACACTCTTTTATTTGAAATGATGGAAGATATATGAAATGAGTGGGGAATGATGGTGAGGGGAATAAATGGGAAGGTAATGGGTGAGTGAATGAAAAAGTGGTAAGTATATGGATGAAAAATCGGTGATCGGGAAAAATTCAGGACACGTGTTTCTTACAACTCGAAAAAAATGTCATTCTCAGTGATCAAGCGAAAATTTTATGAAAGATAATGAGATCATACAACGAATTAAGTGCGGACCCAAACGAAGTTGAATCAACTTGTGACTCGGAGATTGCGTAAAACTCTCTAAAAGGTGAAAGGCATGAATCTCACAAGCTAAAGTCTCTACTAGTGATCCCTAAGGTTCTCTTGAGAATTGTAGTACCCCTCAACTCTAAACGTAATGACATGATAAGTGCATAAATTTTGTTAAGTCTAGAAATTCATGGTGAAAAATGCCTTGTTATGTATTACATAAGCTATTTAGAAAAATATTCTCTAGCTTGATTCCCAGACTTAAAAATATGGATGATTGAAAATTCACATCAATGAGTGAGATAAAAAAAAAATGCACGATATTTTAAAAATCAAGTTTAAAACTCAAAAAAATTCAAAAGAGGTACAATTTTGATAAAATTACCCACCCCCAAACAAAAAGGACATTGTCCTCAATGTTAAGTAAAATGATTTTGAAAATTGAGAGCATAAGGTAGGAAAGAGGTTACCAAAATGAACCGATAATGAAGTGGACAGATGAATCCAAGAATAAACCTGAATAGGAAATGAGAAAAAATGTGTACAAGTCTATAAGAATGATAAAGCATTGGGTGATGTGAAACACCACCCCCAAACAGGATGAGACTAGTACAAGAAACACGGGCTGCCTCCCGGTAGCGCTAAGTTTAACCTCTTCAGCCAGACCGATGGAATCTCACCCTAAAGATAAGATCTATGAAAGCTTGGGGCAGCAGAAGAATGGGTGATGAGAATCACCCCCAAACAAGATTGAACGGTCAGTCTTCATAAATGGGGTCAACAAGGTCAATCTGTTCGATGTGAGTGGAGCCTAACTCCAAGAAGGGCTTCAAGCGTTGACCATTGACCTAAAAGAGGCTACTATCCTTGGGATTTTGCACGCTGATGACACCATAAGGAGTAACTAACTCAACAATGAAGGGTCCAGACCACCTGGTTTTCAATTTCTCAGGAAATAGATGCAACCGAGAATTATACAACAAAACTTTTTGACCAGGGTGGAATCCTTTGCGCATGATGCTTTGGTCATAGACCCACTTCATCTTGTCCTTATACTTCTTGGACAAATCATAGGCATCATTTCTGATTTCCTCCAATTCATTAAGCTGCAGCTTCCTATGGATACCCGCCTCATCAATATCGAAATTAAGGGCTTTCACGGCCCAATAAGCATGATGTTCAAGCTCGACTGGCAGGTGATAGGGCTTGCCGAAAACCAAGCGATAAGGAGACATGCCAATTGGAGTCCTGTAAGCAGTACGATATTCCCACAATGCGTCGTTCAAGCGTAAGGACCAATCTTTCCTATTAGGATTGATGGGTTTTTCAAGAATTTGCTTGATCTCGCGGTTGGAAACCTCAACTTGACCACTAGTCTGTGGGTGGTAAGAGAGACCAACCTTGTGGGTAACACCATACTTTTTGACAAGGTGTTCAAAGACTCGATTATAAAAATGTTTACCCCCATCACTAATGATAGCTTTAGGGGTTCCAAAACGCGTGAAGACATGCTCTTTGAGAAATTGGACAACAACTCGATGGTCATTGGTGCGGTAAGCAATCTCTTCGATCCATTTGGAAACATAGTCAACAGCAACTAGAATATACTCAAAGCCATGAGAGGAGGGAAATGGTCCAATGAAATCGATACCCCGCACATAAAAAATTTCAACAATGAGGATGGGTGTGAGAGGCATCATATGACAACGAGAGAGACGCACAGAGTGTCGGCAATTGGAATAAGCCTGGCAATATTGATGGGCATCGCGGAAAAGGGTAAGCCAATAGAAACCACTTTGTAAAAATTTTATGGCAGTTTTCTTTGAGCCAAAGTGGCCTCCACAAGCACTATTGTGGCAAAAGGACAGAATACTGAGTTGTTCACATTCGGGAACACAACGAAGAATGACTTGATCGGGGCAATACTTATAGAGAAACGGGTCATCCTAAGAGTAAAACTTCACATTCGCCATGAATTTGGAACGATCCTGTTTCGACCAATGATTAGGAAGTTGATCGGTAATAAGAAAGTTGACAATATCAGCATACCAAGGCGAGGTGGAGATGGAAAAAAGTTATTCATCGAGAAATGACTCAGAAATGGGGAGAGGATCACAGTCAGACGTGACAGTAATGAGAGAGAGATGGTCAGCAACAACATTTTCACGACCTTTCTTATCGCGAATTTCAAGGTTAAACTCTTGGAGTAAGAGAATCCACCATATCAATCGTGGTTTGGAATCCTTCTTATGAAGAATGTGCTTAAGATCAGTATGGTCAGTATACACAATTATAGGGGCACCTATAAAATATAAGCGAAATTTATCAAGAACAAACACAACCGCTAATAACTCCTTTTCGGTGGTCGTGTAATGAAGTTGAGCATCATGCAGGGTTTTCCTAGCATAAGAGATGACATGTGGGCGCTTGTCAACTTTTTGTCCAAGCACGGCACCAAGTGAAAAATCAGAAGCATCACACATGAGCTAAAATGGGAGAGACCAATTGGGAGGTTGCATGATAGGAGCGGAAGTGAGGTCAGCTTTTAGGCGATCAAAGGCGGTAACACACGCTTTATTAAAGACAAAAGGGACATCTTTAGATAAAATGGTTGTTAAAGGTCGCGCGATTTTAGAAAAGTTCTTAATGAATCGTCGGTAGAAGCCCGCATGTCCTAAGAAGGAGCGAATGTCCTTAATAGACTTAAGAATTGGGAGTGAGGAAATCAAGTCGACTTTTGCTTTATCGACCTCAATACCGGAGCTGGAGACAACATGACCTAAAACAATACCCTTTTTTACCATGAAATGGCATTTTTCCCAATTTAGGACCAACTTCTTTTCTTGACAACGCTGAAGGACCATAGTGAGGTGAGATAGGCATTGTTCAAAGGATGAACCAAACACAGAAAAATCTTCCATAAAGACTTCGAGAAAATGCTCTACCATGTCACTGAAAATACTTGTCATTCATCGTTGAAAAGTCGCAGGTCCATTGCAAAGGCTAAAGGGCATACGAGAGTACGCAAATGTGCCAAATGGACAGGTAACGGTAGTTTTTTTCTTGGTCTTCAGGGGCAATGGGTATTTGGTTGTACCCTGAATATCCATCAAGGAAGCAGTAGTACGCATGGCCTGCCAAGCGTTTAAGCATTTGGTCAATGTATGGGAGAGGGAAGTGGTCTTTACGCGTGACAGCATTGAGCTTTCTATAATCAATACAAACACGCCAGCCGGTTTGTATGCGGGTAGGCACAAGATCATCGTCACTATTTTTTACAACGGTGACTCCATACTTTTTAGGCACCACATGAATGGGACTAGCCCATTGGCTGTCTGAAATGGGGTAGATAATACCAGCATCAAGCAATTTTAAAATTTCATCTCGAATGAACTCTTTTATTACCGGATTGAGTCGACGTTGTGGCTCACGAGAAGTCTTGGCATTATCCTCTAAATGAATGCGATGGCTATAGACATGGGGGTGACACCTTGAATGTCAGAAATGGTCCACCTTAAAGCATTGCTATGTTGAGTGAAAGTGTGGACCAATTGCTCTCCTTGATCCGGTGTCAAGTCAGAAGTAATAATGACGGGGTGATGTTGGTTTGGGCCTAAGAAATTATATTTTAACTCAGCGGGTAATGGCTTAAGCTCCAAACTAGGTGGTTGCATAGGAGAGGCACCGGACTCAGACGCAGAAACAGAGTCCGGGAGAATATCGGGATAGGGGTTAACTGGGTCATCCATAGAAAGAAGAGTGTCGACAAGGAGAGGCTCAAATGGAGAAGCCCAAGTGGAAATGTCCAGCAGTGGTGTAGAATCTAACAAGGCATTGACCTTAGAGATGGAGGAATCAATATTAAAGTCAGACCCAAAGTGAGCTAGGCATTGGTGGATAGGATCTTCTGGGTAGGTGGTATCCAATATCTCTTGGACTAAGGATCCAATCATGCAAACCTCATCAATAGAATCAACATCGATCGGTTGTTGCATAAGGTGGAAAATATTGACTTCGACGATCATGTTGCCAAAAGAAAGATTCATTGACCCATCTCGACAATTGATGATGGCATTGGCAGTTGCCAAAAAGGGGCCACCCAAAATGATAGGAATATTGGTTGGGTCGGGAGCAGGAGTGTCTAAGATGATGAAATCCACAGGGTAGTAAAATTCAAACACTTTCACCAAAACATCTTCAACTATTCCTTTAGGTACTTTTACAGAACGGTCTGCAAGTTGAAGAGTAACCCGTGTAGGTTTCATGTTTTGTAAACCCAACTCAAGGTAGAGAGAGTACGGTAGAAAATTAACACTAGCTCCAAGATCAAGCAAAGCCCGAGTAGTGAACTTATCTCCTAACATGAAAGAGACAGTGGGACGACCAGGGTCTTTATATTTCACAATACCATACTCATGGATGAGGGACGTGGCTTGCTCAGTGACAAAGGCATCACGAGGAACATTCGTCCGTCTCTTGACAATGCACAAGTCCTTCAAGAATTTTGCATAGGAAGGAACTTGTTGAATCACGGTGAGGAATGGAATGTTTATGTGAACATTCTGAAAAACTTGCTTGATCTCATCAAATTGTTGAGATTTCTTTGTTGGGGATAACCTATGAGGGAAGGGTGATTTAGGGACAAAGGTAACGGTGGCCTCAATAGGTTTAGAGGATTTTTATCAGTGGATTTATGGGGTGGTGGGACCTTAGGGAGTGGTTCTAATGGGCAGTGCTGGGTGGGTGGGATTGGAACATCACATGGAGCATCAACACCATTGTCAACCTGTTTACCGGATCATAGAGTACTCATAGCTTTCATGTTTGCTTGGTATGTGGGTGGAGTGAAATTGGATCCAACCTCATAAGCCGACTCCTTTCTATTCCCCTTAGGGTTAGGAATGGGTTGACTCAGAAAATGACCTTTCTCTCGCTCGGACTCAAACTGATTAAGACGTTGCTCAAGCCTTTGGATGACTTGAGTCTGTGCCAGCGTGGTTTGTTGTTGAGTCGTGATAAATTGAGTGAGAAGATTCTCGATAGAGGAGGTGGATGATTGTGGTGGAGGGGCATAAGGGGGTTGGGGGACCAACTCTCGGTTAGAACTAAGCGGCTGTGAATACTCGTAGGACGGAGGTGGGACAAAGATAATTTGATGATTGGCATGGGATGGTCCTCCTTAGGGGACAAATGGTGATAGATGGCTTTGTTGGTGGTAAGGAGCATGGTGGTTTTGGATAGGAGGGCGATGTTTTCGTTGCGGGTTTTGGTGAAACCCTGATGGACCACCAACATGTTGTTGTGGTTGTGATAGAGCAAGGTGATTGTCATACTTATAAGAAAAATAGGGATGGTTCCTATTATTCGAATTGTAAGTAAACGACGGTGGTGCGGGTTTCATCGTGGTATCAAAGGCATATGCTTAGGCTAGAGTGGGTTCGGGATCATCTTGAATGAGGGGGTACAAATGAGATAAATGATCCTGACTTAAACAGACATGACAAGAAGGACTAGACTCGTTGACGTTCATCACTTGTTTAGAAAGAGAAACATTTTGTTGCATAGAACAACTGAGAGCATCAACAGTCTTAGTCAAAGTGTTTAAGCCATGAAGCAAGGTTTTAAAATTGGGATCATTTTTTACCTCATAAGTGCTACCGATGCGTGGTGACTCGGATCTCGAAAATTCATTTGTGCCCTCCCAATCTTGGGAGTCATCGCCTAATTCAAGGAGAAAATTATAGGCGGCAGTGGGAGTTAAGTGCATGAATTTGCCTTTGAGCATGGACTCAATCATGGTGCGAGAGGAAGGAATGAGACCATTGTAAAAACTATGAACAAGGCGACTCTTCTCGAGACCATGATGTGGGAAACTATTGATATAGTCTTGAAAACGGCCCCATGATTCACAAAATTTCTCGGTTGGCTTTTGGTGAAAATCCTGAATGGCTTGGCGCATCTCATTGTTCGTACTTATGGGATAAAACTTGGACATGAACTTCTTCACAAATTGTTCCCATGTATGGATAGAATCTGGTGACAAGGAATGTAGCCACATGGATGCTTCATCATGGAGAGAAAATGGAAACAAGCGAAGACAAACATTTTCTTCATCTATGTTTTGATTTTTGAAAGTCGCACAAGCCGTGGGAAATTTTCGCAAGTAGGTGTATGGCGAGTCACGTTCAAGAACATAGAAATTGGGCAACATGGAAATGGTCGTCGGGCGAATTTCGAATTGATCTGCCAGGGTGGGTGGAAGAACTATGCAAGATGGTGGGTAGCTGTTATTGAGGCAAAATAGTCCCTTAGGGCACGCTCTTCAGCCATGGTGGGTGGATGAATGATTGGAGTGGAGATGTCAACTCGGGGACAACTCAAAGTGATAGGTGGAATGGAAGAAGCAAGGGGAACACTTGGTTCGCCTAATGTGGAAGAGACAGGATAAAGACTACAGGAACTAATTAATCGATGATTAACTCGTTGCCACGTGGGCATGCAAAGAGGGATTTGTTTTTGGTTTTATTATTATTATTTTTTTTTTTGGAAAGAAAGAAAATATTTTTGAGTTTTTTATAATAGAAGAAAATATTTTTGGATATTTTTTTTGGAAGAAAAAGGGTGGGGGGAAATTTGGACTCAAAGAATTTGGAGAAATTCACTAAAACGGACTACCGAAAAAGGAATTGGGCACACACAAGGGAAGGAAAAATCCCTACTAGCATATAACCAATTTTTATCTTGAAAATTGATGAAAGGGGTAGTCAAATTTTAATGAAATTTGCGGGCGATAAAAATGACGGAATTTATATGAGTGATCGCCTTTTGCAAAATGTGTGTTCCTACTTTAATTACAAGATGCCAAGAGGCTTCCACAGAGATTCGCCACAAAGCTATTACGACGAAACGATCGGCCGGTACAACGCTGGGGACAGCACAAACCCGTTTTACTGGGCGACCGCACTTAAAACCCAGTTTCCCTGGACACTTCCGTTCCGCAAAGCGAACCGTTCGAGGGTTTGCCCGGTAGAGAAGATTCTACGAGTTATCCTACAAGTCAAAATGATCAAAAAGGGGTCTACGAACACCGTATCCTATGGGGCTATCTAGTTGATTGATTTTAAATTAGTGATGGCTAGGGTAGCACACAAAGGATAAGTGATTGAGTCAGGTGATAAAATCCCTTCTCGTGAGTGACCGGGCGTAGGTCTTAGTCAGTTTAATTCATCATTCCATTCAAAATTAAATGCAAGAATTAAATCATACAAGATCACTTAGGAGCACACAAGGTATGAACTCGCTAACAAGAGGGCACGACGGTGTAAGAGATGTACCTCCCACAGTTTTTAGGTCGTGGGGTGCCAAAATTATTGAGTCGACCGGGGAGAGATTACGTCAATCTCAGTCGGCCCCAGGAGTCCGACCGACCCAAGGTAGAGAGGATTCTAAATCCTCACCTTTGGACGCCCTCTCTCTACCTTGTTTGGTTTCCTTATCACGCTTTCTTCAATTATTACAAATTTAAAATGAAAATGAAATGCTGTCTCTATGCACCGCAATACAAGCAAGGTAATAACACCCTAAATACAAACCTTCTAAAATAAAAAAAAATGGTACTAAAATTGAAAAATGCAATACACGTGAATCATAAATTTTAGAGCTCGGGTGTAAGGTCGAGTTGAGGATGTCTAGATCCGGTTGGGTTGAGGATGCATCCGGGGTAGGGGACGCCAGTGGTTTAAGGGCCGGAGCAGGTTCGGATCATGGAGTTCCGGCGTTGGCCGGTTGGCAAGTCATGGGTTGAGGGTAGCAGGGGTCGTGGGGCTCGGGTTGAAGATAGCCGGTCCGGCGGGTTTATCAGGGGGATTGTGGGTAGGCTGAAGACGCGCCGACGGTGGCTGCATGGAGAGTAGGGTCGCCAGGGTTGATTTCTGGCCGGATAAGGGGAGATGGGTGGTGTTAGGTGGAAAGATGACGATGGTTGTGGGTTTGTGGGTTATGGAGGATGAGATAGGAGAGATAAGAGAAAGGAGGTGAGAGGTTAATGATGATGAACAGTAAAAAGGGGAATTGGTTTTGTGTTTGTGGGTGTATGAGAGTTGGGGTGGGAGTGAGGGGGTTGAATGGGGTGTATGTGAGTGTGTAGGTTTTAGGTGTGTGTGTTTAAGTTGTGATCCTAAATTAGTAAAACTAAAAATATAAAATTAATAAAACTAAACTAAACAAATAAAATCTAACTAAAAATAAAAAAGACTAAAAACAATAAAAATAAAAATATTAGAACTTAAAAAATAAAATCCTAAACTATATAAAAACTAGACTAAAATAAAAGAAATAAAAACTTAAATCTAAATGAAAACTAAAGTCCTAAAAAATATAAAGTATAATAAACTAAAAATAAACTCCTAAAAACTAATCCTAATAAAACTAAAAACTAATAAAAATCAAAATAAAATAAAATTACACTAATAAAATAAAAATAGAAAATAAAACCTAGAAATCCTAAATAAATAAAAAATAAATCCTAAAAATAAAAATGACTCAAGCTAAAAATCTAAATATAAAAAGGCACAAACTAAACACACACAGGCTTGGGGTGATGATTTGGGCTATGCTTAGGCTCGGGCTTGGTTACGGGAGAGGGGTATTTAGCACCATTTTTGCACAATTGCCTTGATTTAATCGTTTGAACTCTGCAATGCACAATTAAGCCTGCAAAATGAATATTTAAGCGCATAAGACCCATATTGTCGAGAATTAGCAACTAAAGTACGTCTATTCGGGGTATAAAATGTACATTTTTGGGTGCTTATCAGTTTTCTTGCCTCTTACGGGGTCGTTGGGCGGCTGGTTTGGGTTTTCACCCTTTAATGGCTTGTTTTTAAGCTTAATCTAGTTAATTTCAAATTATCGTCATATTCTCAAATCGAGAGACCCGTGACTATGCGATTAATTCCTACGAGTTGCATTGGTCCCGTCCGAGGTGTCCGTGCCTCTTACGGGGCCATTTGGATGCTAGTTTGGGTTTTCACCCTCTAACGGCATGTTTTTAAGCACCCTTGGTTGGACATAATCAGTACTAGCATAAACCGTGACTAAGTAGTGAGTTCCTACGTGTTACATTGATCTCGTCCGAGGTGTCCGTGCCTTTTAAGGGGCCGTTTGGGGGTTGTTTTGGGTTTTCACCCTCTAACGGCGTGTTTTTAAGCTTAAGTCAACATATTGTCAAATTATCATCATATTCTCAAATCGAGAGTCCCGGGACTATGCGGTCAGTTCTTACAATTTACATTGGTCCCGTGCGAGGTGTCCGTGCCTCTTAAAAAACCGTTTGAGGGCTGTTTTGGGATTTTTCCCTCTAACGGCGTGTTTTTAAGCCTAAGTTTACATATTTGAAAAATCTAGTCATATTCTCAAACTACGAGTCTCGGGACTATGCGGTCAGTTCTTACTAGTTATACTAATCCCGTGCGAGGTGTTCCTGCCTCTTACGGGGCCGTTTGAGGATTATCTTGAGTTTTCACCATCTAACGGCGTGTTTTTTAGCCTAAGTTTATATATTTGCAAATTGTCATCATATTTTCAAATTGGGAGTCCCGGGACTACAGGGTTAGTTCCTACGAGTTACATTGGTCCCGTACGAGGTGTTCGTGCCTCTTACAAGGCCATTTGAGGGTTGTTTTGGGTTTTTTCCCTCTAACAGCGTGTTTTTACGCCTAAATCTACATATTTGCAAAATCTAGTCATATTCTCAAATGTGAGTCCAGGGATACGCGCTCAGTTCCTACGAATTATATTGGTCTCGTGTGAGGTGTTCGTGCCTCTTATTGGGCCGTTTAGGGGTTGTTTTAAGTTTTTGCCCTCTAACGGTGTGTTTTTAATCCTAAGACTACATTTTAGCAAATTCTCATCATATTCTCAAACCAGAAGTCCCGGTACTAAGCGGTTAGTTCCTACGAGTTATATTGGTCCCGTACGAGACGTCCGTGCCTCTTATAGGGTCGTTTGGGGGTTGTTTGGAGTTTTCGCCCTCTATTGGCGTGTTTTTAAACCTAAGTCTACATATTTAAAAATTATCGTCATTTTCTCAAACCAAAAGTCCTGGGACTATGCGGTGAGTTTTTACGAGTTACATTGGTCCTGTGGAGGTGTCCGTGCCTCTTAAGGGGCCGTTTGCGGGTTGTTTTGAGTTTTGACCCTCTAACGGCATGTTTTTAAGCCTAAGTCAACATATAGGCAAATTCTCATCATATTCTCAAATTGGGAGTCCTGGGACTACACGGTCAGTTCCTACGATTTACATTGGTCCCGTGTGAGGTGTCTGTGCCTCTTATAAGGCCGTTTAAGGGTTGTTTTGGGATTTTTCCTTCTAACGACGTGTTTTTAAGCCTAAGTCTATATATTTACAAATTCTATCCATATTCTTAAACTGCGAGTCTTGGGACTACATGATCAGTTCCTAGGAGTTATACTAATCATGTGCGAGGTGTTCGTGCCTCTTACGGGACCGTTTGGGGATTATTTTGAGTTTTCACCATCTAACACCGTGTTTTTAAACCTAAGTCTACATATTTTCAAATTCTCATCATATTTTCAAACCGGGAGTTTCGGGACTACAGGGTCAATTCCTACAAGTTACATGGGTCTCATGCGAGGTGTTCGTGCCTCTTACAAGGCCGCTTGAGGGTTGTTTCGGGTTTTCGTCCTCTAACAACGTGTTTTTACGCCTAAATCTACATATTTACAAATTCTAGTCATATTCTCAAACTGCGAGTCCCGAGACTACGCGGCTAGGTCCTACGAGTTATATTGGACCCGTGTGAGGTGTCCGTACCTCTAACTGGGCTGTTTAGGGGTTGTTTTAAGTTTTTGCCCTCTAACGGCGTGTTTTTAAACCTAAGTCTACATGTTGGAAAATTCTCATCATATTCTCAAATCGAAAGTCCCGAAACTACGCGGTCAGTTCCTACAAGTTATATTAGTCCCCCATGAGGTGTTCGTGCCTCTTACGAGGTCGTTTGGGGTTTGTTTTGAGTTTTCTCCCTCTAACGGTGTGTTTTTAAACCTAAGTATACATATTTTAATTTTTTTGTCATATTCTCAAACCAAAAGTCCTGGTACAATGCAAGGAGTTTCTATGAGTTATATCGATCCCGTGCAAAATGTTCGTGCCTCTTAAGGGGCCGTTTGGGGGTTGTTTTGAGTTTCCACCCTCTGAAGGCGTGTTTTTATGCCTAAGTCTACATATTTGCAAATTCTCATCATATTTTCAAACCGGGAGTTCCAGGTTAATGTGGTCAGTTCGTACGATTTACATTGGTCCCGTGCGAGGTGTTCGAGCTTCTTACAATGCCGTTTGACGCCGATTTTGGGTTTTTGCCCTCTAACGGCGTGTTTTTAAGCCTAAGTCTACGTATTTGAAAATTCTAGTCATATTCTCAAACTTCAAGTCCCGGGACTTTGGGGTCAGTATCTATGAGTTATATTGGTCCCGTGCGAGGTGTTTGTGCCTTTTATGGGACCGTATTAAAGTTGTTTTGTATTTTAGACCTCTAACGGCACCGTAAAGTGGTTGTTTTGTGCTTTTGCCTCTTACTGAATGGTCTTCACTTTGTAATTAATACCAATCACAATAGTCTTGGATATTTCCTAGTACAAAGAGTTTTACCGTGTTAAAATGACAATGATCAACTAAAATCGGAGAAATAAAAGACAATGGGAGTTATTTACCAGAAAAGTAGGATAGATGACAAGATCCAATTTGAGAGGCTTTGTAGGATCATGAGGATCACAAGGTACAATGACAACCCAACTGTAAAGTGAAACTTAGTCAGTATACATACGTAATGACACTGGAACTAACTTTCTGAAGTGCAAACATATATTTTATTGAGTTAACTTAGGAGCTAATTGTCGCGGGGTTTGCATGTGACATAATGCTAACATTTTTCTTGATAACAATTGAGTAGCTAATGCTTCTAGAAATCCTGTTAGTTATTAGCTATTATTTCCACTAATCAACACATGATAAAATCATAGCAGGACAGCTTTATAAAGTAGAACAGTTTTTAAAAGGTGAATAATATATATTTACTATGTTAGCTGTTAGCTGCAGTTTTAAAAAAGTGCATTCTTTTTACATATTTTTTCTGCATATTCTAGCTAATCAACATATATTCCTATGTTGCTCTTTGGTAGCTTCAATTTAGGAAAATTCTTACATTTTAAATGTCAATAAGCATAATATTAAGAGGGAACGAATAAATATACTTTAAACATCAGATAAAGAGGGAACTAAAATATAGCCGAAGTCAGATCGATCGATACCAGCCTTTTTTAGGTCGAGGCAGGAGACACTATAGCCGAAGTTCTCCATGAGGCATCTCATTTTGTACCAGCACCAGCTTCCTCCACTGATGCCGTGCATTAGCACAAAGTGTGTCTTGGGTGGTTGTGTTTCTTCTTCACTCTTTATTTGCATCCTTAATCCTGTTTATCAGCATCCTTGATCCTCGCTCTATGTTGGCTCCAAAATGTTTGTTTGCTGATGTATTTTCCATCAATTTCATCAATCATCTTCGCAACAGCAGGATCGAGTATCTAGACCATTAGAATGGTGTTAATTTCCTCCACTCTTCATTTCCGTCTCATCACTTTGTTCATACTTGTTACAAAAACAAAAGCTGAATAAAAATGTGAGAAATGATATTTGCTTAATATAAATGATATTTTCTATCATAACCACAACATTAAACTGCACAATATCATTTCATACTATAAATGATCATAACCACAACATTAGATGATCATAACCACAACACTAGTATAATTATCACATACTATAAATGATCATAACCACAACATTAGACTGCACAATATCATTTCATATCAAACACACTGACTGCTTTAAATACTATTAGAGCATGATAGTTACGTACACTTACACTTTAGTTAGACCTTATTCTAAAAATATCACAATTATGTAAAGCACGATTACCGAATCTCTGGCAATGGAGAAACCACCTTTGCCTTATCAAATCAATCCTATAAACCATACACGGATTATACACAGATCATAAATACCAAATTCAGATCAATAAACTAAAAAATAAAAGTTAAATGGATTCTCAATCAAAACCAATCAAGAAATACATTGAGTTTGTAGAATCGCTACAGCTAAAATATTGCGACTTCTCAAATAAAATCCAATTTTAATTAATTTTAAATTTTAGTTAAACCCTAAAACATGCATCTAGATTATTTATCCAATAAAATAAAGCATGCAAGATAAAACAAACAATTTCAGGAAAAATCCCCCAAAGGGGCAAAACCTTTTATTTCACTATAATTTGTAAGAAAACGGCTTACACGGATTACAATGAAATAGGGTGACATACAAAATACAAGCAGGTGTCGGTTTCGATGTCTCGGCTGGAACTTTCCCTTTCCAGGAGGGCAATAGTGAAGAAGAAGATGGCTCCTCCATAAGTTACGGCTGGAATTTTCCCTTTCCAGGAGGGCAGCAATGAAGAAGAGAGACGGCTTCTCCACAAGTTTGAACAAAAGCAAGAGTTGTGTTCTTGGAAACCAAAATAATTCACTAAAGCATATGGGAGTTTTGTGAATTGAAAATAAAATGGGATTAAAACCCTAAAGGAAGAAGTCTAAAAGAATTCTGCTTTTGCAGTTTTTTTGTTCGTCAAAACGCTGTGACTTCTTCTTGAAAACGAAACCAGAGAATAAGATTTTATAGAAAATCATGCCACCTCGAAAACAGAGCTCATTCAAACGAGATCAGCAAGTCGCTCGAATGAAGGACAAATGTCGTTCGAATGAGATCTAACGAGATGCATGTCGTTTGAACGACAAAATCGGGTCATTTGTACAACCTATCAAACGAGATTGCACGCGAGCCTGTAGAAAATTTCGATACGAACACATGTCCGCCAGTTTCGTATCTTTCTAATTTTTTATGTATTAGTTATGATTTTTCTACGAAAAGGTGTCCGAGAACAAAATATTTAGAAAATTATTTTGTAAAAATATTCCAAAAGCTCTAAGTGAAAAGATAAGGTATTTAAAACATAGCCTTACCAAAGTAAACTTCGCGGAGTCTTGAATGATGAAGAACTTGAGTAATTCGGATCCGTCTTTGATGTAGATGTCTCTTGAATGCTCTTCGATGGTGTAGCGGTATATGACATAATAAATTGATAATGGACCTATGAAAATATGTCCTTACAAATCTTCCCCTATGTCTATGCCGGTACATACATAAAAAATCCGAATTATCAAAAAACAAAATGTCTATACAAATTTACCCTCCCATAAATAAATTTGCAAGACCTCAAAATTGTTCTTCAATCATCTTCATCAAATCTCAAAGCTTTTCTCATCAGGGTGTGCGACATATCAATCTTCAATTTTGTACCTACACACATGAGATAAAGCAAAAACCTTCGTGATGCATCTGGTTTGAAATGATATAAGAAAAAATCATTAGCAAATCAAATCTCCCCCATAATGCAAAAACTCTCCCATAACATGATAATTCTTTCTCCCCCCTTTTATGATGTCCCCAAATAGACAGATAAGAAGAAATAATCAAAACATGGAGTGTCACGATAAAAAAAATAGCAAACATGGATCAAACAACGCGCATGCAAAGGGATATCTCAAAATTTTCACAAACTATTTTTTGATTTTTCAATTTTTTCTACAAAAATAAGATACAGAAATCACACCATGGATTTAAACTAAAACAACCAAGTCATGGAAATGGAATGAATGGGTGTGAACCCATTCGATAGGTAAATAAACTCAATCAATTATATGTGCACGATGCATACGTGTACCCCTAACGAATGAACATCAAAAGTATCCTTAGGTGTAAAAATTATTGAATTTAAATGACATCGTCTTAATCAAATAAACAAATCAAAGTCTAAATGATTTCCACACCAATAACGTCCAAAACGATTTAGTGTCGTTTCGAGAGCTTTTCAAGGACGTGCAAACCCATTGATATATCCATCACAAACTCCCTCATATATAATAATGCAATTTTTTATATCTAAAGAGGTACTAAATTCTCAACTTAGAGAAAACCTATTGGCCCAAATTTTTGGCATATTTCATCTTTTTATTGCCTTAATTTTTTGTGTGATCTCTTTTCAAACGATGGCTTTCACGACGTGATTATTATTCACTCGCAGCCCTTTCATGTGTTCACTCATCATATTTTCAAACTAAATAAATCCCTCAGGGGCAATGGTTTTTACATGCTGTAAAGACAAAATTTTATAAATGTCCGGGGTAGAATCTAGGAATTTCTGTTTTCTCCTCGATCACAGTTTGTATGTCTGATACCGCTACATTCGGCGCGTCAACATGATCAACCTCGACTGCCTTTATCCGAGTGCAATTCATCCAGTAACTTCACGTGCATCATGCTATATGCAACGTGCTACTCAGCTCATTCCCACTACTCCACTACGCGTTATTGGTAAAATGGTTTATTGGAGCTTTAATATTTGCATAAATATTTGGGAAATTTTTTGAAAATTATTTTTGAAGTCTGGATTAATTTTTTATCAAAAGCAGAATTTTTTCCAATTGTAGAAGCGAAGTGCCTTGAACGACGATCTCGCTCAAACGACTTTGAATGTCGTTCGCGCGAGAAAGGCATGTCACGCGATCTCGTTCGAACGACTTCTGTCCTTCGTTCGAGCGACATGGCTATCTCGTTCGAACGAGCCACCGCCTCGATTTTCGTATAAATATCCGTTCTCCTTCTACATATTTTTCAAGTCTTTCTGTAATCTCAAAATTCTACGAAAACAGTCCAGAATAAGACTTCAATTTTGATTCACAAATCCATTCCCATATATCTGTGTGAATCTTTAAACCTTCAAGAGGATCATTTACTCATCTGGAGTAATTTGTGAGGAAGTCGTTCTCTTCTTCATTGCTGCCCTACTGGAAAGGGATAGTTCCAGCCACCGACAACAGAACCGACACCTGAGGATATTTCTGTGTCACATATTTTCATTGTAATCCGTGTAAACCGTTCTCTTACAAAATTATAGTGAAAATAAAAGGTTTTGCCCCTTTGGGGGAGTTTTCCTCATTTGTGTGTTTGATTGTTCTTGCTTGATTTTATCATCATCAATCACACCTAGATGCATGTTTAGGACTTAATTGATAAAAACTGAGTTTAATTAAATAACTTCCTTATTTGAACGCAAGCGCACTCTTCTCAAATTGGTATCAGAGCTAGTTACACAACTTTTCCGTGTAATTTTTCGCAAAATTTTCTAAGATATCAATTTTCTGAAAATTTGATTTTTGAAATCAAGTGTGTTCATAATGGAGAAGTTATATAATAAAATGCCAGTTTTTGACGGGACAAACTATGCATATTGGAAAGCCCGCATGATATCTGCATTAAAAGCCATTGATGAACGTGTCTGGATTTTGGTTGAACGAGGGTGGACACCTCCCTTCGTCACTCTTGAAAACGTGACCAATTTAAAACTTGTTACTACATGGACTGAAGAAGAATTTAAATGGTCATCCTTTAACTATAAGGTTTAAGTGTTATTTCTGGGTTTGTCACACCTGATGAGTTCAAACGCATAATGATGTGCACCGCGTCAAAAGAGGCGTGGGATGTTTTGCAACTTACCCATGAAGGTACTAATGCTGCGAAAGAGTCTAAACTGCAAAATTTAACAACTCAATTTGAAACAATCACCATGCTTGAATCTGAATGTTTTGATGAATTTTATGCTAGATTGTCTGATATTGTTAACACTAGCTTTAATCTTGATGAACAAATTCCTATTGCTACAATTGTTAAAAAGATTCTTAGATCACTGCCTAAGCTTTTTATTCCTAAAGTCACTATGTTAAATTCTATTGGTAATTTAAATATGCTTAAATTGGAAGAACTTTTAGGAGACCTGTAAACTTATGAAATTGATATGTTTGCTAAATTTGTCAAGTCTAAAGATAAGGGAATTGCACTTAATGCCCAGGAGAGAAAGAGTGAGGGGTCGGCAAGAAAGAGGGAAGAGTCATCTAGAAAAAGAGAGACAGATACGTCAGATTCTGAGTGTGATTTTGACTTAGATGATTTGGCCCTATTTGCTAAAAATTTCAAGAGAATTCTCAAATTCAAGAAAAATGGTAATTTTAAAGATAAAAAGAAGTTTGAGAAAAATATGTTTGAAAAGAAAAATGAAAAATATTTTAAAGATACTCCTAAGAAAGAAAGTGAGAGATGCATTGAGTGCAACGATAGGGGTCATAGAGCTTTTGAGTGTGCTACTAGGCTGAACAGAGAAAAGGGAAAAGCTGTCCTTAATGCTACCCTTAGTGACGATAGTGAGGTCGAGTCGGTGGATTCTGGAGATGAATCACAGCATGAGTGTAACTTCACCGCATTCATGGATAGTCATGTGAGTACTTCTAGTACTTCTCACGACGATGAGGATGCTGCTTCACAGGGACACCTCGACAGTGAGAGCGATGTGAGTGAGGGGGAGGATGACACAAGTGAGAGCGAGAGTGATCTTCAATAAGCCTATGCCGAGCTTTATTCTGAGTCATTTAAAACTAAAAAGCGTAATAAAGCGTTATTTCTTAGGATCACCACTTTAGAGAAAGAGTTAAGATTGTTTGGAGAGAGAGAAAGTTTTTATGAGAAAGGAAAAGAGAGAAAAGAAAACCTTGAGAAAATAAGATGTTTTGAGTGTGATGGGACAAGGCACAAGAAATTTGAGTGTCCCGCCAGACTTAGGAGAGAGGGCAAGAAAGTTGCCATGCCCGCTACCCTAAGCGATAGTGAGGATGAGAAGGGTGATGAAAGTGTGATCCAAAAAGCGTTTAGAAAGTTGTTTATCGAGACCATGGAAACGAAAAGGTCAAATATAATTCTAGGTCTTCGGATTTGTGAGTTGAAGGAAGAGAATGTTGAGATAAAAAGGGAAAAATGTGACTTGACCAACACAGTGTCTAGTCTGACGACACGTGTATCCCATCTTAAGGATGATCTCATACAAACACGAGAAGTCCAAGTCTCATTAGAGAACGCATCTGAGAAGGTTGATAAGATAGTTCCCTATCCCGATTTGAATAGTGGCGAGAATGTTGGAAAAGGTCATGATGGTGCATTCACTACTTCTAATGCGCTCGAGCCTATCTCCACTTTGGTGAGTGATTCTCATGGGTGTCCGTTTAGGATAGTTCATCCCAAAAATTTTGATAAATTAGTTCCTAGACCGGTTTATGTTTGCTCCCACTACAAAAAACGAGGATATCTTAGGGAGTTTTTTTCTAAGTTGGGTTTCGTGTCAGATCATTCCACTTCACACATTCATGCACATGCACCCACTCATGATACCTTGCTTGCACATAATGATAGAGAGTTTGCACACATTCGCGAGCAAGTGAAGTTTTTGATCAAGACCACACATGATCTTATGGAGTTGGTCCAAAAGATGTCACCATCTTTGGAAAACTCCACCGCTCTTCCCGGTTGAGGTCTTGACATGTCTGCTAGCATAGGGTGGATTTCATGATGTCTCTTTTGCCTATTGCTTGCATGTACCATTAATTTATATTTATTTTATTTTTTTTGAAAAATCCAAAAAAAAATTCGTTTTATAAAAAATTTGAGAAAAACACAAAAAGATTTTTGTATTTTATTTGCACCTTTTAAGGATGAGCATTTAAGATAGCCGAGTCACAACTTCATTCCATTTATCCATGTGACTGTTTGATAGAGATTTGAGACGCTACATCATTTCATCCATGTGCTTTACATTGTTTGGAGTCTTTGAGATGCGATTAGTGATATCTTCCTACATGTTTGACTCATATCTCCTTTATTGCACACATGCACGGCTTTATTTGATTATTGTACTTGTCTATCACATATTGGCTTGAGTGTTTCCATCTCAATTCTGTTTATACAACTGACCATATGCAATAAAACTTGACAAGATTGGAATGCATGTAAAAATCATTTTGGTGAGACTGTGTGTTTATTTAAAAATGGGGAAGGGCTGCGAAAGGTTCATTTAGCCTTTGAGATTTTAAGCCACCGTTAAAAAGGACCTAAAAAATTGAGGAATATTATTATTCGGGGTCCAAAAGAGGTTAAAAGAGCCCGAAAAAATTTAAAGGCAATAAAAAGCAATATATGTCAAATATGGGCCATTAGATTTCACCATCAATTCTCCAAAGTTTGAGAATTTAGAACATCTCTATTCAAAATATAAATCTGAGGGAGTTTGGTTGGAGAATATAAACGGGTTTGTACTTCCTTGAAAGTCCTGAAAAAGAATGAACTAGTTTTGGATGTTATTGGTGTGGAAATCACTTTGAGCTTTGATTTGTTGATTTGATTGAGTCAATGTCTCATATTACCACATTTTTACACCAAAGGAAGATTTTGAGTTCATTCGTTAGGAGTATCCGATATTCATCGTGCACATATGTCATGTTTGTATGCATTGATTTTCCTATCGAATTTTATCACACCCCTACATTTACGCTATCATCGACTTGGTTGTTTTTGTGTTCTTTCATGGTGTGATTCTTTGTTGTATACTATGTGTGAAAAATTTTGAAAAATAAAAAAAGAGCAGTTTATTCTCGTGTGTCATTCTCCATGTGCATTCATTCATGCTTCTCATATATGTCTATTTGGGGACATCATAAAAAGGGGGAGAAGAATTATGGGGGAGAAGTGGAGAAGTGTTTTAGTGTTTGGTTGATTTATTGGTTGATTTATGAATGTTTTGCTTTAGATTAATTGATCATCAACTTTTACATATCATTATATTTCAAACTGTTGCTTGTCACGGGGATTTGCTTTATCTCATGTGTGTAGGTACAACTTTGTTCATTATTGGTTAGCACACCCTGATGAGAAAAGCTTTGAAGTTTCTGAAGAGCTGAAGATTTGAAAGACATGTCATTTAGTATTCTCAGTTTGAAGGTTTAATGGGGGATATTATCTTGTATGTCATTTGATTGCATAATTCGAATTTTTTATGTATGTACCGGCATAGACATAGGGGGAGATTTGTAAGGACATATTTTTATAAATGTCCGGGATAGAATCTAGGAATTTTCTGTTTTCTCCTAGATCATAGTTTGTATGTCTGATACCGCAACATTCGGCACGTCAACACGATCAACCTCGACTGCCTTTATCCGAATCCAATGCATTCATTATCTTCACGTGCATCATGCTATATGCAACGTGCTACTCAGCTCATTCCCACTACTCCACTACACGTTATTGGTAAAATGGTTTACTGGAGCTTTAATGTTTGCATAAATATTTGGGAAATTTTTCGAAAATTATTTTTGAAGTCTGGATTAATTTTTTATCAAAAGCAGAATCTTTTTTTAAGTGTAAAAGCTAAGTGCCTTGAACGACGAGCTCGCTCAAACGACTTTGAATGTCGTTCGCGCGAGATAGGCATGTCGCGCGATCTCGTTCGAACGACTTATGTCCTTCGTTCGAGCGACATGGCTATCTCGTTTGAATGAGCCACCGCCTCGATTTTCGTATAAACATCCGTTCTCCTTCTACACATTTTTCAAGTCTTTCTGCAATCTCAAAATTCTGCGAAAACAGTCCAGAATAAGACTTCATCTTTTTAAGGTTTTCTAAACCTTTTTGATTCACAAAGCCATTCCCATATATGTGTGTGAATCTTTAAACCTTCAGGAGGATCATTTACTCATCTGGAGTAATTTGTGAGGAAGCCGTTCTCTTCTTCATTGTTGCCCTACTAGAAAGGGATAGTTCCAGCCGCCGACAACAGAACTGACACCTGAGGGTATTTCTATGTCACATATTTTCATTGTAATCCGTGTAAGCCGTTCTCTTACAAAATTATAGTGAAAATAAAAGGTTTTGCCCCTTTGGGGAATTTTTCCTCATTTGTGTGTGTTTGATTGTTCTTACTTGATTTTATCATCATCAGTCACACCTAGATGCATGTTTAGGACTTAATTGATAAAAACTGAGTTTAATTAAATAACTTCCTTATTTGAACGCAAGCGCACTCTTCTCACGTGCACTACTTTTATTACTCTCGTATTATTGCACTTGGTTCGTTTTAAGGACGGGATTGACATGAAAACACCCAACCAACATGTGATAAGTCAAGAACAATAATCAAACAAATCCGTGCATGTGTGCAATAAAGGAAATTATGAGTCAAACATGTAGGAAGTAACACTTAATTACATCTTAATGACTCCAAACATTATAAAGCACATGGATGAATTGACCTATTGTCTCAAAACACTATCAAATAGTCACATGGATAAATGGAATGAAATTGTGACTTGGTC
Organism: Sambucus nigra; assembly: GCA_949130495.1. NCBI lineage: Eukaryota > Viridiplantae > Streptophyta > Magnoliopsida > Dipsacales > Adoxaceae > Sambucus > Sambucus nigra. The sequence continues at coordinate 227,393,794 of OX422212.1, forward strand.
ATCCTAAGTGTCTATACATAAACGGAGTAAACAAAATACAAAATCTTTTTGGTTTTTCAAAAATTTTATCAAAATAAAATCTTTTTGTATTTTTTTTTCAAAATTTTCAAATAAAAAAAAAACTACAAAATGATACAACCAGCAATAGGCATACAATACATCTCGCTCGAATGAAAAAATAAAAAATTCCCAGTATTCCCAAAAAATCATACAATTTTGCCCAGTGCAAAAATTTCATGAAAACAACACCTGTAAGGGGCAAACAGATCCAAAACAGTGTTAAATTAGTAGCGAAACACACAAATGCAACAAATATACCAATGTGCGCTACATCAAAGTGAGTCATAAGACTAGAAAGAGTATAACATGATGCGTCGCTAGTGTATGACAAACATCCAACACGATCAACCAAAAGATTTGACATGGGGTGAATCACGTGCAAGCAAACGGGAATCGTGGACAAGTAAACCATAAGCCTCTAAATCCGATTTCCTGACCCAAATCAAGGTGTAACGAGGTGTGGGGAATCGAATTTATTATTCTATTAACTTTTCTAGGTCCATTTAAAAGCTTGTAACAAAAGCGCCTAAGATGACCTTGCCTACCGCAATGTGTGCAAGTGTAAATCGGGCAGTGTGTGTTACCTAAAGGTGGCCCTCTCCTCAAATTTCTCGATTGCTCTCTCCGAATTTGCCTAGGTGGGTCTCTCCTAATGATCCTAGGAGGTTGTATTACGATGTTCCTAGGGGTCTCTTTCCTAACAAACTTAGGTGCCTCTTTCTTAACAATCCTAGGAGGCTCTCTCACACGTGTGGGAATGGGTGCAACATATTTTTCAAGACCAATCCTACCCCTATCCTTTTTTATCTCGACGGTGCCTAAAATCTTATCAAGTTTTTCAGACCTAGACTCCAAATCAAATTTCACCTTACTCGAATCTTTCAATTTCTCCTCAAGTTCACCTATCCTAGATTCAAGTACACGTCTAGAATCCTCAAACTCTAAAAGCTCCTTTTTCATAGTCTCCATCAACCCTCTAAGACTATCTCTCTCACCCTCGACGTATCCTAATTTCTCTTTAAGTATCTCCTCAAGGGCCCTAAGATCCTTAATCAACGCATCATTATCATTATCTAAAACATGTTTCTTCAATTCATCTTTAAGTTTCAAGTTTGCCTTTTTTGTCTTTAAAGATTCAAAATACAAATTATTGTAGGGAACTTGCAACTCACTCAATTCTTCTTCTTCCTCCTCACTCTTTTCACCCTTACTCTCATCACAAATCACACGGATGGGAAGCTCTCGCCTAGAAGCATAAAAGACTTCTTCTACCGAATCACTATCACTAAGTGTAGAAAAATGAGAAACCGGTTTATTCGATTTCTTCTTTAAATTTGTGGTACACTCATCTAACGTGTGACCAACACCCTCACAACAAGACACCTCTCAGATTCGTTTTCAACAGAAGATTTAAAATAAGAGTTCGTGTGAATTTTCCAATTAAGTTTTTCAAACATTTGACATCGAAGATCATCAAAACCATCAAAAGCCATTTTTGTGCAAAATCAGGATCAAAACACAATAACTTAGTGCAATAGGCTCTGATACCAATTTGTAAAGTGGTGATCGCTTAAATAAGCTTTGATACCAATTTCTAAACGTGAGTAGACAAATTGTATCAGAAAGTAAATCCTCAAAAAATCAGGATCACGCGATAAATTAGCGTAACCCGCTCTGATACCAATTTGTAGAATCGCTACAGCGAAAATATTGTGATTTCTCAAATAAAATCCAATTTTAATTAATCCCAAATTTTAGTTAAACCCTAAAACATGCATCTAGATGATTTATCCAATAAAATAAAGCATTCAGGATAAAACAAACAATTTCAGGAAAAATACCCCAAAGGGGCAAAACCTTTTATTTCACTATAATTTGTAAGAAAATGGGTTATACGGATTACAATGAAATAGGGTAACATACGAAATACCCGCAGGTGTCGGTTTCGATGTCTCGGCTGGAACTTTCCCTTTCCAGGAGGGCAGTAGTGAAGAAGAAGACGGCTACTCCACAAGTTACGGCTGGAATTTTCCCTTTCTAGGAGGGCACCAATGAAGAAGAGAGACGGCTTCTCCATAAGTTTGAACAAAAGCAAGAGTTGTGTTCTTGGAAACCAAAATAATTCACTAAATCATATGGGAGTTTTGTGAATTGAAAACAAAAAGGGATTAAAACCCTAAAGGAAGAAGCCTAAAAGAATTCTGCTTTCGCAGTTTTTCTGTTCGTCAAAACGCTGTGACTTCTTCTTGAAAACAGAACCAGAGAATGAGATTTTATAGAAAATCACGTCGCCTCGAAAATAGAGCTCGTTCGAATGAGATCAGTAAGTCGCTTGAACGAAGGACAAATGTCGTTCGAACGAGATCTAACAAGATGCTATGTTATTTGAACGACAAAAGTAGGTCGTTCTGACGACCTATCAAACATAACCTTACCAAAGTAAACTTCGCGGAGTCTTGAATGATGAAGAACTTGAGTAATTCGGATCCGTCTTTGATGTAGATGTCTCTTGAATGCTCTTCGACGGTGTAGCGGTATATGACATAATAAATTGATAGTGGACCTATGAAAATATGTCCTTACATAGTTCCACATATTTGTGAATTCAACCCGAAGGAGGTGGCCGTCGACATGAAATTCATATATAGTGTGCATCAATCGTATACTATTTAGAGAAAAATAGGTGACCATCGACATGGTTAGCAGCCATCGCCCATCTTCTTCACTAACATCCGGAATAAGAGGCTGGCAATTCATAAATAAAATTATAAAGTTTATAATTTCAATTATATTAATATTAATAAAAAAAATTAGCATTGTTTTCCATATTAAACCTGTTCAAAAAGTTGGAAACTTTATCGGCCTCCAAGAGGATAAATTTTAAACATGTTCAAACCAAGCCTGTCTACAGGGCCTCTAAGAAGATAAATTTCTCCCAATTCTGGCACACCGTCAAATTAAATTGTAAAATATATTCTGTAAAAAAAATAGGTAGTATAAAATGTAATTAAAATTAATTCTTAAATAAAATCTAGTATGTTCAAACACATTTCAGAAAAATAAAAATTAAAAATGAAAGCAGGGATGAATAACCTATCGGGCAGTTCATGTATGAAAAACGAAAACGAAAATGCTTACCTGTGTTGAGGTATGGAGTCGCTCAATCTGCACTCCAAAAAACGAATAGGATTTGGATCTAAAAACGTATTTGATGCCTACAGATTTATAAAATTAAATCTAAAATGAAATCTAAAAAATGAAATCTAAAAACGAAATCGAACTAAAGGAGTCATCTGTTATATAAATGAAAAACAAAATCAAAAAATGAAATAGAAATGAATAATGAAGCTGGTATGGAGTAAGTCGGCGGCCAGTGGTTTATTGTTGATGAAGAAAATGTAAGTGAGAGAGATAGGGGAGGCGACCTGAGAGCGGGGGGACCTCTGAAAATGAGAGAGAGGACGAGCGGGAGACCAAAAAATGATATTAGTATTTTTTTTCGGGTATTATATATTTTAGTTAAGTGTCCTCAATTCTAGAAAACTTTTAAACAGTGCCAAATTTTGGCACTGTTTAAAAGTGTGCCAGATTATCATTAAACCGTGCCAGAATTTGGCACAGTTTTAAATTGTGCTAGATTTTTAATATCTGGGTGTGCCAAATCGTTGTTTTTGGTGTAGTGATATTTAACATATCCAATTCATAGTCCAAACATACTTTAATTTACTTATTTTTAATCTAATTTTTATCATATTAGGTCCCTCATACAAAAGACTACACATCATTTCAAGTTTCCTAGAGCAAGTTATGCTCATTCCTTTACTACATAGCAAATCCTCCCTATAGGCTCCTTTATCGTTTAGTCAACTTCTAGTAATTTTCATAATTTTTCTACATCATAACTTTTAATGATATTCCACCCAATCTCAATAAACATATTTAATGACACAAAATTAAAGTTTCATAATTTTTAGGGTTCATTTGCTATGTCAAGCAAACCATCGAACACCTGGTATGCATATTTACTCTTTTGGGCCAGATTTTACACCTCAACTTCAACGTAACACCCAAGATTCATTTCATGGTATTTTTATATAATTTTCGGACATGATATACATGTCTGAGTATATTTTAATCTCCAGCTAGAATTATTCAATTCGGGTAAGTATATAAAAAGATATAGAAGTTTGAAGACAGAAGGGTTCTAAACAAGACCGTATAAATGATTTACACCTTCAACTTTCTTTAAACGTGTATCTATCCATGCATACCCACAAAGTCAGGAAAGTTTAGTAAACAATTGATGATTTCTACCATTTCAATCATTAATACCAAAAATATAACAAGTTTACGGATATAATTACCTTAGGGACGTTTACGTAATTTTCTAAGAATTTTTCTCCAACTTCTCCTCGTCGTTCTCTTCCTAAGACTTACGGTTCTCTCTCTTCAGGACAAACTCTCTCATGGATGCATTTGGTTGAAGGAATATGTGATATGTATATTTTTAATTCGTCATAAGGGCACCTCCCTTGGTCCAATCAAAATATAACATGTGGCGCCATATAAGACAAAATATCATATAAACGGATGGAAGGATTTGCCCCCGTTTTATAATTTCAACATAACTCTTTACTCAAACCTCCGTTTTACACACCGTTTTTTGTGTTACAACTTTAACTCTTATATATACAACTATGTAGTTTTCACCTCAATTCAATTATTATATCATAAGGGTAAAAATTAGTCTCCAACATGAGCATTCCTACCGACAACTACAAAATTTTTTGTTTGTAACTAATTCTATATTTCATGATTTATGAAAATAGGATTAGACTAAACATAATAACCAAGTATTATATATTAATACACATTATACATGTCCCCAATTATATCCGTTTTTTTCACGATAACGAACTATTCTTGAAATGAAATCGATTAGGAAATTCTTCGGCTTTATTATAGGCTCGGATTTTGGTTAGGAAGAACGACATTCAGAGTTTCTAAACTTTCTGAGAATATATAGGTTTTTCGGTACTTAGACTTTTTAGGCACTTTTTCTAACCTCCATCTTCTTCTTTTTTTATTTTTTCCCAAACTCACATTATTTTTGTTTCATTTCATTTTCGTTATTCCCTTTCTTTTCACACATTATTCTGGCAAGCATTATTCTTTTGGCCTTTTCCTACTATAATTTTACCCTCATATTCTCAGAAAATTGGTAAGGATTTTTACATTTTCAATAATGAGCTTATTTTTCTTTTTGGAAGAAATGAGATTCTAACAAAATAATGTGAAAAGGTCAATTTAAGTTTATTTTTTATCTTTCCAAAATGATGTCCTAATCTCATTTCTCAAGTTTCGTTAAGTTAATTTGTGTCTCAAGTCAAATTATGACTTCTAGTTCATAAGATTCAATATTTGACTTTTGTTTTCAGTAATTAAACAGCAACAAAAGTTGGAGATCATCGACAAATTAATAAATGAAGGAATGTTTGATTTATTTTAACTCGAATTAATTTTATTCTTTAAATATAATGAATGACATAAAATTCTCGCCGAGTTAAATCTACACATTTATTTGTTAAGGATACTAACTATTGCCTCAATATCCATTTTCGATCGTATTACATGGCTAAGTGTCAAAATTTTATAAGTTGAGAAATTTGCCAATTAATTTTATATTAAGAAATCGTTTCAAAACTCAATTTTATTTAAAAAAAATGGGTTTTAAATTTTTTGTATATGGAGAAAATGACCTCAATATCCCCAAACTTAGTTTCTACATTGTCCACAATGTAGAAGACAAATCAAAAATGGCGAGGGAGTTATAAAAGATATTACCACAATGAGGACATTTATCCTACACACATTTCATAAACAAAGCGAAGAAATAAAATTATGACACAACAATAATGACCCAATTTCAAGTTCAATCCTAGTATATCGGGTCTTGGTAGATAATGGGTTACAGAAGTGGTTTCCCTGATCGCTAATGATGGCTTAAGACCTACCGAAATGGGAGAAAATACTTTCTAGAATGAATTTGACTATCACATGGCGGTCATTCGTCTTACTTGGTATAACTTCTACCCATTTTACAGTAAGAGTTTGGGAATGGACCCATGAAATCGATTCCCTAACAGTCAAAAACCTCGATAATAAAAATGGGATTTAAGGGCATCATATTCCTACTTGTGATCTTTCCTAACATTTGACATCGACCACAACTCCTACTATAATCATTCGAATCATGAAAAATGGTGGCCAATAAAATTCACACTATGAAATCTTTGTAGTGGTTTTCTTGGCATTGAAATGACCTCCACGGGCTTGGTCATGGAGAAAAGAGATTACACTTTGATTCTCGTGATTAGGGATGCACTTTCAAATGATTTGATCGGGATAATACTTGAATAGGTATGGTTCGTCCCAAAATAAATTCTTGGCTTCATTAAGAAATTTAGAACGATCTTGTTTAGGCCAATGTGGGACATGGGACATCTTACCCGTCACAAGATAATTCACGATATTGGTAAACAACGGAAGTTGGAAGACGGTCATTAATTATTCGTCGGCGAAGGACTCATTGAGTGGCAATAAATTATCAGATGATTCAATGGTTAACCTAGACAAGTGACCCACCACTACACTCTCACATCCTTTCTTATCTCTAATTTCAAGTTCAAACTCTTGCAGTAATAGGATACACCTAATGAGTCGAGTTTTTGCATCCTTCTTAGAAAAAAGGTATCGTAGGGGCGAGTGATCGGTGAAGACAAAAGCGAGGAACTCTTTTTTGTCATGAAATAATTCAATTGGGAATTATTAAGAGTCCTACTAGCATAGTATATGGCGTGAGGAAATTTCTCATCATGTTGATCAATAACCACACATATGGCATAGTCGGAAGCATAACACATGATCTCAAAGGACTAACCCCAGTCAGGAGCTCGCATAATAAGTACAGAGGTCAAATCCTTCTTTAACCTTTTAAAGACTTGAAGGCAATCGTCAGTGTGTGTCCTTAACAAGAAGATTGAACAAAGGTCGAAAGATTTTGCTAAAATTCTTAATAAATATCTAGTAGAAATCAACATGTCCTAATAATGATCAAACTTCACTCACAATTTTTGGGGTTGGGAGATTAGGAGTAAGATAAATTTTAACTTTATCAAACTTTTTTTAATTAAAAAAACAAGTCGTTTTCTTTTTTAGAAGTATTAACGAGGTCTTTGCACAAAGCTTACGGAGCTTCCTGAAAAGGGTACATGAACTACAAAGATTCAATTCTTAGATTGTATATTATCAATCACTAACAAAACATATCAGAAATTTTTTGATATTTTTGGAAATTAAGAAGTCTGAAGACATGAGAAATCACAAAAATTATCATGTTAATGCATTCTAGAGGAAGTCTTTTAGTACACTTGAATAGATGTTACACAAAGGGATTTTGATTCAATTAGAAAACCAAATAACTGTGTCCCGAGAAGAGGATCTTGAAAATATGTTTTGCCTTAGACATTTAGATAGTCAAATAATGAATAATCTAAAAATGAAAATCAGACTCCGCCATTTTAAGACATAATATTAAGTACTTTTTGTTATGACGTGGACATCAGACTGTTGGAATATTTTATATATTCCAAATAAATTAATGTGGGCTCACATATAAAAATGGTAATTATATTTGAGCTTCAGTTTAAATTGGGCAAATGAAGTGATCTAATTAGGTAAGCTCAAAAGACATCAACAGTAAGTATGGAATTCAAAATGTGTGGTTACCCAAAAGTCACCTACTGGTTACTCAAGACTCTCCTATTGGTTACTCAAGAGTCACCTAATTAGAATTTATGGGGTTCTAATTAGATGTTTATATAATGAAGGGTTCTCATCCCCAAGGTTAATGCACTCAAACACTCTCCTCCTCATACCCATCAATGAGAGATAACTCATAGAGAGACAGAGGGATTAGTCTTTAGAAGACCTCCAACCCCCGATTCTCAATCACCGTTATGGATTCAGTTACACAGTTTCTACAATTGTTTTATTAGGTAATCTCACTAATCTAATATGTTGATAAATTTTATTTAAGATTCCAACTAGTGGTATTAGAGCCCTTTAATATTGGATTATTGGAAATGGTACGGTGCTTGTAATTTAGAATTGATTTTGTTTTATTTATCATACATATGATATAGTTAGAACCCATATGGCTTTTAGGATTCCATGTAGAATTTAAGTATGATTTGTGATAATTTTCATAATCATAGTCTCAAATTGATTAAAGATTGTTCATCCATAGTGATTTTTCGATTTCCTAAAAAGGGTTAATTCATAATGGATTTGGATGGATTAATTCAGTGTTTGTTTAAGATTAATATGAGATTTTTTTTTTCAAATCAGTTTATTTTATGACAATTATTTCCAATTCAGTTTTTTTTGGAATTAATTCTAATTCAGTGTTTGTGGGAATTCTTTCCAAAACAGTTTATTTTTTTTATGAGAATTATTTCCAAATGCATTTTTTTTTTGGGGGGGGGGGGGGGGGGGGGACTAAGGCAAGTATAAAATTAGGTGGAACAAATACTTGCATATTTAATTAAAAATCATTTGGTTTAAGATTTTTAATTAAAGTTTGATTCTCATTCGGGGTATTAAAAAAAAATAACAAAAATGTATTATATCTTAAATAAATTAATTGAAGTAATACGTTGCCAAAGTAACTATGGGTACACGGATTTGGAATAACGGGCCTGGACGAGTAGCCTAGTTAAAACGGACCAAAGTCCAAACCCTTCACAACTTAACATTAATTCAGTTATGACTTAGTCTTCTCCCATGTCCTCGAATAGAGGTGTTCCAGGAGAAGATGGTAAACGTGGGGGAGTCCGATACCCCCACTCCTTGAAGACAGACATGTATATAATAAACCCTAGGTCTGGGGCATAAGACACGCACTATATTCTCTGTAAACACTGCCCGGAGTATATCGAAATAATATTGACTTCACCACCGTGGACCTAGGCATTCTTGCTGAACCATGTACATCTCCTGTTGTGTGATTGACATTTTGTCTTCCGTATTTTGTTTGGTGATTGCGCTTCTCTTATCTATTTGTGTTGAATAATAATTGTCACCACAATTGGCGCCGTCTGTGGGAACGTTTATCTTCCCTGAGAAAGCCCACACCAACAAAGAAGATTGAAATGTCTGGTCATAATAGTAATGCTCCTCAGGCAGGAGATATCCAAGAATAACCTGTTCCTCGCAAGATCAGATCTAAAATTCGGCGTTCAGATCAGAGGGCTCACCGAGAGAGGCCAGCCTGAGAAGAAAGCCAAGGACCAGCGAGGTCCACACAAATATCCAGGTTGATTGATGCATATGAGTCGAGGCTCCGAGAACAGAGGAAGTCTTCTCGCAAGCACGAAGCTGAGAATGCTCGCCTCAAAAGAAGGTTAGAAAGAATGGAGAGAGAGCTCCATTGTGGCACCAGGAAACGTCCGTACAGCACTCCTAGACCTCAGGCGAGCAAGTCTCACAGCCGAGGAAGGAGCCCCAGACGCAGGTCCCAGAAATTTGAGGGAAACGAATCAGAGGACGACCTGATCGAGCAACTGCGACTAGCTCGCAATGATAGGATCCCAGCTCGCAACAACGAGAACATACGGAGTCTGGTCCAAAGGGATATGGACCAACACCCTGCGCATCACAGCACCAGATCGACCCGAGAGCTCGTTAGGCGAGCTCTCAAAACTCAGATGAAATCACCTTTCTCAAGGGAAATAGAGGAAGAGGAAGCCCCCAAGAAATTTTCTATTCCAAGGTTCAAGATTTATGATGGTAAAACTGATCCCATTGATCACGTCAGGCAGTACAGGCAAGCCATGACCCTCTGGAACCATCGATACGCACTGATGTGCCGAATTTTTCCCTCGAGCCTGCATGACGTGGTGCAAAAATGGTTTGAAAGGCTCCCCCACAGGTCCATCAGAAGCTCCAAGTCCCTGGCCGAACTCTTTACGGCCCTCTTCATTACTAGTAGCTCCGATCCCAAAAGGATGGATGCTTTGCTAATAATGAATAAGACGCCTCAATAGACCCTCTGAGACTACGTAAAGAGGTACTGGGAGTTATTCAACGAGGTCGAGGACTGCTCGGAGCAAGTGGCGGTGGCCTCTTTCAAAATTGGGCTCCCCAGTTCTTCCCTTTTGTACCAGTCCCTGACAAAGTAAGAGGCCATGACCATCGACGACCTGATGGCTCGTATCGAGAAATATGCCAAGGTGGAGGATGTGACCCGCCTCAGCACAGGGGAAAACGATCGAGCTAGGCTCGCTGCCAAAGGCAATGACAAAACTGAGAACTAGAAGAAAGGAGGAAAGAATGGGGGCAAGAATGGCTCCAAGAACGAAGGCAGCAACGATGTGGCAAAAGCATTTTAGGCGGTCAACACTGTCTTCAGAGAACCGATTTACAAAATTCTCACAAAAATCAAAGACGAGCCATTTATTAAATGGCCTAGAAAGATGGGAGGAGATCCCTCAAAGAGAAACAACGCGCTGAGATGCGCTTTTCATAAAGAAGGAGGACATAAGACTGAGCATTGCAAGGCTCTTAAGTCCCACCTCGAATAGTTGGCCCAGTCCGGGCATCTGAACGAATTCGTGGAAAAGAAGGCAAAGAAAGTTGTTGCCCATAAGGAAGCAAGGCCTGACAACGTACTCGAAGACGATGCCGTCCACGAATTCGCAGTAATTCATGGGGCATCTGATGTGAAGCAGATTCAAGGAAATTCATCTCTAATGGAGGTAAAAAAGCTTACAGCGGTGATGCAAGATTTTCAGATCGATCCAGTGAAGACATAATCAGGTAAGCGTCGGTGAGCAGATGACGTCAACTATAGTAAGCATATCATGTTCACAGATGAAGATCTGGTGGGAGTGAGAACACCGCATCATGATGCTTTGATCATTACTCTCAGGATAGCTAACTATGACGTCGACAAGTTACTCATCGACCAAGGAAGCTCATCCGAGGTAATGTATCTCGACATGTTCAGAAAATTAAAGTTAAGCATCGCCGACCTAAAGGAAGTTACTGTCCCTTTAGTTGGCTTCGCTGGAAAAGTGACTATGCCCTTGGGAAAGATCGTGCTGCCAATAAGGGCAGGAAATGTCTCTAAGATGATTGAGTTTCTGGTAGTTGACATCGACTCGCCATACCAGGCTATCCTCGACAGAGGATGGCTACACGCAATGAAGGCAGTCTCCCCGACCTACCATCAGAAACTCAAATATGTGATCGAGCGAGGTGTAATGGAGATCCATGGTGATCAAGCGATGGTAAGAAGGTGCTTTATAGCAGCCATTCGCCCAAGACCAGAGAAGAAGGCCGACAAGCCCAGCTAGAAAGTTGAAAAAGAAGAAGAAGGACTGATACCTTCGAAATAGCAGTTAAAATACGGGAGGCCCGGAGTGGAGGAGACCAAGCTCCTCCCTTCTGAACGGGTCGTCGAGGACCTGTAGGAAGTTCCAGCTGGAGATAGCACCAATGATAGGATCTTCTTGATTGAAGCTTCTCTCACAGATCAGGAAAAGAAGGAGTTGACGATTCTGCTAAGAAGCAATGTAGACGTTTTCGCATGGGAACCATACGAGCTGCCTGGAATTGATCCTAGTTTGGTTTGTCATCAGCTGCACGTCGACCCCACCTTCAAACTAATCACGCAGAAGGCACGGCGAACTGCACTCCAGAAGGCAAAAGCCATGGAAAAAGAAGTTGAGAAACTGCTGGATGAAGGATCCATATGGGAGGTCCAATTCCCCAAATGGTTATCCAACCCAGTAGTAGTTCCAAACAGCAACGGGAAGTGGAGAGTATGCATTGACTTCACTAACCTTAACAGGGCGTGCCCTAAAGACAGTTTCCCTCTTCCGATAATAGATCAACTAGTGGATGCCACAGTAGCTCACGAGAGAATGAGTTTTCTGGACGCATACTCAGGGTATCATCAGATCCCCTTGGATGCTCCAGACCAAGACAAGACAGCATTCATCACCACCGTTGGATTGTACTGTTACAAGGTCATGCCCTTCGGGCTCAAAAATGCAGGGGCAACCTACCAACGGTTGGTCACCAAGATGTTCAAGGACCAAATGGGAGACACCATGGAAGTCTACATCGACGATATGCTCGTCAAAATCAGGAAGAAAGAAGACCACCTCTCAGACCTATCAAGAACCTTCAAAATCCTCAGGAAGTACCGAATGAAACTTAACGCAAGCAAGTGTTCTTTCGGTGTCCAGTCAGGAAAATTTCTTGGGTACTTGGTCAGTAAGAGAGGCATCGAGGCTAACACAGACCAGATCGATGTAGTAAACAGGGTACAACCTCCTCGCATAATTCAGGACGTATAGAAGCTCACCGGCATGCTCGCTGCCTTAAACCATTTTATCTTAAAATCCTCCGAGAAGTGCAAACCGTTCTTCCAGCTCCTAAAGGGAAACAAAATAGTATAATGGAATCAAGATTGCTCATGGGCCTTAGACGAGCTCAAGGCCTACCTTAGCTCACCACAACTGCTCGTCATACCCCAGGATACAGATTCCTTGTACTTATATCTTGCCGTTTCCAACCACACTGTCAGTTCTGCATTGATGTACGAAAAAGAAGGAACCCAGCCCCCCGTTTATTACGCAAGCAAGACCTTATTAGAGGCCAAGCAGAGGTACCTACCACTGGAGAATCTCACCTTTGCACTTGTAGTGGCTTCAAGGAAGTTGAAGCACTACTTTGAAGCTCACACTATCATCGTCCTTACATCATACCCCCTTAAAGCAATCCTGAGGAAAGCGGATTAATCGGTCAGACTGTCTAAATGGTCAGTCGAGCTTGGGCGATTTGACATCTAATTTTAACCAAGGAATGCAATCAAAGGACAGGTCATTGCTGATTTCATAGCCAAATTCACAGGCGAGCATCCTCTTGACCAATTTCAACCTGTGAAGCAAAGAGAGAATCACACAACAGAGGGAGTCTGGAAATTGTTTATTGATGGAGCCTCCAATTCAAAGGGGACAGGAGTAGGCATTGTGCTTGTCACTCCAGAAGATACGATCCTCGAACAAGGAATCAGGCTTGGATTTGAAGCCTCCAACAACGAAACAGAATATGAGGCTTTAATAGTCGGCCTACAGAAGGCACATACTTTGGGGGCAAAGCAGTTACAAGTGTTCGACGACTCACAATTAGTCTCCAATCAGATAAGTGGAGACTACAATGCGAAGGATGAAAGAATGGCAGCCTACCTCGCCTCGACAAAAAAACTAAGGGCCAGCTTCGAGGAAGTCAGTGTCCAGTAGTTTTCCAGAGGACAGAACAGCCATGCTGATGCCCTAGCCGCCCTGAGTTCGGCAATCGATTCCAACTTAAAAATAATAATCCCCATCGATTTCCTAGCTCATCCGAGCATTAACCGTAACAACGAGCTGCCAAGCGTGGAGCATGTGCTCCAAATTGAGTCAGCACCCAGCTGGATGGGTCCTTTAAAGGACTATTTGAAGGATGGCGCACTTCCAGATAATAAGAAAACCGCTACCAGATAAGCGTCAAGGCTGCTCGCTTTCACTTATCTCCTGAGGGCAAGCTATATAAGAGATCGTTCTCCGATCCATACCTTCAATGTGTTCACCCGAGGGATATCGAACAAATTCTATATGAACTCCACGAGGGAATCTGTGGAGTCCATATTGGAGGAAGGTTATTGGTGGCCATATATGCAAAGAGACTCTGCAGTGTATGTTCGTAAATACAAAAAATACCAACTTCATGCTCCCAGAGTCCGTCAATCCGCCAGTGATCTAAAATCACTTTCCAGCCCATGGCCATTTGCCCAATGAGGAATGGACATCGTAGGACCTCTTCCTACCGCTGCCGACAATCGCAAGTATCTGTTGGTCGCAACTGACTACTTCACTAAATGGATCGAGGCAGAGCCACTGGCGAACATCCGAGATGCATATATGATAAGATTCATATGAAAAAATATAATCACCCATTTTGGGATCCCTAGGACCGTCATCACTGACAATGGAACGCAGTTCGAGAGCGGCTCCTTTCAGAATTTTTGTAATGACCACGGAATCAGACACAATTTCAGCTTTGTGGCCTACCCTCAGAGTAATGGCCAGGCCGAGGCTTCCAACAAAACGGTGATCGATGGGCTAAAGAAACGATTAGAATGAGCCAAAGGCGCATGGGTAAATGAACTACCGCATATTCTGTGGGCCTACCGTACTACCCCACGCCGAGCAACGGGGGAAACCACATTCTCACTAACATATGGAATGGAAGCAGTCATTGATGATGCTAAGATTTAGCACCACCAGATAAGTGATAGTGAGCTCAAACAGTAGCAGCCATGGCAGCCATAGAGATGTATAAGTGTATAAGTATGTAGAAGGGAATGAGTATAAGAGGAAATAAGATAATGATGTATAGTGGTTCAGCCAATTTGGCCTACATCCACTGTGAGTGTGTGATCCACTAAGTATGGGCAGTAATGGCCTTGGATACAATGCACATAACCCTCTCTCTCTCTCTCTACTGTGTGTACAAGCAGAGTTTATCTAGGGTTGCAGTTAATGGATCGATCCCTTGTAGGGTTGTAGGTGAAAAGTATATATAGGTCTTGGGGGGTGTAGTGTACCCCCCAAGTATGCATGGTGCATGTGAATCATGATCTAGCCAATCCCCTGTGGACACCTGTAGATGCCAAATGATGACATAATATTCCATCACGTGAGGGTGTGATTTTGTTATAACGGTCTCCCCAGTGCCATGTGAGCCTCACGCACACTGTTCCACGCGTCTCCCAAACCACGCGCTGTGATGATGTCACCCTCGGCCTATGAGCCGAGGCCGAGGGCAAAGTTCCTTCCAGTAGTGAGTCTGATCCAATTCTGGCCTCGTACTGTCGGCCCCTCGTAGGGTCATCTGGAGCCTGGTGAAGGGTCGGTTGGAGCCTAGTGAAGGGTCGGCCCCTCATAGGGTCGGCTGGAGCTTGGTGAAGGGTCGTCCCCTCTGAGGGGTCGTATGGGAGCCTGGTGAAGGGGCCGGCCCCTCGTAGGGTCGTCTGGAGCCTGATGAAGGGTCGGCCCCTCTGAGGGGTCGTCTTGAGCCTGATGAAGGGTCGGCCCCTGAGGGGTCGTCCGTTTGGAGGTAATCTTCAGCCAGGCCGAGGATATAAACGGGTATATCAATCACCCCCAGCCCTTAGCCATAGGTGCTGTTGAGATGGCTGAGGGATAGTGTTGTAATTGGGATGCGTGTATGATCAGTTAGGTGAGCGACACCTGGGCAGACACTCATTGCTGTTCCAGTTTCCAAGGCATGGTAGCTGCACACTTTTCTTGGGGTCTTTGTGCCCTAATGATGCCTTCCTCGTGGGTTGTGTCCTGCCTTGGTCAATGGGCCCACTCATTACTAAGGTATTTAAGAGATTTTTGAACTCTCTCTCTTCTTCTTCTCCTTCGCGCCCAAGCCTTCTATCTCTATCCTTTTACCAGTTTTCATCGCCATTTCTGCAGCCTTCAATCGTTCAAGCTTAGCAACTTGGGCAGTTCTTGCTCTCTCTTTATCAGGTAATCCCTCAGCGCTCTCTTTTACCTTCATTTCTGTTTGCTTTTTAGGCTCGTAGGGCTGCATTTTCCTTGGGTTGTCTCATAGCTTTTTCCGGTGTCTTCTCCGGCAACTGTTTCTTGAATGTTCTTGAGTGTTCTTGAGTGAAAACCATCAATTCCCTTTTTAATTCAAAAGTCTAATTTGGTCAACTACAAACTTGTTTGTAGTTAAGTTCCCCAAATTTCTCCAGGTGTAGGGTCTTCCCTTTTAATGCTTAGGAAGCTTTATAGTTTAGCGTCTGAATTCCCATCGTTGAGAGAGAAGATCTTTACAGAGATCAGACGAGTAGAGGAAGAGGAAGAGAGGAGACGAGGGGCCAACCCTAATTGGGTACGACCCATCTTTTCCATTCCTCTTGCCACAATAAAACCATTTGAACCGTCTGAGTCTTGTGGGTCATCCCATCGTCCAGCCGAGTGTCATTCAAGTGAGATGGACGAGAGAGCGTCATCGCCAACTGGCGCTGGACCTTCTGGGAGAAAAGATACATCTGACCTAGACCCAGGCCGAGAGGCCGAGGGTATGGTCCCCTCTGAGGTTGTCCCTGTGACAACCCTATCTCCCCATGCCTTTCACATGGCCTTTCCCCAGGGGCCTCTGGAAGATGATGAGGCCGAGGGAGAGGGGAATGAGGACGAGGGCGATGATACAGATGACCAAATTGATACCTCCCATGCCTCGTCCTATATCTCCTCTGTTAGGGATCGCGACCTCTTGATATGGAAGCATGCCTATGGAGTGCCCCCCAGCATAACTATGAGGGTTCCCTCTGAGTCTGAGGGGGTTTTTGATTGTGAAGAGGGAGAGGTTGCAGTTTATGAGCAAATGTTTAAGGTAGGAGTCAGGTTCCCTCTGCATCCTGCCATCGTAGATATCCTGTCTGCCCTTAGTGTTGCCCCCTCTCAACTTCCTCCCAACTCTTGGAGGTCGATCCTGGGCTACATCTCCCTGTGGAAGAATGCTTTCACCGACGAGCCCTCGGCCGACCTATTCTTGGGCTGCTACAATATCACCTCCTCGTCCAAACAGCCTGGATACTATCATCTGGGGGCGAGGAGCTCTGAGAAGAAACTCCTCCATGTGGCCCAAACTTCCAACCACGATTGGAAAAAGAGATTCTTTTTTATCTCTGGGGAGTGGGAGTTCATCGCCGATGGTCCGAGGATCCTCAGAAGATGGTCTAACCCCTTCATGAAGGCCAGGTCAGACCCTGGACTCAGTCTGGAGGAGAAGGACATCGTTGAATATCTGAGAGGACGAGGGAGAGAGGGTGACCTTCCAAAATTTGAAGACCTGATGACCCCCCGGTTCCTCAAAGAAGCTGGTCTGAGGGTCGGCCCTCTGACAGAACTATGTGAGTTATACTGAACATTTTCCATTCTTTACTTATTTTTGAAGTGTTTCCTCTTTATCTCTGCATTTTTCTGATGTGTCGTCCTCTTATCAGGTCATCCTGCAGGTATATCAGACTATCTTTGGGAAATGACTGCTCCCAGCTTATTGTCAGGCTTGGCCAAGAAGAAAGGAAAGGAGCCTCAGCAGGCTCCGAGGAAGACGAGGGCCGCTGGGCCGACAGTGGTGGAGCCGACCGCTGATAGCCATAAAAGAAAGGAGCCTGAGACCCCTGTTGACCCTCGGCCAGATTCTCAGACGAGGGCCAGGGTCGAAGCATCTGAGGGGACGGCCTCTTCATCCAGCATGGGGGCCTTCTGGTCTCAAAACCTGGCACATCTGAGGGTCGAGCCCTCATCACTCATAGCAAACTTGAGGGCAGCTAAGGCCTCAATGTTCTCTGCACCCTCGGCCTCTGACTACGAGTTCCTGTCAAAGATGCCTCCTGCCAAAGTGTATGACTATGGTCTGCACGCCCTTGCACAGGTATTGGTCTTGACCCACTCTTTAAATTTCATTCTTTCAATAACTGTTTCCTCGGCCTCTTGACATGTGTTTATTTTCTTGTGCAGTCTGTGTGTGCCTTTACCTCGGCAACAAAATGGATGGCTGAAAATCAGGAGAAATTCCATGACGCCGAGAGGGCCATCCAGCATGAGGCCGACCTGCAGGCTGATTTAGATACTGCAAAGGCCGAGTTAGAAAGTACCAGGACTGAGCATGTAAGGATCCTGGACCAGCTGACAAGGAAGCACGACGAGGACATTAAGGCCAGGGACTTGCTTCTCAAGTAAAAGGACGAGGCCTTGACCAACATGGAGGCCAAGTACAAGACTGATCTTGAAGCAGGCACCAAAAAATACGAGGCTGATGTTGTTGAGGCTTATAAGATTTCTGACGAGTTTCAAGGCTTCGGCCTTGAATACTTGGAGAGAGGAATCAGGACTGCCTGCCGGTGGGTCGTCCTCAAGTTTGGTGATGTCATCTCCTCGGTCCGCCCTTCGCTTGAAGCAGTCAGACTGGACGACCCTATGATTGCCGAGGATTTGACTTATGTAGAATCTCAAGTGCAGGTTGAGGGGATCATCACATATGAGGATCAGCCGGTTATGGTCGTTGAGGAAACCCCTCTGGTGGATGTTGAGGATCTGCCCTCCGATATTGTCCCATAGGGTGGCTGTCTGTAGCCCATACCCTCTTAATGTAATCAACATTTTTGTACTTTACTTGCAGAACACTTGATATTTTGTATAACTGGCATTTCATTAATACTATCGTCTTCTTTACTGTCTTCCATATTTTTGCTTCTTGTATGGTTTGCTCTGTCTTTGATAATGCCACTAACCTCTCCCTCGTCTTTCTTGAGGGTAAACGAGGGGTCATCCCCTGCATTGGCCCTCATTATAGCCGAGGAGTCAAATTACCAAACTTATGGTTTTAATGTTCTCCCTCGTCTTTCTTGAGGACAGTGGTGGGGTCGTCCCCTCCACTGGCCCTCATTATAGCCGAGGGATCAACTTACCAAATTAATGGTTTAATAGTCTTCCCTCGTCTTTCTTGAGGACAGTGGTGGGGTCGTCCCCTCCACTGGCCCTCATTATATCCGAGGGATCAACTTACCAAATTAATGGTTTTAATAAAGTCTTCCCTCGTCTTTCTTGAGGACAGTGGTGGGGTCGTCCCCTCCACTGGCCCTCATTATAGCCGAGGGATCAGGTTACCAAATTAATGGTTTAATAGTCTTCCCTCATCTTTCTTGAGGACAGTGGTGGGGTCGTCCCCTCCACTGGCCCTCATTATAGCCGAGGGATCAACTTACCAAATTAATGGTTTTATAGTCTTCCCTCGTCTTTCTTGAGGACAGTGGTGGGGTCGTCCCCTCCACTGGCCCTCATTATAGTCGAGGGATCAACTTACCAAATTAATGGTTTTAATAAAGTCTTCCCTCGTCTTTCTTGAGGACAGTGGTGGGGTCGTCCCCTCCACTGGCCCTCATTATAGCCGAGGGTGGTTCTCTGTAGATGTTTCCATGCGTACTAGAACTGATAACCACAGGATGAGGGGAAACACTGATATTTCTCATTAATTTTCAAAGTGTTCTGTTGGAGCAACTCTTATTACAATTATGGTCTATCAAGACCTTACAACACTACTGATAGTATTTCTTCAAATGATCTGCATTCCAGGGGTTGGAAAAAGGCTCCCCTTCTAGGTTTTCTAGTCTATAGGTCCCAGGGATGACTTCATCGATGACCCTATATGGGCCATGCCAATTAGGATGAAGCTTGTTGGGCTTTTGCCAAGTCTTCTTGAGGACTAAGTCCCCCACTGCGATAGGTCTCTGTTTCACCCTCTGATTGTAGAACCTTGCGGTCCTCTGCTGGTAGGCGGCCTGCCTTATCTCAGCGTCCTCCCTCCTTTCCTCGATCAGGTCCAAGTCGAGTCTCCTCTCTCCCGCATTTTTCTGGGGGTCATACACTTGGACTCTATGCGTAGGAAACTCAATCTCGGTGGGGATGACGGCTTCTGATCCATAAGCTAGCATGAATGGGGTCTCACTGGTAGAGGTCTTCACTGTCGTCCTGTATTCCCACAGCACGGCATATAACTCCTCGACCCATCTTCCTTTTGCCTCCTCAAGCCTCTTCTTGATTCCATCTAGGATTGTCCTGTTTGTAACTTCTGTTTACCCATTGGCCTAAGGTCGGCCAGGGGTGGAGAAAAATTGTTTGATACTCACCCTTTCACAGTACTTCTGTAGAGAGGTATTCTTGAACTGAGTCCCGTTATCCGATATGAGGGTGTTGGGGAGACCATATCTGCATATAATATTTTTCCAGATGAACTGGAAGGTCTTCTGCTCTGTGATCGTCACCATCGGCTCCGCTTCCACCCATTTAGAAAAATAGTCAATGGCTACGATGAGGAATCGATAGTTATTGATGGCCCTAGGCAAGGGTCCTACTAGGTCGATCCCCCACACTGTAAATGGCCATGGGGATGTAATGGAAGTAAGAGGCTGATGGGGCTGGTGAGGGATGGTGGCAAATCTTTGACATTTGTCACACTTTTTTACATATGTGGTTGCGTCTTTCCCCAAGGTTGGCCACCAGTACCCCTGGTTGATCACCCTCTTTGCTAAGGATCTGCCCCCGATGTGGCTTGAGCACGATCCTTCGTGCACATCTTGCAAAATGGAAGGCACTTCTGAGGGATGCACACACCTAAGTAAGGGGAGCAAAAACCCCTTTTTGTACAAGGTGTCTCCGATGATAGTGAATTTTGCAGCCCTGTGCCTCAGCTTCTTCCTTTCTTGCTTTGCTTCTGGCATCTCACCCTCTTTAATGTATCTGATCAGAGGGTCCATCCACGAAGCTTCCTGAGAAACATTTAGGCAATTGCCAAGTGTTCCCTCGGCGTATTCAATAGTTGGCTGAAGCAAAATTTCTACTGGGACCGTCCTCCTGATGTCTGTCCTAGTTGCCGAGGCCAACCTCGCAAGGGCATCAGCACGGCTATTGTCGAACCTAGGTATCCTCTTTAATTTCACTTCTCTAAAGCCCTTTAGTAATGACCTCACCTTCTCAAGGTACCTAGCCATCCTCTCGTCCTTAGCCTCGTAGGCTCCTAGTATCTGATTCACTACTAGCCTTGAATCACTATGGACCAAAATCTGGCCGACACTAAGAGACTTGGCCAAGGAGAGGCCTGCTACTAAGGCCTCATATTCATCCTCATTGTTGGAGGCTTTGAAGTTGAACCTCAGGGCGTACTCAATATCTGTGCCGTCGGGTGCTGATACTATTAACCCAGCTCCGCTCCCGCTTTCGCAAGAGGACCCGTCGACGAAGAGACTCCACACGGTGCATTCTTCTGAGAAACTTCCCTCGGAGAGGGATCCCTGTCTAAAGATGTATATTCCCTCTTCATTTTCAGCCTCTTTCCTTCTAGCGGTGCTTGTCTCAGCCCTATCTGCGAGTGTGTCAGTGGGTCTGTCTTGTTGTGTATCTGTCTTCCCGAGGGTCTCACCCTCGGCTTCATCATCTTCCCAAGTGAACTCAGCCATGAAGTCTGCCAATGCCTGCCCCTTAATGGCCGTCCTAGGCTGATACACAATGTCAAACTCCCCCAGCTCTATAGCCCAGGCCATCAACCTACCTGATTTTTCTGGCTTGTGTAGGACCTGCCTAAGAGGAGAGTCGGTGAGGATGACCATTGTATGGGACAGGAAGTACGGCTTCATCTTCCTCGAGGCATGGATCAAGGCGTAGTCCAACTTCTCCATCCTCGGGTATCTTTGCTCTGCCCCCTGGAGTGCCTTGCTGTTAAAATACACAGGCTTCTGTATCCCGTCTTCGTCTCTCACAATGGTTGCACTGATGGTCGACTCTGAGACGGCGAGGTACACATAAAGTCGTTCACCCTGCACGGGTCGTGACAGCAGCAAGGGAGACCCTAAGTATGACTTTAGGTCCCTGAAAGCCTCATCACACTCTTCACTCCATTCGAAAGCCTTCCTAAGGATCTTGAAGAATGGCAAGCACTTGTCTGTGGCCCTAGACACGAACCTGTTCAAGGCAGCAACTCTCCCTGTGAGCCTCTGAACATCTTTAATGGACTTGGGAGTCTTCATCTCAACAAGGGCCTTTATCTTTTCAGGATTGGCCTCGATGCCTCTTTGATTGACAATGAACCCCAAGAACTTCCCTGCTCCGACCCCGAAGACACACTTGGCCGGATTAAGCTTCATCTTGTATTTGTCCATCGTATTAAAGGTCCTCTCCAGGTCTGCCACATGATCCTCTGCCTTCAGACTCTTAGTCAGCATGTCATCTACGTAGACCTCCATAGACTTCTCAATTTGGTCTTCAAACATTTTATTTACAAGGCGCTGGTACGTTGCCCCCGCATTTTTGAGGCCAAAGGGCATGACCCTGTAACAGTATGTCCCCTTGTCAGTGATAAAGGTTGTCCTCTCCGAGTCTTCAGGGTTCATGAAAATCTGGTTATACCCTGAGTAGGCATCCATGAAGCTCATGAGCTCATGGCCTGCGGTAGCGTCTACCATCTGGTCGATGCGGGGGAGAGGGAATCTGTCTTTGGGACAGTGCTTGTTGAGGTCTGTGAAGTCCACGCACATTCTCCACTTGCCGTTGGCCTTTGGGACAATGACTGTATTGGACATCCATTCAGGGTAGATGACCTCTCTGATAAATTCAGCGTCTTCTAATTTTTTGACCTCGTCCCTGATGACCTCATACTTTTCTCTAGAGTAAATTCTCCTTTTTTTCTTTACCGGCTTCACTCCCTCTACCACATTGAGCTTGTGGCACATGATTTCAGGGTCGATCCCCGGCATATCTACATGACTCCATGCAAAGACGCTTCGCCTTCTCCTCAACAGTTTAACGAGGTCTTCCTTGATATTGGGCTTCAGAGACTTACCGACTTGGACGGTTTTTTTCGTGTCATCCTCATCGAGGATGATGGATTCTACCTCTTCCGCGGCCTCTCCTTTCTTCAGCTTCGTCTCATCCCTGGGGTCTAGGGTATCAATATTGTAAGTGGTCGTAGCCCTCTTGAGTGTCTCCTTTTCTTCAGCGGAGTTGTAGTAACATTCTCGCGCTGTCGTCTGGTCTCCCTGAACTTCCCCCACCCCGTAAGGGGTAGGAAATTTGATCATCTGATGGATCGTAGACGGCACAGCTTCAAACCCCTTGAGGGCCACACGCCCCAATATGATGTTGTAGGCTGAAAACACCTGCTCATCCATCACAAAGAAACTGGCCTTCTTGGTGAGCCATCTCGGCCACTCATCCCCCATCCTCACATCGGCCTCATATACCCCAAGGGGATGAACCTTTTCCCCACTGAACCCAATTAATGGATGATGGTAGGGGACGAGTCTAGCACGGCTGAGACCCAAGGCTTTGAAGCATGGACAAAACATCACATCTGCAGAGCTACCCCCATCTACCAAGATCCTCGGCACCTCGCATCCGTGCACCCTGGTAGTGATGACGAGAGGGTCATCATGTGGGGCTAAGAGGCCTTTGAAGTCCATTCTTGAAAATCCCACTATCAGTGTGTCCATATCAACCTTCTTCCTCTTTTCTGACTTGACCTCCAGAGAGGTCGCGTGTACCGTCTTCGTCACTGCCTTGGCCTCAGCCACATGGGCCTTCCTGTCGGCGACCTCAGACCCTCCTCCTGCAAGACCCCGAAGATCATTCCCACTCCAAGCGAGATCATATTAAGCCTCTTGACAGGGCCGTGGTCGTATCTCGGCTGGAGGTCAGGGTCGTCCTCATCATCAGAAGGGTCGTCCCCTCTTTTTTTAGGACCCTCTCTGCATGCATTGCCTCGCTTATTTCTGAGGTCGTCCCCTCGTCCCCTCTTGAAGGCATCTTTGTCGACGTACTTTCTGAGCTTCCCTTGCTTCAGCATCTTCTCAATCTCATCTTTCAGAGCAAAGCATTTGTCCGTCACGTAGTCGTGGTCTTGGTGAAATTCACACCACAGGTTCTTATTCCTCTTACCGGGGGCTGCCCTCAGCTTCTCAGGCCACTTCAGGGACCGATCGCTCTTTATCTCATTGAGAATCTGTTCACAGCTGACCGTCAGAGGGGTGTACCCAGCGAACTTGTCATCCATGGACCTCTTCTTCCCCTCTTTGTTCTTCTTAGGGTATTTCCCCTCACTAGCACCTCCTTTTTCGTCTTCATATTTTGCAGCCATCGCCTCTTCGGCGTTCATCACCTTTCCTGCTGTCGACAGCAGTTCAGCCATCGTCCTCGGAGGGTCTTCAGCAAGCTTCCATAATAGCTTCCCCTTTTGGAGTCCTCCAATCAGGGCTGTCATAGCTATGCTCTCATCATAGTCTTCCACCTCCAGCTTCTCCTTATTGAATCTGGCTATGTAGTCCCTCAGACTCTCACCCTTCCCTTGCTTAACATAGAGCAAGTGGGTGGTCTTCTTCTGTGGCCTCACCCCAAAGCAGAAATTATGGATGAACAGGTCTGCCAACTGCTTAAAGTTTTCAATGGAATTTTTTGGAAGAGACATGTACCAGACATGCGCAGCCCCTGTCAGGGTACCAGAGAAGGCACGACACCTCATCTCATCTGAGATAGAGTATATGTCTGCTGCTGACTGATACATCTCCACGTGGTGGACGGGGTTGGTGCTCCCGTCATATCTTGGGGTGACCACAGGTGGCTTAAACTTTGATGGCGTGGGGAAGTTGACTATCTTTGCCACAAAGGGTGAGCCTATGGTGTATCCCCTCTGAAGAGGGTCCCGGATCTTCAGTATATCACCGATCTTATCCTCTAACCGGTGGATTGAGTCATTCCAGGGCCTCACAGGGTCGCCCTGGACGATGTTATCCCTTGCCGCCTCTCCGAGGTGGACGGAGGGTTCTGTTGCAGCAGGCCTGTGTCGGCTGTTCACTTCCCTTTGGCCGTCACCTCGTCCTTGGGGTCGGCCATCTGTTGCCTCCCTACGGGACCTCGCAGCACTTCTCGGCCTGGACAATTGTTCCCGCAGGTCATTTACTAGGCCTAGCCTCTCAAAGGCCGACCCCCTGCTCAAGCGATCAAAAGCAGAGCCTCTCGGGCGATCATCAGGGTTTGGTCTCCCGCACTTTCCTCTACTATCCTGGAGAGGTCGTACAGTATTGTTGGAGACCTCATATGGCTCCCAGCATTCTATAGGGGCCTCCTCTCCCTCCAGCTCGTCATACCTGTCCTCAGGGCAAAGGTTTCCTTGCCTCCCCAGGCGTAGACGCCGGGGGTCAGCAACTTCCCTACGCCGCTGAGGGGGTGGAAGGTCTTTGCGTGGTGCCTGGGGTGGTCCCCTAGCCTCATGCTGTCCTGGAGTTGCTGCCGGAGTAATCATCTCAGGTGAAACCCCTGGTGCCCTTAGTATGTTCTGGCTCAAAGTTGTGAACTGCTCCTGTATCATCCGCTGGCTTGCTGCCAGAGACTTTAAGGCTGCCTCCACATCAGCCATCTCAGACTGAGGCGGCGGCTGACTGGAACTGGGTCTTCCCCCTTCCTCCGGCGGGGGAAGTGGTGGTGGTGGCATCTCAGGTTCCATGTGCTTGAGCTATGAAAAGTTGAACTGAAGAAAAGACTGGTGAGCTTGGGAACCTTAGTGGGTCTCTTTCAATGGTGAAACACCTCCTCTCAGGGGGAGTGTTGGTTCACCACCAGAGTGCCCAGTGAGGTCAAGTTGTACAAAGGAAGATATGTCTTCTCGTTCCCACAGACGGCGCCAAACTGATGATGCTAAGATTTAGCACCACCAAATAAGTGATAGTGAGCTCAAACAGTAGCAGCCATGGCAGCCATAGAGATGTATAAGTGTATAAGTATGTAGAAGGGGATGAGTATAAGAGGAAATAAGACAATGATGTATAGTGGTTCAGCCAATTTGGCCTACATCCACTGTGAGTGTGTGATCCACTAAGTATGGGCAGTAATGGCCTTGGATACAATGCACATAACCCTCTCTCTCTCTCTCTCTACTGTGTGTACAAGCAGAGTTTAGCTAGGGTTGCAATTAATGGATCGATCCCTTGTAGGGTTGTAGGTGACAAGTATATATAGGTGATTCGTATCGAATATTGCATATTTCCGCCCATTATCTTTATGCATTCTAGCGCTTTTACGTTCCTAAATGCCTATATTTATGCTCATTAACCAGACAACCTTGGAGTTGGATAGATATATGTTTTGCAGGGGTTATTTGTGCTTTTGTAGGTATTGGAACGCTAAAAGTGAGGATCCGTTGCATTTCGGAGAAGTTTCGTCGATGGACGCTACTTCAAGGGCTTTTTAGTCAATTCACATTTCTTATCCGGCTCATGTTAATTCCACGGATACGTAGTTCATTGAGTTAGCATCGTGTGGCCGCAAACGGTGCGTCGTTTGGAGTTCGGACGAAGAAGCTAGGCTCGTTTCCGTAATGGACCTTTTCCCCCTCATCATGGACCAAATGCAGCCTGAAAACAGAGTACCGGTCGACCGCGTACAAGGGACCGGTCGACCGCGGTTTCAACTTTTGACGTAGGAAGGAGACAGTATGCTTTGGCTTAAGGGACCGGTCGACCGCTCCCCTGCGACCGGTCGACCGGTAGTGCCAGATATTTTGGGCTCTTTCCTCTTTCTTTCCTTTTTCCCTTATCTTTTTCCCACTTACTATATAAACCCATTTTTGGTTTTAATATCAAATATACACGATTTTAGGTTAGTTTAGCTTAGGGTTTGGGGTTTTTGCTTGGTTCTTCTTCATTTCTCTTTGGTTTGACACCCCATTTGGATTGTAAGTTGACTATTCATCTTCCCCTCCATTTATATTATTTGCTATTCTTTGTTTAAGCTTTGTTTTCTTGATTTATTGCTTTGATTTATTAGTTGTTGGTAGTTTAATTCTTGTTTTCTTTGGTAATTAGTTATTTTACGTAGTTTAATCATGTGCAGTGAGTAGTTTTACGGGTTTGGGTCGTGTGTCCGCCATTGATGGGCGTTGAGCTCCGAAAATTAGGTTTTGTGTAAAATTGCATTTAATTGAAACCTCGCGTATTAAAGCCGGATTATTATGCGTTTAACTTTCTTTGTCATGCAACGTTAGTGTTTATAGCGGTAATCCGAATTTAAGATGCGTGTGACCATTTTCTGTTAATTGTTTAATCTCGCAACTTTGGGTTAAATTCCTTATTGTGTGATGTTTATACTTAATTTAAAATGCTCGATTAAATGTTTTTGAATCGAAATTATAATTATTAGTTGTTTAGCCCATGGTGGGGACACGATCCCGACTCTCGTTTTATTAATTCTAGTTTAGACTTAACTTCTTAATTTTTCCCTTTTCTTTATTTCCAACCAATTACATTTTACACTTTTATTTCGGAATATTAAATCATATAAATTCTAGCAACTCGTCTCTGTGGGTTTTCGATACCCGGACTTGGCCGCTATACTCCCTTTTTGAGTGTAGTCATAAGTTTAGGTTTTTGTATTGAGGAGGTGAAACGAAAACAACGATTAGCGCCTTGACACGCGCTACTTTTCACCATCGATCAATAGGTCTTGGGGGGTGTAGTGTACCCCCCAAGTATGCATGGTGCATGTGAATCATGATCTAGCCAATCCCCTGTGGACACCTGTAGATGCCAAATGATGACATAATATTCCCTCACGTGAGGGTGTGATTCTGTTATAACGGTCTCCCCTGTGCCATGTGAGCCTCACGCACACTGTTCCACGCGTCTCCCAAACCACGCGCTGTGATGATGTCACCATCGGCCTATGAGCCGAGGCCGAGGGAAAAGTTCCTTCCAGTAGTGAGTCTGATCCAATTCTGGCCTCGTACTATCGGCCCCTCGTAGGGTCGTCTGGAGCCTGGTGAAGGGTCGGCCCCTCGTAGGGTCGGCTGGAGCCTGGTGAAGGGTCGGCCCCTCTGAGGGGTCGTATGGGAGCCTGGTGAAGGGGTCGGCCCCTCGTAGGGTCGTCTGGAGCCTGATGAAGGGTCGGCCCCTCTGAGGGGTCGTCTTGAGCCTGATGAAGGGTCGGCCCCTGAGGGGTCGTCCGTTTAGAGGTAATCTTCAGCCAGGCCGAGGATATAAACGGGTATATCAGTCATCCCATTGGAAGCAGTCTTACCCACTATGAGATCCACCTTTGTCGAATAGGGCCAGAATGATGCAGCATTTCTCACTGAGCTTGACCTATCCGACGAACCCCGAGAGCTTGCCTTGGTGAAACTAGCGAGCTACCAGATCCAGCTTGCAAAGCACTATAACAAGAGGGTCAATCCACGGAGATTTCGAGTTGGGGACTATATCCTAAGGAAAGTTTTGGGCAGCGCAGTAAAACCATCAGACGAAAGGTTAGGGTCAAACTGGGAAGGACCATTCAAGATAATAAGAGATGATTTGCGAGGAGCCTATCACTTAGAAATGCTAGAAGGCAGAGAGATACCTCAAGCATGGAATGCAACCAATCTTAAGAAATTCTATTTCTAGATTCTTCTTTTGAGGTCGTACTTATGAGACTGGAAGCTCATTTCCTTATCATTAATAAAAGTTGTTTAGCGGTTGAATTCTATGAAGTATTAGTTAACTAGTATATGAACTTTATAACTCACACACCTTTTCCAAGTGACAGGCACACTAATCATTACACCATGGCAGGGAAATCACCCTCCTCAAGTTTTCATTGTGAAACACGAAAAACCTCTTAGCATTGCCCCTGGAAATATATGAAGCCCTAGAGGAGATCCTTAGGAAATATGACCAAGTCACAATTGGTCGCCAAACAATGTTTGGTTAACAAAATCCTGATCGGATAGGGCATCCAACACCAGGTGTGTCCTCACCAATTGCCACGCTTAGGCCTAAGGAAGTGTGACGACATGACCTAAAAGGTAAAGTGGGGCAGAATGGTATCCTATAAGCATACTGGACTGGAGGGACACTCACTTGACAATGCAAACTTACAAATATAATCAGCCAAGAGAGGCCCAAGATTATTGAGCAAAGTCTAAAAGATGTGGAAAGTATACAACACTTGTTTAATCGGCAAATTCGCCAGAACATAAACTTTATATTACTTCATCACATTTACAACAAATACAACTCATGTTTAGTCGGCGAGCTCGCCCAAAACATCAACATTACATTAGAGTGGAAAAATCTCAATGAGGTCGAGGCCTCTGAACGATATAATCAGTCACCTGGGCTCTTCGACCATCGTCAGGATGGGGAACTATCTCCTCCTCGACTTCATTCGCATCTGACTCCAATAGCTGTCGAGGGATAGCATCGATAGGGATCCACTGATCATATCTCCGGAAAGGATTAGGCATTAGAGTGGAAGGAGATATCTCATGACGATACCAGAGCATTGAGTTCCTTGGAACTTGCAGCTCCTTCAAGTCACTCAACCATCCCCTGATAAAGGCGAGCTCTTTAAACTCTGTTAGCCTCATCGAAGCATCTAACTAACCTTGGTCATAACCATCGGCCCATACTTACCGAGGTACTCTCTTAAACAAATGCCTCAGCCAAGTGACGTCCCTTTGAAGCCCAGCAGCAATCACATATGCTCATTGGACATCACCACGAAGCTCTTCCATTTCCCTAGCTAAACTCCTTGTGTTTGTGCCAGCTCGCGAAGCAGTCGGCGGGGTAGAACCTCGCAACACCGGAGGAACATCGCTTGGTCCAGCTCCAGCTCGTGACGAGGAGGAACCTCATAATACTGTAGGAGCGATGCTCGATGCATTCTCCCTAAGTCGCGAAACTTCCCTCCTCAAAGCCTCATTCTCTTGCTGAAGAATTTCTCCAACCTGGTTTATCTCAGAAGCATCTAGAAGCTTTGCTCTCAGAGTATTCACCTATTCTTGGACTGAGGCACCAACTTCCTCCATCTCTTGGAGCCTGTCTTTCAGTTTAACGACGAGCTCAGTCTGCTCTATGAAACGTTTGTTCCTCAATCACAGTGATTTGCAAATCCTCATAAAGGTATGACGAACCTCAGAACTTACATCAGGACCAAGCATTCTTCCCAATTGAGAAGTGGCTGGTATATAATCATCAACACTAACCAACTACAAGCAAGAAAAAAGTAATGAAAGATAGAATTATTCAGTATACTAAAGGAAAAAGTCTTATCATTTCATTCATACGAAAAAGATCAGAGTACATTAAAAAAGCAAAAAGGAAAATTATAAACAAAAATACAAGAGTAACCCTAAGGGTAAATTAGCTGGCGACCTCAGGCTGCCCAGAAAAAGCTGGCTGCTTCCCCTTGCCAGCAGCAGTAGAAGCACCTCCCTCAGCAGTGACAACCTCTGTCGCCTGAGCAGGAAGGGCATCAACAGGAACTATCTGGGAGGCATGGACAACACCTTCAATGGCTGGGGCAGGGGCTTCATCCACAATTGGCTTTGGTCCTGGATCGTGATCATCGAACAGAGGAGAAGCAACATCCACACTAGAAGCTAAAAGGGCCTTGTTCCAGCCCTTCTTAAAGTTCAGACGGCTGATGTAGCCTATCTGAACCTCAGCGTCTTTATACGCAGCAGCCCACCTAGAGTTATATAAGTCCTCCTTAACGGTGGCTGCCTGAAACTCTTTCTCCTTAGCTGATCGGTCAACACCTTGTTCTCCTCCACAATAGCCAGCTTGCTCGAGCAGACCAGATCGTAGGCTTGCAGCAGTTCATTTAGTTCTTTAACTGCTGCCTCCCGCTCACGATTGGCTTTAGCAAGAGCAAGATCAAAAGACGTCCGAGCAGCATCAACGGCCTTCAAACTAGCCTCGAGCTCTGTACCCTTCACCCTCAAAGCAGCATTCTTCTTATCCAGCTCGCCATTCTTATTGATCAGCTCGTCGCGAGAGCGATAGAGCACAACAAAATCAGTCACAAACTGCTAGTAAGAGAAGATATTAGAAGAAGGAAACATACAAAAATTGGGAAGCATTAGAGAAGGAAAATAGACTTACCAAGGCTAGCCTCTGGCTTGCTTGCAGAGCTAACTGGTCAGTCCCCATCGCCCTTTGGTGGTCAGTAGGTAGGACTGCTCGCTCAAGCATCACAGGGGCTAATTGGGGAGAAGTGGCAACCGAGGCCCCCTCCGGTAACACGGACACAGGCACTAAGGCTTGCCCAGCCTTTGTCCTCGCCTCCATCTTTCTCCTCTCCTCTTCCTTTTCCTTCTCCTTCTCTATCCTCCTCCTCTCCTCGACCTTCTTCTTCTCCTCAATCTTCTTCTACTCTTATTCCCTGTTCCTCTCTCTCTTTCACCAGCTCTTCTTCTTTTCTCTTCTTCTCCTGCTCCTGAGCAACAGACCGGGAACCAGTAGCAACAGCCCCAGTGCTGGACTTATGCTTCTTTGACCTCTGAGCGAGAAGCACATGATCATCATCATCCTCATCTCGGATCAATTTTTTCCTTGGAGGAACCATTTCCTCGCTAGAGCTGCTGGACATACTCGAAGGTTCTTGGGCTTCAGAAGAACTGTCACCACTGGATCTCCCCTCGCCAAAATTGCCTTCAGCACCGCCTCTAATATCACTCTCAGAACTACTCTCCTCTTCATCCAACTGAATGA
Organism: Sambucus nigra; assembly: GCA_949130495.1. Lineage (NCBI taxonomy): Eukaryota > Viridiplantae > Streptophyta > Magnoliopsida > Dipsacales > Adoxaceae > Sambucus > Sambucus nigra. The sequence continues at coordinate 227,425,058 of OX422212.1, forward strand.
GATCGGCAGCAGCTTCTTCAAAGGTATCAAATTCAGGAATACTATCCACAGGCCTCGCGATAAAGCTGGACCCAATATTCTTATACTCGAGCAGGAAATCGACAGACCGGGGATGTTCACCGTCAGCTAAGGGCTCCCTGATATTCCAAGCTTTAACCAACTCTGGAAGCCGAACCTCACCGAGGGCAGGCTCTAAGTTCTTCGACCTCGCTGAAGAAAAAACAAGAAAGAGTCAGAAAGATCACACATTAATAAAGAAATTGAAAGGACAGAGCAAAGACTACCTATATACTCTTCCCCATAAAAGGGAACAGTAAACCTATCAGACCTCGACCCCTCAGTCTGAGGGGAGAACTGCCAATTTCTAGTAAGAAAGCCATCTTGCCAGTAATCTTTGTGAGAATCAGGTAGGTTTACTACCAATACCCTGTCAGGACTCCTGGCTTTGAGATAAATAACACTATAGCTAGTTCGAGAAAAGGAATAGCAAAAACAGACTTCGGCGAGCCCTAATTTGGTGCCATAAAGTTGATTTATTCTATGGACGCCATTGATTATCTTCTATACATTGAGCGAACACTGTGCAGGAACAATGTTGAAATAACCAAAGAAATGCAAGAATAAATCGTTTGGAGGAAAAGTAAGCCCCCCTTGAGAAAGCAACAAAACGTGAATCCAATGAGCACCCTCTATCTCTCTAACATTCCTGGGAAGAGAGGCGCACTCAATCTCTACCCACTCTGGGATATTGTAAAAAAATTTAAACTCGGACACTGATCTATTACCTATCTTTACCATTTGTAAACCCTAAACTACAAATTCAAAGAAAACACAGAGAGAAAGCAAAGGAGACTTACGAGATGGGAGTTTGACTTGGACAATGTAAAATCACAAGCTCAAACGACGAGGGAGATCGAAAGCGAGGAAAATGAAGACTTGGAGAAGAGGGCACAAATTGCTAAAACTCGCAGAAGATTCGCAAAAGATAGAAGAACACTAAGAAGCTTGAAATGACAACTACGAAACGTTGCCCAAAGTGACTTTTAAATGTTGTTAATCATCGCACACAAGACACGAAGCAACTTCCGCCTAATTCAGTCCTCAAACTTTGGGAAGAGTTATAAAAGAGCCATTATGACAAATCATTTAAATTTATTGAGCCCAAATTGTGGCCCAACAAACTTAAGGGCAATTGTGGCTACACGAATTTGGAATAACGGGCCTGGACGAGTAGCCTATTTAAAACGGCCCAAAGTCCAAACCCTTCGCACCTTAGCATTAATTCAGTTATGACTTAGTCTTATCCCATGTCCTCGAATAGAGGTGTGTGACACCCTGCCTAATTTAATACCGGGTGATCAGTCTTATATCCAATTAAAACAGGTTTCTCATTTGGTTCATTCTTAGCATCACTGTCGAAAACTTTTTAAAACATTACTAACCACCTAGTATTCAAAAAGCCGATGTCAAAATTTTAATCTTTTTATTAAACAATCAACAACAAAACATTATTACATAAATACATCCCATGCAAAAGTAATATAAATTCATCCACAATATAAAAGACTGGAATGAAATAATACCGAATAAACCATCGTTACAAAATCCAACATAAAGTACAACTTGAATAAGAGTCTGAATACAAGGTCTGACTGTCATAAATGAAATAACTATGGGCAACATGCTCGAATAAAGTATTGCCCTGCACCCTACACTAGGAGTGAAGTAACTGAATCGTCTAAGTCGAAATCCTGTAAGCATCCACAAGTGATGCAGCTATGCATCCCTAGAATAGATCATCCTGCTTGGCGTCCCTGTGGCTGGACACCTAAAAGGTTTTGGAAAAAGGTTTTGCAAGTATGGGTCAGAGCCCAAGTAAAAATCATTTAAAAACATTTAGCAAGTACTTAAATAACAGTTTAAATGAACAGTTATTAGATACACATGTTAGGTTTCGAACACTCCCTTGAGTTCCTCATCTCTCATTCTATAATGCGCACCTAACGTTTGCTACTTAACCCCACCTAGTCAATTCTAGACAATCTAACTAGGCAACCATTATCTAATAAACCCAAATCAATATAGCTCCTCCGTACATCCCATACAGTACGCTATCGAATACCCTTAATAATTTGCATCTCTCTTATGTTATTATTAAACCCCAGTTACCCTTTCTATGTAGGTTATTGTTCAAACTTTACCATTTAAGTTTATCTACTTAAACTTTATTTTAGATATTCACTAACTATCTTCCTACTATTCACACATTAGTAGCTTCATCATTATATAGATATACCCTATCTAAGCTCCCTACTAATTACTCTTTAGTAGATTAATCGTTCTTTAGATACATACTATCTCGTCTCTCTACTAGCACACATAAGTAGATTATTCGTATAGTATATATATTTTACACACCATATATAATGTAAGTACACGCTCTGCTATTATATCCTTGTATCACACATCAAGGGCTATTGGTTCGTAATGTTACCCCGACCCCAATAGTTATTCCATATGTATTGGTCCGGAATGTTACCTCGACCCCAATATTCAGATTACTTTTAGTTTAGATACACACAACTAACTAGTTTGAAATCATAAGTCTGCTACCCATAACTCATAGCGTCTACCCGTATTTCCATGCAAATACATTTATTAAATATATATCCATTTCTCTTTAATATGGGCAAGGCTTTTTAAATTTTAGGATTTAGTGTTCACATACTTAAGTCAAATAAGATTTCACTATCTTTCTCGTCCATTAATTTTACACAGTAGATAACATAACAAGTATATATATATATATATATATTCACACTTTTTAATATATATATATATATAACACGGCACCTCCCAGACCTAACTACGGTGCATACTGTAAAACATCTCAAAGGTATATATATTTATCATCCATTATATCTATACTAGTAAGGCACCCCTACGCACAGCTGCGGTGCATGCATACTCTTCTATCATGTCCGGGTACATCTCTCGTTGTACAAGGGACTATTGGTTCGTCTTCTCTCACGAACCATATATATCAAATCACACATATTGGAGGCGAACATAGTTCACATATCCATGGGTCACGCACATACCTACGCTCCCACAGTCAGCAGACTTATCGACTCACAGATAAGCCATTCACAGTCCTATGTTCTTGAGGTACCAAATCTAAAATCCCCCCGAAGGAAACACAGAATAAGATTGTCCTCTTTCGAATGCCAACCTCCCGTGATAGCAAGTATGGTAGGTATGTCATACACATAATAAACAATAATATAGGTACACATTCCACTTATATAAATATAACATCAGGGAGGTATTCACACAACCATATAATAACGATAGGTATTCACTACACCTATATATATATTTATAATAACAATATGGCACACACACATCCCATATCACAAGCCTCATATATAGTATATTTATATCCCGAATATTCTACGTATTCCATAATTTATAACTTTGTTTATTACCATACATTCCCGAGTATTTCTCACCACTCGAAGGGTATCCTTTATTCCACATACAATATCGGAAGGTAAACTCTCTACCCCCTAATGGTCTAAGTCCTCGTTCCTCTCGAATTCTCTTAACTCGAACTATCCTTCAATTTAGATTTTTCCTCTCTATTAATCCAAATTAATTTAGCTCTTAAACTTCCCTCGTAGGCCACGCCTAAAACCCAAACTAGGCCTACTGGTGTTTCAATATAATTCCCTTATATTAGAAATTAAATCCCACAAATTAATTCCAAACGATTTCCAAAGGTCTTAAAGAAAAGGAAATTTTTGGCCAAAACTGAGCAACCGAATCGATTAGAAAATTTTCTGGCAGATTAAACACCCTATAGTAAAATATCGATTACTCCCTCTAAAGAACTCCGATTGACCTGATTCAAAGCTCATTTGAAAGATAAGACACAGATATTTCCAATAATGTATGGATCTCACTCTAATTATAAGTATAATTTAAATGGAATACGTTTAAAGTTACGTAAAAAATTCTGGCAGTTACTATGTTGGCAGATCAAACACCCTACAGTAAAACATAGATTTCTCCCTCTACGGGACTCCGATTGACCTGATTCAAAGCTCATTGGAAATCCAAGACATAGACCGTTCCAAAAATGTATGTATCTCACTTTAATTCTAAGTAAAACTAAAATGGAATACGTTTAAAGTTACATCAAAAATTCTGGCAGATTGACATCTTGTGTTCATCAATTAAACCCTAAGTCATTCAAGATTCATGTTCTTCAATCAAGAACCCATCAAGATTCAATCTTAATCATCAAATATACTCTAATATCAGTTTATTTTCGTATAGAGATAAATTTCCAATGAAAATTTACACAAAACATCAAAGATTCAACCCAAGAATCAAATTCTCCTTTAATTAACATAAAACCCCAATTTGTTTCTCATATTCATCAACTTTATAAATCAAGAACTCAGATTTCTCTCTTATTAATCAACCCAAACCCACTAATTTCATATTATTATCATTAAGGAACATCTCTACATGCATTCCCACTCTAGTTTATGAATTAAACCCTCCCAAATTCATATAAAACTTCCAAAAGCATGAAATCAAACCCTAATCTACATGGGTAGTATAACATGCTTAATATAAATTGCTATTTAAATACTTGTCTCTCAATAGCAGGCCTGAATTTCATTAATATGATGGTGTGGTTGTTCTCCCCTCTCTCCGATCTCAATTCCGTTGCGTTCGGGGTGAAAAATTGTGTAGGAAGCTTTGACTTTCTCTTCCTCTTCCTCTTCAATGGCCTCTCTTCTATTGTGATTGTGTTAACCCTAGACCCTTATCTCTAATGGAAGATATACACTTAATATTTTCTGAGTTCTCTAAACCTCCAACTCCCGAATGACCGAAATACCCTTAAACGATGCCGGGTTGGTCCAAAATCATCCCGGGACCCAAACTGTACACCCGAGTACACTTTTTCGACTATTTTGACCCTTTCAGAACCAACCGTAACCTCAAAATCACCATCCGAGTCACTTTTAAAAAAAATTATTTTAATTCCACCTCAAAATATCGAACGCGTGAAATTAAACTTAAATTGAAGTGATTTACTCTCAATCACTGAATTATATAATTTCTCTAAATTAAATAAATTCCAAATCATCGATTTAATTAAATCCTAGATCACCAATTTAATTTAATTAAATATCCTCGGAAATATGAGGTATTACATACTTTCCCCCTTACAAAGGAATTTCGTCCTCGAAATTCGAATAAGTCTAGAACTCCTAGGTTTCGACACTACCTTAAACATAGACTCTAAAGATCACTACATATATTTATACCCCTCCCAATTGAGGGTTATATAAACATCTCCACCAACCAGGGCGCCCAAGCAACCTATAAATATGCATAACTTCATCGATGTTACCTGGCTCCACTAGCCTCTCATTATCGTATAGTTACTATCCTTTAGATATCACTTTATAAATAAAAAAATACTCAAGGTACTAAACCCATGTCTTAAAGGCTAATCGTCTCCCCACGTCCCAACATTGTGCTAAGCTTCATGCATGGGACGTCTCGCAAAGAGAAATCCAAACAAGGAACCCTCCCGATACACTACTACCTAGCATTGTCGGTCATTGAGATCTGTTAAGCCCTCAGTCCATATTACGTACCCTCAAAAACCCGTCTTTTGACATAAAAGTATAAGCGTCCACTCGCATGCTACACAAGATAACATATATCACGATGCCTTTACTATCACTAGTTTCTTAGCGCTAAAAAGTCAGGTAGACCTTGTCGTTCCCCAGCATATTGTTTGAGGTGGGGGATAACAAACTCCTTGGACCAAAAGTGATTCAGGACACTTTGACAATGATTGATTTGATACGGAGTCGTATTCGGGTAGCTCAGGACCGACAGAAGAGCTATGCTGAAGCCAAGAGGTTCTTCAGAGAATTCAAGGTGGGGGACCAGGTGTTATTCAGAATATCTCCTATGAAGGGGATTATGCGTTTTGGGAAGAAGGGGAAATTGGCACCGAGATATGTGGGGCCATTTCCTATCATCGAGCGGATTGGGCCAGTTGCGTATAGACTTGGGTTACCGGAGCACTTGCATAGGATTCATGATGTGTTCCATATTTCCTCGCTAAGGAAATACCTTAGGGATGATTTGGCCCATACCCACATTGCTATAGAGGACATCGATCTTCAGCCCGGCAGTTTCTACGAGGAGGGACCGATTGCTATTCTGGACCACAGCGAGCGGAAACTGAGGTCGAAGATAGTACCGTTAGTACGTGTTCAGTGGCGGCATCATAATGCCGAGGAGTCCACATGGGAGCGCGAGGATGAGATGCGCGAGCGTTATCCAGAGCTATTTTTACCAGGTACTCTTTAGTTCCGAATTTCGGGACGAAATTTTATTATTAGGGGGGAAGTATGTAATACCCCGTAATTTTATTGATATTTATTTAAGGGATTAATTGAATTAAATGAGAATTAATTGGGAATTAATCCGGATATAAATACTAGCCAGACGTGAGTTGGTATTTGATTATAATGTTAAAATTGAAAATTTCATGAGTATTGAAAATATTAAAATTGTCGCGAGGCAGAAATACGATAATTTGGAAACTTAGTTGGGACGTGCGTGTCAGTCGCGTCAGTAATAAAATTTCTGGAATTAAAAAGTGAATTATATTTTTATCAACCAAATGGTCATTTTGAGTGCGCCAACGTGTCCGTAAGGATCGAAATAGTCAGAAAACACTAGCCGGGGGCTTAGTTTGGGTCCCGGGTCATTTTTAGGCCATACCGGCAACCCAAAAGGGTATTTTGGTAATTTTAAATATATGGGAATTAAAACCCACGAATTTTAGGAGTTAATTTTATATTATTTAGGAACCCACTAAGTCCATTATCAACATTTGGTAAGTTAGAGGGCTACGGGAGTTAAAGGGGGAGTTTGAAGAGGTTCCAAAGGAAACCTCCAACCACCATCTCCATCTTTGAGAGAAATATGTAGAGAGAAAGAGGAGAATCAACCTTCATACCTCAACATCAAATCAGAATATCTAAGGCAAGTGGTTTAATTACATTAATTTCAAGCGAATGTTTCTTCCATGCTTAGAATTGAATATTTGTTTTATATTGGAAGTTTGATGAAAACCCATGAAATTGGAGGTAGAATTCATAATATGATATAGGGATTGCATGTAGAATGTTATTGGATGAATGTCATATACAAAATATATCTTTTGAGGATGTGAAAACGGATTGTTAAGGAGAAATAATAGATATTAAATTTTGGGTTCATGTTTATAGGGTTTGGGACAAGGTTTGGGAATTTTGATGATTACATGTTAATTTAGGAAGCATTGACCCCAAATATATGTTAAAGAGTGACCTAGGAGGACTTAGAGTAGTTTAATAATGTTAAAACTTGATTGGGATGATCTTAGTAGGGATTTCGAGAAGATAAATTTGAAGAAAAATGAATTGGGAAAATTTCTGGGCGCAGTCTGCCATCTCGTTAGAAGACCTACCCAGGTCGTTCGAACGAGCTGACAGTATCGCTTCTAACGAGTTGGTAGTTCGTTCGAAGCCTTTCGTTCGAACGAACTCGTTCGAACGAGACTTCTAACGAGTTGATAGAATGGACTTGTTGGCATGATTTCATTTCAAACGTTCCGTAGACTTATTTAATTGGAGTATTAACCTTCCCTTATTGATTAGTGGGTAAAATTTTGAGAATTGGGGTACGTTGAGGAGTAGAACTTAGAACCTTATAATAAAATCGGATGTCAATTATGGACTAGGAAACGTGTACCTAATTATGACGTGAGAAGGGTTGATAATGTTAATATACAAATTGGGGGCTTGTAATCGTATAACATTAAATGACGGTATAAGAACGAGATGTATACCTATATTAATAATACGAGATATCTAAGATGTGCGAATGCTTAGTATATGTGGTTTTATGTGTATAACATACCTACCATACTTGCTATCATGGGAGCTCTGCGTTCGATTAGGGCCATCTAATCTTTGTATGCCTACGGGGGATTTAGATTGGTACCTCGAAGACATAGGTCAGAGAAGGACTTATTGAGAAGTTAATAAGTCTGCTGATCATGGGAGCGTAGGTATGTGCGTGACCCATATGATGTGAACTATGTTCGCCTCCATTTTGTGTGATTGTTGTTATCTGAAAATGATTCCTGAGAGATTCGGAATGTGTGGTCCTTATGTACGTGATGTACCGGGATTGGATAGCAGAGTATGTGTGCACCACAGCTTAGTCTCGGGGTGCTAGTAATGTATATTTATGATGAGAATAATATACTGTTAATTGAAATGAACTGTCATGTTTAGTTGTGAGTATAATAATAACAACGTTCTGTAAAGATAAAATGGATGATCTCTAGTAATTAGTATTACTAATAATGGGAAACCGAGTATAAATGTAAAGCTCTCTATTCAAATGAAGATGTTGGAATTTAAGCGTGAATCGTATAGTAAGGTTAAAATTTATTTTAGGCTAGTTGGATATGGAAATAACTAGAATGGGTATGAGTACGTTAGGAGTGCACAAATAGTCGAGAGGTGAGTATTTCATGTAAGAGAACGTCCTAACATGTATTTTGCATTCATTGTTTTATTGTAATTAAAACACTTGCTATACTTTAAACTGTTTTCCACAATCAGGCTCTGACCCGTTTGCTTTCAAATATATCTTCTTGTAAAAACCTTTTAGGTGCCCAGCCACAAGGACACCAAGCATAGGAGTTCCATTCAGGTGACGTACTGTAGCTGCTGTGGAAGTTATAGGATCTTGTCAGTAGACGCCTCCACTTTCGATCTTGACTCTATTAGTAGATTTCCTCATCAGTTGGGCATGTCGCCCCATTTCTTTTAGAAACATTTTATCTATTCAGTTTATTTCAGATTTCGGGTTGTAATCAATTATGATTCAAACTTAGTATTTGTTATTCCTGTATTTGGTTTATTGTGAGGAGTATTCTTACAGACTCATTATTATTGTATGGTTATACTATTGTCTTTTCATTGTGGTAGTTATGATAGCATTTCTTATCTACTTGCTTGTTAATCGGATCTAATTAAAATTGACAACTCACTTTTTAAATATTAGGTGGCTAGTAATTGTTAAAACGTTTTTGACAGTGATGATATGAACTGAACCAACTTGACATTTTGTATTAATTTAATAAAGGAGTAGCTACTCGGTATTTAATTAGTCGAGGTGTCACAAGGTGTTCCAGGAGAAGATGGTAAACGTGGGGGAGTCCGACACCCCCACTCCTTGAAGACAGACATGTATATAATAAACTCTAGGTCTGGGGCATAAGACACGCACTGTATTCTCTATAAACAATCCTCGGAGTATATAGATATAATACTGACTGCACCACCGTGGACGTAGGCATTCTTGCTGAACCACGTACATCTCATGTTATGTGATTGACATTTTGTCTTCCGTATTTTGTTTGGTGATTGTGCTTCTCTAGTCTATTTGTGTTGAATAATAATTGTCACCACAGTAACCTTTATTACATACATTAATTTATTTTGAGATATAAAAAAGGATGTTAATATATTTATTATTCTCCAGGTAATAATCGTCCCAAAGGAAGATTATTATTTGGCTGAATAATAAATATACATGCAAAATTAAATATGTGATAATTCTATAGTTTTCATGTGGACAATTAATCGGCCCAAAGGAAGGTTAGTTGTTTGACCGAATTCTATAATGTACAATTAATCAGCCCAAAGGACAGTTACTTGACCGGATTTATTATCAATATTTTTTTCTAGACTGAGAGTACCACTAACAAGTTGATATTTACATCCAAAGACTAAATGTTAATTTTGTGCTAGGTTTCTCATTAATGGGCCCACCATTCCACCATTATAGTTATATATAAAATTTATGTCCTGCATTTATCAGTTTATTTTATTATAATATGCCATGACATAAATTTTAATTTGGAGCTTTTGTAATTTATTTGTTCTTTTTGATTAAGTTACTTCTTAGTCTATTAATATTACTGCCAACATGACCTCAATTCGTGTGCTTAACGGCACAAACTTTAAGAACTGAAAAGAGGACATTCTGATAGTTCTCAGTTGTGTAAATTTAGACTATGTGATGAGGAAGGAACAACCCGCTCCTTTTAAGGATAAAAGTTCCTTTAAGGTAAAGCTAACTTTGAGAAGTAGGATCGTTTTAATCGCTTAAGTCTAATGATGCTAAAGTGCAGTGTTCTAGAAGATTTCAGGGGCGGTATGTCCGATGAGGTAACTGCCAAAAGTTTCCTTCAAGATATTGAATTACGTTTTGCAAAGAACGAAAAAGGATGAGACAAGTATGCTTTTAGTTAACCTTATCCAAACGAAGTATAAAGGCAAAAGAAACATACGGGAGTACATTATGGAGATGTCTAACATCGCTTTAAAACTTAAAGTACTAAAGTTAGAGTTGTATGGTAACTTTCTTGTGCATTTGCTATTGATATCTCTTCCTGCACACTATGGACAGTTTATAGTGAGTTATAATACTCAAAAGGATAAATGTACTCTTAATGAGATCATTTCACATTATGTGCAAGAAGAGGAAAGGTTGAAGCGAGAAAAGACAACTGAAATTGCTCATATTGCATCTACCTCGAGGAATATAAAGAGAAAAAGGACTAATGATAAGGGTAATTCAGTTGTAACATCACAACCCAAACCTAAAGGTCAACAAAAGAAATAAGTTCAGGATTCAAAATTTGCTTGTTTCTTTTCCAAAAACCTGGGCATGTGAAGAAGGATTGTTCCAATTACACCGCATGACATGTAAAGAATGGTACACTTTTCATTTTTTTTTTGTTCTGAAGTTAATTTCGCTTTTGTACATAGACATATGTGGTGGGTAGATTCGGGTGCTACTACTCATGTAAGTATGTCGGTAGATTCGGGTGCTACTACTCATGTAAGTATGTCTATGCATGGTTGCCTGTGGAGACAAATCGCTAAATGATGGTAAAAGATTCATCTATGTGGGTGATTATATTTTGAGACTAATAATTTTATTGAATTAATAGAGACTTATGTAGTACCGTTTTTCAGACGGAACTTAGTTTCCATTTTTGTTTTGGACAAATACAGTTATTCTCGTTCATTTGAAAATAATAAAGTTACTCTCTTTCTAAATTCTACTTTGGTAGCGACTGGTTCTTTAATTGATAAATTATATTTATTAAATACCAATGCTTCATTTAATGAAACCTTGAAAAAAAATAAGATTAACTGATGAGAATTCCGTTACTTTGTGGAATAAGCATTTAAGTCATATCTCCCAAATGAGAATTGAAAGGCTTGTGTCAGAGGGAATACTTGAACCCCTTAATTTCACATAACTTGATGTTTGTATTGAGTGTATAAAGGGGAAACAAACAAACTTAAGGAAATTAAGTTCCAAAAGGAGTTATGATATCTTAGAATTGATACATTCTGGCATTTGCGGTCCATTCCCTACGACTTCATGGAATGGTCAACAATATTTTATCACTTTTATAAACAATTATTCTCGTTATGGGTACTTATATTTAATTTATGAGAAGTCTTAAGATCTGTACGTGTTAAGGCTTTCAAATCCGAAGTTGAAAATCAACTAGGCAAGAAGATTAAATCTGTCAAATTTGACTATGGTGGTGCATACTATGGCAGATATGATAGATCAGGTGAACAACATCTAAAACCTTTTGCCAAATTCCTATAAATGAAACAGAATGTTTAAGGACGTGGTAAGAAGTATGATTCGTCATTATTCTTTGCTAGAATTACTCTAGGGAAAGGCACTTAAGACTGCAGTATATATTCTAAATAGAGTGCTTTATACAACGGTATCTAAAACCCCTTATGAACTATGGATAGGCCGAAAACTTGTCATTTATACATTTGGGGGTGTCCAGTTGAGGCAAGAACTTATAGGCCAATTAAAAAGAAATTGGACTCAAGAACTATTAACTGCTATTTTGATGGGTACGTTGAACACGTAAAGGGTTTCAAGTTTTATGAACCCTTAGCTAAGTCCTTTTTCGAGATGGGAATTGCGAGATTTCTTGAGGATGTTGAGTTTTAAGGGGAAGATACGGTTAAGAATAAGAATGTTGTCTTTGAAAAGGAATCAATTCCTTTTTCAAACATTGTTCAGCCTACTGACAACGTTCAAGAAGACAATAATGAGGACTTCCCTACTCAAAATCTAAGAGTTGTTATAGAAGAGAAAACTCAACAACCTCATGAGAAGTTGTAGATCATTTTGATTTAGAGTTACATCATCAGATGGATGTCAAGATGGCTTTTCTCAATGGTAACATTGAGGAAACCATGTATATGGTGCAACCTAAAACTTTTGACCCAGTTGATCTAAAGCCTATGGTTTGTAAACTCAATAAATCCATATATGATCTCAAACAATCTTCCCATAAATGGTATCACAAGTTTTATCAAGTTATTATCTCATATAATTTTGAGGTTAATGAAGTAGATGATTGTGTATATCATAAGTTCAGTGGGAGTAAAATTATCTTCGTTGTGCTCTATGTCGATGACATATTATTGGCTAGCAGTGATATAGGTTTATTGCACAAACCTAAGAGATTTCAAACTAAGAATTTTGAAATGAAAGATCTTGGGGACGCCTCTTTTGTATTGGGAATTAAGATACACCGAGATCATTCTCCACTACAAGAATTTACACCATTAGCAACATACAAATTATGTTGCTAAAGTTAGAAATATGTTGCTAAAAGGTATTGGCAACATATTTTGCTATGTTGCCAGCTTGTTGCCCATTGCCTGTCTAGGAAACCCTTTGGCAACACAGCAGACATGTGTTGCTGAAGGTATACTTTTGGCAACACACAATTGTGTTGCCAAAAGTATTTTATAATTTGTCAAATTTATAATAAAAAATATTATTTGTGTTGCCAAAAGTCACTCAACAGCAACAAAAATAATTGTGTTGCCAAAAGTCAACTTTCAGCGACACAAATTATGTTGCAGAATGTAAGATAAATGATATAAAAATAACTTTCGGCAACAGAACTATTGTGTTGCCAAAAGTTATACCTTTGGCAACACAGCTATTGTGTTGCCAAAAGCTATACATTTGGCAACACGCCCTTATTTGTGTTGCCAAAGGTATATCTTTTGGCAACACAACTCTTGTGTTGCCAAAAGCTATATATTTGGCAACACAACTCTTGTGTTGCCAAAAGTTATCTTTCGACAAAAAAAAATTGTGTTACCAAAAGTACTATATTTTTATTTACTAGCTATTATTTTTTCGTAATTAGAAGCACTTTTAAAGCTGCACCTTTTTCATCAAAATTACACTACATAAAACATGCAACCTTATAATCCAAAATTACATTACGCATTTTTCATACAATCATAAGTAATACAAAGTTCAACAATTTTCAACCAAATCTCATAAATATGAATTACAAAATAATATTCCATCACAATCCAAGTATAAAGGTACAAAATAAATGCCTCCCAAATAAGAACATAATCAATCCTAACACATCAAAAGATGTAAACATGATATAACCTAATACATTAACACATCAAAAGATGTTAAAAAATCCACGTACACTAAAACGACAACGACAATATGACTCTCCTACACTATAAGGAACCGCAGTTCCAAGTCACCACAAATATAATAACTCCGAGCAAAATCCATCATCAACCTGCATAAGATACAAAAATAAATGACTACATGGGTTTGTATAACTTCAAATGCATGTATGTTTAACTTAATCAATTTAAAACACTATTTAATTTCAGAAAATTTCGGCAGAGTTTCCTTTGTTTATTCATGAAATCCAACCTGTTTTAACATTAAAATAAACCCAACAACAACAAAAACGCATCTAAACCAACAAAAAATCCCGTCCACCGATTTAACATCTAAAAATAGTATATACAAGCCCGCACGGCCATAAATAAACATCATACAAGTATAAAAATATAGTAGAACGTTTAAAAGATCATCAAACATCATACATACATGTTGATCACCTCCAACTCATCTTCTAACATAAGTTTCAAGATGAGTGTGTATACATGATTTCAAAATTTACATCTTAAACGTGTATATATGATTTGAAGACATAAACTTTAAATCTTATGTTTTTGCATAAGATGTAAACTCATGAGATGTAAAAATGTGTACCATTATTAAAGAAAGTTACTATTCGTGTGCGCGCGCGCATGTGTGCATGAGAGAGATAGTGTGAGAGAGAGAGTTACCAATTGTTCATTTCAGCCAACTTAAATGCTTCTGCTTCAGTCAATTTTGAGTCAATTGGTTGTCATATGGAATAAGCTACAGATACACAAAAGGAAATTGTTATATACATTAATAAATGTGTAAGACGAAACTTTACTAATACTTCAAGCACTCGGGTATGTATTTAAAAGTGAGATATGAAGAAGGATGAGTCATGATATTAGAACCTCAAAAAATTATGAACACATAAAAAGGGGAGATAACAATGTATATACCTGCAAATGAGATCGGTAAATGAGATCTACAAAATGTGGGCACCATAACAATAGATCCGGAAATGAGATCTGCAAAAAATTTAAACCAAATCACACACAAAATTTAGATCTGCAAAATACCAATAATGTGAACAAAAAAAGAAAAAAAGTGAAAAAAGAAAAATAGATGACAGATCCGGAAATGAGAGATGGAGCAGGTTCGTGTGCGTAAGAGGGTGAGAGAGAGGCGTCGGGGGCGAGGTGAGGGTGGCAACACAGTTATATATATAACTGTATATGTTATATATATATATACATATATATATAACTGTTATATATATATAACTGTTATATATATATGTATATATATATATATATAACAGTTATATATATATACATATATAAGAGGGTGAGAGAGAGGCGTCGGGGGCGAGGTGAGGGCGGCAACACGGTTATATATATATAATATATATATATATATATAACAGTTATATATATATATATATATATATATATATATATATATATATATATATATATATATATATATATATATATAACTGTTATATATATAACAGATAAACAGTTATATATTATATTATATATAACTGTATATATTTTAACAGTTATATATTATATAATATAATATATATATTATATATATAATATATATATTATAACAGTTATATATATATATATAATATATATATTATAACAATATAATATATACAGTTATATAAAAATATAACAGTTATATATATATATATATATATATATATATAATATAATATATACAGTTATATATATATTATATATATTATATTATATAATATATATATTATATATATAATATAATATATACAGTTATATATATAATATATATATTATATATATTATATATAACTATAACAGTTAATATATATTATATATATATAATATATATTAACTGTTAGTATAACTAACAGTTAATATATATATCTATAACAGTTATATATATATATATATTAACTGTTAGTTATATATATAGTATAACTAACAGTTATATATATATATAGCTGTTAGTTATACTATATATATATATAACAGTTATATATATATATATATATATAGTATAACTAACAGTTATATATATATATAACTGCTATATATATATATAGTTATATATATAGTTATATATATTAATCATAGTGAAGGAAATACGTATAATTTAGGAACCATTAAATTAAAAAAATAATTGTTCGTAAGAAAAAATAATTTTCAATTCATGAAAATTAAAAAACGGGGAAACAATTCAGATTGTGTTCCCCTCTTATTACGACAAATGAAAATGGCAAAGTCGATAACTTTTGGAAGAGCAATGGAGTCGAGAACTCACACATCAAATCATATATCTATGTACAATGGCAAGGCTTTTGTCTTTTATGGATCAGAAGAGGCTTTCTTTTGAAGTCGTGGGTTTGGTCTTTGTATGTAGAAGATGGAGTTCATTTTTCATGTTCTTATTTTAAAGATGATAATGGTTGGGTTCAGCTCAGAAGTTTACCTCATGTTATCCGAGTTTTTACTAACATCTACTGTTAATCCATCCTTGACCCGATCGATGAGTCAATCAGAGATATGGCTCACCGATCCCTTGTGTTGAGACAGTTCCTCTGTTGAGATTCTCTCATTGATCAACTTCGGCGTTCTTTGGAGTCTAAGGTTTGGTCTCTTCATATTGAAGATGAAGTTAGTTTTCCTTTCATACTGGTATATATGAAAAAGATACGGTTTTGATCATATGAGTACCTTGTGATCTTCAATTTTTGCCAAGATCTTCTGTTGGCCCAGCTTTGGTTTCATCGTCCAAACAGTTAGATCCACTGAGTAACTCCGCCTAAAACCTGCATAAGGGGAGGGAGAATATCTGAGAACACCCAGACCCATCATGTCTATGAATTTGTATGAAAATCAGAGTGCCTATTAGAAGGATTTCTAAGATTTTAGATCCCTATATATAAAAGAAAACATAAATCTGTTTTAAAAAAAAAAATATTTAATCCACATGAAATAATCATAACACTGATAACAATAAATCTAAAACAACTCAATATAAGAACACAACCAAAATATAATACTCTGTGTATAAACCCATATTAATCAAAGAAAAAGATGATCCCTCAAATGAATTTAACGCCAATCGAAGTCGCACCTAGTAGTTTCAAAAGTAGTACCAGATACCCTGCCATTAGAATCCAAGGGAACCCTCTTGAATTCAAAAAATACCTACACAAACATGACATATGGCCCCAATTCTAAATTAATCAGATAATTACAGGAGACATAAGATCAATTATAGTAAGGAAGAGAGAAGAACGAACGTCATCATTTCCCCGGATTTCATTTGAGGTTGAGTTCTCTACAAAAACCTAAGTCGATTCCTTCCCATTTGAAAAGACATAAACATGGCCACAGGGTTGGTTTTGAGAGAATAGAGGAGACGGGAGGATGAGAGATTGATGACTTTACAGCTGGCTTGGAGGAGTTAATTTGGGAGCTTAATCGACTTCGACTTCTGTGCTGAATGGCATCTAACGTGGATGATATATTACGAATGGGAAGCTTGCATACGTGGATAGGCTAATTGGAAAGAATAATAAATGCTTTGTTTTGCATTTTATAGTAATAAGAGATATACAGTTATATATATAACTATATATATATAACAGTTATATATATATATTATATAATATATATAACTATATATATATAACAATATATATAACTGTATATAACTGCCCCTGCTTTGCCATAGGTGCTGCACCAATTTGATTAACACCCCAGACAAAGAGTCGAGCAGTTGGTTTAAGGAATGGATGATTACTTTAGGGGGATTTAAAGCAAGCATGGAATAAAGAGGAATGAATGAAAGAATAGATTGAATTAAAGTTACTTTTCTTCCAATTGAAAGCAATTTGGACTTCAAAGATATGATTTTAAATGCTATAACCGGGACTAAAGACTCAAAATAGATGGATTTCTTTCTTCCCTTAAATAAAGGACATCCAAGATAGTATAAATGCCCCTTAGTACTAAAGACTGGGTTCCTACGAGTCACATTGGTCCTGTGCCGCGAGTTCGTGACTCTTACCGGACTGTTTTGTGGTTGTTTTATGTTTTCACCCCTCGATGGCATGTTTTTATGCTTAAGTGAAACTTTTTGCAAATTTACGTCGTACACTCAAACCGGGATCCCCGTAACTAACCGGACGGTACCTACGAGTCACATTGGACCCGTGTGAGGCGTTCGTGCCTCTTACGGGACCGTTTTGTGACTGTTTTACGTTTTCACCCTTCGATGGCATGTTTTTATGCACAAGTCTAATTTTTGTAAATTTACGTCGTACACTCAAACCGGGAGCCCCGCGACTACGCGGTCGGTTCCTACGAGTCACATTGGTCCCGTGCGAGGTGTTCGTGACTCTTACGGGACCGTTTTGTGACTGTTTTACGTTTTCACGCTTCGATGGCATATTTTTATGCACAAGTCTAATTTTTGCAAATTTACATCACACTCTCAAATCGGGAGCCCCGTGACTATACGGTCGGTTCCTACGAGTCACATTGGTCCTGTGCGAAGCGTTCGTGAATCTAACCGGACCGTTTTGCGTTTGTTTTACATTTTCACCCTTTGATGGATTCTTTTTATGCTCAAGTTTAATTTTTTTCAAATTTACATCGTACACTCAAACCGGGAGCCCCGTGACTACGCGGTCGGTTCCTACGAGTCACATTCCTCCCGTGTGAGGCGTTCGTACGTCTTACGGGACCGTTTTGTGGTTGTTTTACGTTCTCACCATTCGATGGCATGTTTTTATGCTCAAGTCTATTTTTTTGCAAATTTACGTCGTACCCTCAAATCGGGTGCCGCGTGACTACGCGGTCGGTTCCTACGAGTCACATTGGTCCCGTGAGAGGCGTTCGTGACTCTTACTAGACCGTTTTGTGTTTTTTTTACGTTTTCACCCATCGATGACTTGTTTTTATGCTTAAGTCCATTTTTTTTGCAAACTTACGTCGTACACTCAAACCGGGAGCCCCGTGACTACGCGATCGGTTCCTGCGAGCCACATTGGTCCCGTGCGAGGCGTTCGTGACTCTTACCGGACCGTTTTGTGTTTGTTTTACGTTTTCACCCTTCGATGGCTTCTTTTTATGCTCAAGTCCATTTTTTTTTGCAAACTTACGTCGTACACTCAAACCGGGAGCCCCGTGACTACGCGATCGGTTCCTGCGAGCCACGTTGGTCCCGTGCGAGGCGTTCGTGACTCTTACCGGACCGTTTTGTGTTTGTTTTACGTTTTCACCCTTCGATGGCTTCTTTTTATGCTCAAGTCCATTTTTTTCAAATTTACGTCGTACACTCAAACCGGGAGCCCCTTGACTACGCAGTCGGTTCCTACGAGTCACAATGGTCCCGTGCGAGGCGTTCGTGCCTCTTACCAGACCGTTTTGTGTTTGTTTTATGTTTTCACCCTTCGATGGCTTTTTTTATGCTCAAGTCTAATTTTTTTCAAATTTACGTCGTACACTCAAACCGGGAGCCCCGTGACTACGCGGTCGGTTCCTATGAGTCACATTGGTCCTGTGTGAGGCGTTCGTGCCTCTTACGGGACCGTTTTGTGGTTGTTTTACGTTCTCACCATTCGATGGCATGTTTTTATGCTCAAGTCTAATTTTTTGCAAATTTAGGTTGTACCCTCAAACCGGGGGTCCCGTGACTATGCGGTCGGCTCCTACGAGTCACATTGGTCCCATGCGAGGCGTTCGTGACTCTTACCGGACCATTTTGTGCTTGTTTTACGTTTTCACCCTTCGATGGCTTCTTTTTATGCTCAAGTTTATTTTTTTTCAAATTTACGTCGTACACTCAAACCGGGAGCCCTGTGACTACGCGGTCAGCTCCTACGAGTCGCATTGGTCCCGTGTGAGGCGTTCGTGCCCCATATGGGACCGTTTTGTGATTGTTTTACGTTCTCACCTTTCGATGGCATGTTTTTATGCTTAAGAATTGTTTTTTCAAATTTACATCGTATATTCAAACTGGGAGCCCCGTGACTACGCCATCGGTTCCTACGAGTCACATTGGTTCCGTGCGAGGTGTTCGTGACTCTTACAGGACCATTTTGCGTTTATTTTAAGCTTAAGTCTAATTTTTTTCAAATTTACGTCGTAGACTCAAACTGGGAGCCCCGTGACTACGTTATCGGTTCCTACGAGTCACATTGGTTCCGTGCGAGGTGTTCGTGACTCTTACAGGACCGTTTTGCGTTTATTTTAAGCTTAAGTCTAATTTTTTTTAAATTTACGTCATAGACTCAAACCGGGAGCCTCGTGACTACGCGGTCGGTTCCTACAAGTCACATTGGTCCCGTGCGAGGTGTTCGTGACTCTTACCGGACCGTTTTGTTGTTGTTTTGCATTTTCACCCTTCGATGGCATGTTTTTATGCTTAAGTCTAATTTTTTGCAAATTTACATTGTACACTCAAACCGGGAGCCCCGTGACTACGCGATCGGTTCCTACAAGTCACATTGGTCCTGTGCAAGTTGTTCGTGACTCTTACTGGACCATTTTGTGGTTGTTATACATTTTCACCCTTCGATGACATGTTTTTATGCTTAACATTTTGCAAACTAATTCCGTACAATCAAACCGGGAGCCCCGTGACTAACCGGTCTGTACCGACGAGTCATATTGATCCCATGCGATGCGTTCGTGACTCTTACAGGACCGTTTTGTGGCTGTTTTAGGTTTTCACCCTTTGATGGAATGTTTTTATGCACAAGTCAAATTTTTGCAAATATACGTCGTACGCTCAAACCGAGAGCCCCGTGACTACGCGATCGGTTCCTACGAGTCACATTGATCCCGTGCAAGGCGTTTGTGCCTCTTACAGGACCGTTTTGTGATTATTTTACGCTCTCACCATTCGATGACATGTTTTTATGCTTATGATTTCTTTTTTTGCAAATTTACATCGTGCACTCAAACTGGGAGCCCCGTGACTACGCGGTCGGTTCCTACGAGGAACATTTGTCCCGTGCGAGGTGTTCGTGACTCTTACCGGACCGTTTTGTGTTTGTTTTACATTTTCACCCTTCGATGGCTTCTTTTTATGCTCAAGTCTAATTATTTTTCAAATTTACGTCGTACCCTCAAACCAGGTGCCCCGTGACTACGCGGTCGGTTCCTACGAGTCACATTGGTCCCGTGCGAGGTGTTCATGACTCTTACTAGACCGTTTTGTGTTTCTTTTATGTTTTCACCCTTCGATGACTTGTTTTTATGCTTAAGTCAATTTTTTTTCAAATTGACGTCGTACACTCAAATCGGGAGCCCCGTGACTACTCGGGCGGTTCCTACGAGTCACATTGGTACCGTGCGAGGCGTTCATACCTCTTACCGGACCGTTTCGTGGTTGTTTTATGTTCTCACCACTCGATGGCATGTTTTTATGCTTGAGTCTATTTTTTTGCAAATTTACGTTGTACACTCAAACCGGGAGCCCCGTGACTACGCGGTCGGTTTTTACGAGTCACATTCCTCCCGTGCGAGGCGTTCGTGCCTCTTACGGGACCGTTTTGTGGTTGTTTTACGTTCTCACCATTCGATGGCATATTTTTATGCTCAAGTATAATTTATTACAAATTTACGTCGTACCCTCAAACCGTGTGCCCCGTGACTATGCGGTCGGTTCCTACGAGTCACATTTGTCCCGTGCGAGGCGTTCGTGACTCTTACCGGACCATTTTGTGCTTGTTTTACGTTTTCACCCTTCGATGGCTTATTTTTATGCTCAAGTCTAATTTTTTTCAAATTTACGTCGTACACTCAAACCGGGAGCCCCGTGACTACGCGGTCGGCTCCTACGAGTCGCATTGGTCCCGTGTGAGACGTTCGTGCCCCATACGGGACCGTTTTGTGGTTGTTTTACGTTCTCACCTTTCGATGGCATGTTTTTATGCTTAAGAATTGTTTTTGCAAATTTACATTGTATATACAAACTGGGAGCCCCGTGACTACGCGATCGGTTCCTACGAGTCACATTAGTTTCGTGCGAGGTGTTCGTGACTCTTACAGGACCGTTTTGCGTTTATTTTAAATTTTCACCCTACGATGGCATGTTGTTATGCCTAAGCCAAACTTTTTGCAAATTTACGATGTACACTCAAACCGGGCTCCCCGTGACAACGCGGTCGGTTCCTACGAGCCACATCAATCCCATGCGAGGCGTGCATGCCTCTTATGGGACTATTTTGGGGATGTTTTACGTTTTCACCCTTCGATGGCATGTTTTTATGCTTAAGTCCAAATTTTTTGCAAATTTACGTCGTACACTCAAACCAGAAGCCCTGTGACTACGCGGTCGGTTCGTACGAGTCTCATTGGTCCCGTGCGAGGTGTTCGTGACTCTTACTGGACCGTTTTGTTGCTGTTTTACGTTTTCACCCTTCAATGGCATATTTTTATGCTTAAGTCTAATTTTTTTCAAATTTACGTCGTAGACTCAAACCGGGAGGCCCGTGACTACGCGGTCGGTTCCTACAAGTCACATTGGTCCCGTGCGAGGTGTTCGTGACTCTTACCGGACCGTTTTGTTGTTGTTTTGCATTTTCACCCTTCGATGGCATATTTTTATGCTTTAAGTCTAATTTTTTGCAAATTTACATCGTACACTCGAACCGGGAGCCCCGTGACTACGCGATCGGTTCCTACAAGTCACATTGGTCCTGTGCAAGTTGTTCGTGACTCTTACTGGACCGTTTTGTGGTTGTTTTACATTTTCACCCTTCGATGACATGTTTTTATGCTTAACATTTTGCAAACTAATTCCGTACAATCAAACCGGGAGCCCCGTGACTAACCGGTCTGTACCGACGAGTCATATTGATCCCATGCGATGCGTTCGTGACTCTTACAGGACCGTTTTGTGGCTGTTTTAGATTTTCACCCTTTGATGGAATGTTTTTATGCACAAGTTAAATTTTTGCAAATATACGTCGTACACTCAAACCGAGAGCCCCGTGACTACGCGATCGGTTCCTACGAGTCAGATTGATTCCGTGCAATGCGTTCGTGCCTCTTACAGGACCGTTTTGTGATTATTTTACGCTCTCACCATTCGATGACATGTTTTTATGCTTATGATTTCTTTTTTTGCAAATTTACATCGTGCACTCAAACCGGGAGCCCCGTGACTACGCGGTCGGTTCCTACGAGGAACATTTGTCCCGTGCGAGGTGTTCGTGACTCTTACCGGACCGTTTTGTGTTTGTTTTACGTTTTCACCCTTCGATGGCTTCGTTTTATGCTCAAGTCTAATTATTTTTCAAATTTACGTCCTACACTTAAACCGGGAGCCCCGTGACTATGCGGTCGGTTCCTAAGAGTCACATTCCTCCCGTGCGAGGCGTTCGTGCCTCTTATGGGACCGTTTTGTTGTTTTAAGTTCTCACCATTCGATGGCATGTTTTTATGCTCAAGTCTAATTTTTTACAAATTTACATCGTACCCTCAAACCGGGTGCCCCGTGACTACGCGGTCGGTTCCTACGAGTCACATTGGTCCCGTGCGAGGTGTTCATGACACTTACTAGACCGTTTTGTGTTTGTTTTATGTTTTCACCCTTCGATGACTTTTTTTTATGCTTAAGTCAAATTTTTTTCAAATTGACGTCGTACACTCAAATCGGGAGCCCCGTGACTACTCGGGCGGTTCCTACGAGTCACATTGGTACCGTGCGAGGCGTTCATGCCTCTTACCGGACCGTTTCGTGGTTGTTTTATGTTCTCACCACTCGATGGCATGTTTTTATGCTTGAGTCTATTTTTTTGCAAATTTACGTCGTACACTCAAATCGGGAGCCTCGTAACTACGCGGTCAGTTCCTGCGAGTGACATTGGTCCCGTGCGAGGTGTTCGTGACTCTTACGGGACCGTTTTGTGGTTATTTTATGTTTTCACCCTTCGATGTCATGTTTTTATGATTAAGTCTAAATTTTTTGCAAATTTATGTCGTACACTCAAGCCGGGAGCCAGTGACTACGCGGTCGGTTCCTACGAGTCACATTGGTCCTGCGTGAGGTGTTCGTGACTCTTACGGGACCGTTTTGTGGTTATTTTATGTTTTCACCCTTCGATATCATGTTTTTATGATTAAGTCTAACTTTTTGCAAATTTACGTCGTACACTCAAACCGAGAGCGCCGTGACTACGCGACCGGTTCCTACGAGTTACATTGATCCCGTGCGAGGTGTTCGTGCCTCTTATAACACCCTTTTTATGGTTGTTTTTACATTTTCACCCTATAAAAGTATGTTTTTATGCCTAAGTCTATCGTTTGACAAATTTAGGTCGTATTCTCAAAGCGGGAGTGCCTTGACTACGCAGGCCTCATTCTTGTATGTTTATTAGTTTTTTTACCTTTTCATCCACCAATCCCCGATTTTCAAATGCTTTGTGTTCGACTTAATCAATTTAGAACACTCATTTATTTCATAAAATTTCAACAAAATTTCCTTTATTTATTGATGAAATCCAACTTGTTTTAACATTAAAATACACCCAACAACAACAACAACAAAAGTCGCAACTAAACCACCAATAAATCCCTTCAACCGATTTAACACCTAAAAATAGTATATCCAAGACCGCACATCCATAAACATCGTACAAGTGTAAAAATATAATAGAACGTTTAAAATATCATCAAATAAGCCTATCTTGGGCGTCAAAATAAAAACCGAATATCATAACATAAACTTAAATTAGTATCCGAGTAGCTACATACCTGTCTCTTCCGTATCCATCGACTTTTCCATGTGTTGCAAATCCATTTTCATTCTACACAAAAAACAAAATAAATTATTATCAATCCGACTTCAAAAGATAATAAAAATTTATAATTTATATGCAGTGCATGTAAAGCAGTGATCGTTGTGCTTTATTGAAGCGTTAACACGCCCTGTTGGACGGTTAATCACAAAACCTTTTGCAATTGCACAACTAGGAACCACCACTAAATTGAATCATTGGTTCAGGAACAACTAAATTGAAGCAACCACTGACTTGATTCCAGTAGTATTTACAATATCTAAACCACGCTAGAGATGAAACTTTACCCAACCAACCTTTTTCTATTTTTCTATTTCAGAGCAAACTTTCTAAACTTAGAAAGCATAAAAGGCAAATTTAGGAGCACTTAATAACTTAATAACCTATCTGTAAGAATTTGGGAATTTTAGAATAGGGTATTCCACTAAGGCCTTATTAGACTTAGGAACCTGATTTAATTTGTTTATTTTGCAGTCAATTACTTTTCTATCCAAGAACCGTGAAAGTGAACTCTGACACAAATTTGCATAAGTACTAGTGTCATTTTGATGAAGAAACATGAACATAGCTCTAAACATGAACAACGTCCAGGTGGCATTCCTTAACATAGAAAGCTTCGCATGCTCGTTGAATTGTGCCAGCAATGGCATCAGAGCCCCATCGTCAAGAACAAGATGATCACATTTCCGTGAGTCACCAACAACATTTCCTAATGCCTAAACAACCTATATTATTTCAGAAATTAGAGTTACTTATGTTCATTATATACCAATCCATAAACTACGCCATATTATTATAATTATTTTTTTCGAATTGTATCGTAAATTGAGAACTCTATGAATTGAGAATTTCATCGTAAGATCTGATAAAAATGTAAAAAAACAAATTCAATAATAAATAAATTTATACATATTCATGTATAATTTAGATTCAATGAAAAAATAACCTTAACACAAACAAATCGTTAACTTCCATGAACATGTATACATATTCATGTATAATTTAAATTCATTACTATTGACCTGGACAGACCCAAAACACAACTTCACATATACAAACATACTTTCAAATCACGACCCTTACGCATCATACCTTCAATTAGGAAGCCCACACAAAATGTAGGAAAAAACTAAATTATATAAAAAATACCTTTGGCATCTTCCATAAACACCAAAACTACCCTATCCAGTTGACCCTCCCCAAAATCCAACTCCTAACCCAACCGAAAGCAACCCCAAACCATCTCCGGCCACATCCCAATCAAAAATCCGGCATCCCGCTGCCAAATTCGTCGGCCAACCTCCATCCACCAGCAAATCTCTAAATCAAACCAACCTCCACTAACCCGAGATCCAACTCCGGACCTTCCCAAACCCAAACCCACCGTCCCACAAAAACTCCGGCCATTGACCCGTGACCCTGGAAACCCCCTGCCTCAACCCAAATTCCGACCCATTAAACTGCCTGAAAACCCAACTTCGCTGCCTTGACCCGATCTCCATACCCATTCTAATTTCGTCCTTGACCCGACCTCCATACTCCATACAAATTTATGGAAGATGACAAGTACACAAAGTATTCAAGCAAAAAGTAACAAAACAATAATAAGACATTTTCGATTGAAGAAAATATGCAGAAATTGAAGTGTGTGTGCGTGTGCGTGTGTTCTGTTGTGTGCGTGTGCGTGTGTTCTGTTGTGTGCGTGTGTGAGGAGTGGAGGTCGTAGAGGAACCTACTACGGTGGTCGGCGGTGGAGCAGAGATAAGGAACTGCTACGGTGGTCGGGCGGTGGTGCTGAGACGAGGAGCGGACGTCATCGAGAGAGCGAGGGAAAGCGAGAGAAAGGGAAAGGAGGGTTTAGTTTAGGTTTTTGTTTATTAAGATTTTAATGTATTTTAAATATTTAAATTATATAAAAAATACATTTGGCAACCAAAAATTCTTGTTGCCAAAAGTCCCTCGGTTTTGGCAACACGAGGTTATGTTGCAGAAACTTATTCCACTTTTGGCAACACCATACAATGTTGCTAAAACTTCAAATAATTTCCCTCCCTCACTCTACTAATCTCCCGCTTGAAAAATTAACTTTTGGCAACACACTTTATTTTATGTTGCCAAAAGTACAATATAAAATGGTCTTTTGGCAACATAATTCAGATTGTGTTGCCAAAAGGGTATCTTTGGCAACAAAAATAGTTTGTGTTGCTACATATTGTTGCTAATGGTGCAAATTCTTGTAGTGCTCGGGGTGTTCTTGGGTTATCACAAAAGAGCTATACCGAGAAGGTACTCGCTAGATTTGGCATGAAAGATTATGCACAAAGAGATACTCTTGTTGCTATGGGAGACAAGTTTAGTCTCTGTCAATGCCCCAAGAATGAGACTGAAAGTAAAGAAATGAAAAAGGTTCCTTATGCTTCAGCTATAGGGAGTCTTTTGTATGCTTAAGTATGTACGCGTCCGGATTTAGTGTACATAATGGGTATGTTAGGGGAATATTTGAGTAACCCTGGAATGGATCACTAGAAAGCAGCCAAATGGGTTATGAGGTATTTATAAAGAACAAAAGATTACATACTCATCGGAAGTCAGATAATTTGGAGATCATTGGGTATTCTGATGCCGATCTTATGGGTTGCCAAGACACTAAGAGCTCCACTTCTGGTTATGTATACATATTGTCTCGAGGTGTTATTTCCTGGAGGAGTGCTAAGCAGTCACTCATTGCACCTTCCACTCTAGCAACAGAGTTCATAGGCTGTTATGAAGCAACAAATCATGCGATATAGCTGCGAAATTTTGTCACTGTGCTGCAATTTTAGATAGAATTGAAAGACTACTATAAATATATTGTGATAATAATTTAGCAGTTCTATATTCGAATAACAACAGGAGTTTGTTGAAGTATAAGCACATATACATGAAGTTTCTTGTTGTTAAGGAAAGGGTTCAGAGTAAGATAGTGCCTATTGAACATATAAGAACAAACTTCATAATCACGGATCCGCTTACTAAAAGCTTACCACCCAAGGTCTTTCATGAGCACATTGCTCATATGGGTGTTGTTCAGTTTGAAGATATTCAGTTTTAGTGGGAGTTCGTATTTGGTTTAATGTTCCTTCATTTGACACTACTCACATACTTTATGTATTTTTCAGTTTTCTGCAAAATAAAGTTGATTGTATTTTCATTTTGTTATTTACTCTGAATATATTGTCTTTTAATCGTGGTATAACATAAGGTTTAAAAGACTAAGGTTTGATCTCACTACGGAATAAAGTTAGGACCAATTGGAAATAGGTATGTTTAAGATCACATTGCATGTAATTTCCTGCCACACATCCATACTTGATCTATGTCGTTGAATATATTTGGAGTGGTGATCATTGATGGATCGAGTTACCACATAAATGTAACGAATATCGCTTTGGTCTCATACTGGTATAGGAGATGGACGAGATTGATTCGGGAGATGTCTTAAGAATAGAAAGCAATTTGGTGTTCACATAGCGTTATTGGGTATAATTACATTCGCAATTATTATGTAGCGCAAGTGAGAGATTGTTGCAATATTTTATATATTTCAAATAATTTAATGTGGGCTCACATATAAAAATGGTAATTATATTTGAGCTTCAATTTAAATTAGGCAAATGAAGTGATCTAATTAGGTAAGCGCAAAAGACATCAAGAGTAAGTATGAAATTCAAAATGTGTAGTTACCCAAAAGTCACCTACTAGTTACTCAAGAGTCGTGTTACTCAAGAGTTGGCTATTGGTTACTCAAGAGTCACCTAATTAAAATTTATGGAGTTCTAATTAGATGTCTATATAATGAATGGTTCTCGTCCCCAAGGCTAATACACTCAAACACTCCCCTCCTCATCCCCATCAATAAGAGAGAACTCATAGAGAGAGAGGGATTAGTCTATGAAAATCCTCCAACCCCCGAGTCTCAATCACCGCTATGGATTCAGGTACACAGTTTCTACAATTCCTTTATTAAGTAATCTCAATAATCTAATATGTTGATAAATTTTATTTAATATTCCATCATAGATATCAATCCATACATAATGAACATGGCATCACATAGTGGTAGATGTTTCCCCAGTTATGGTAACGAGCTAAACCCGTAACAGACTATTATTACATGTCAACTTGGTAATCCAAAAGTATCTAAGGTATGAATCCATTCTTCATAAATAAATAGAAGAGATGTCAAACACTATTAGTACTGGTGTCGGGTGAAAATGGTCATTCACTACAAGCAGTAATAGTCTAAAATAGAGGAAACCCTGCTTTTATTCGCATTGGTACACATGCAAGCACACAACGAACCAACCATAAATTATACATCCTAAGAGAACTTCAGGTATGTTACACAAACTGTTTTCTGAGAGTACAAATGAGTAAATACATGCCAGTAGAAAGTGGAAAAACAAAACAAATACAGAATACCAAGTGCACGTACACTAAGAAAGTGGTAAGAAACAGGAAACAGATGCGGAAACGATGGGGTTTTCCGCACATGTACAAGTTCAAAGAGTAATACTATGCAAACGAAGCGTGAGCGCCAAATTTGATCCCAAATGAAATGGCAATGCATTGGAGGGTACAAGTCATTTGGGAAGAAATTTAGTAACCAAACTTGTTTGCTGTAGCATTTTTAAAGATCCAAAATTATACATTCCATCAGGGTTGAAAAAGCTTCTTCCTCCTGTCTTTTCATACCCAAACAGACCAGAACATAATTTTGATTCCTCGAGTGTCTTCTATGACTTCAGAAAGGTACCTTGTGATCTCACATTGCATACACAATCTCTCCACTGCTATCAAGGTCAAGATCTGGATCACTCTCCAGGTCCTCCTCCATGTCATCGTCAATATCCAGGCTACCAGTAAGATACTGATTGAGAAAGTTGGTCCCAGCCGGAGGAATCGTGGCCTCGCCAATTATCTGCATGATCTCATCGACACTCTGCATGGGTTTATCGGGTTCCTGGAACTGAATCATCGTGTTTTCATCCACAAGGTCTGCGGGGAGGTTCTGCAGAAACCACCCGTGGTTTCTGATCTCAGACATGGTTATCCTCTGCCACAATGCGAGGAATGTAAGACCAAAGAGAACATAGTGCAATATCAAGAATTATACGAAGATTAAATGCAAATAGTTGCAAGCTTGTAGCTTATGTTTTATAGACAGTGTGTGTTTGGTCCCCCATTCTGTTTGGCTTTCATATTTATTCAAACCCTTCAGAATAATAGGTCTAGTAATGTTTTTAGTTTGTAGTTCACAGTCCCTGATGAGGTTGACAGTGCATGTGTTGTAATACAGTAAAATGACTACTACTGCAGGACAACTATGAGAAACAGGCATACTACACTACACTGTCACACATTAAGAATCCCTGTTTAAAATTCACAATTATAAAGAAATATTTTTTCCAATTTTAGTCTCCCACCTCATTAAAATAAATCAGATCACAATCACCAACCTTCACTGATATTAAGCTTCTACCCTCTATGTAATGTTGGAATTTCACGCTATTTCACAATTTCGAGAGACAGGACTTGTATTTCATGATAGACCAAATTTGGGACAGGGGGAATAATACATCTACGAATACATAGTTATACTATGCAAAATGGAAGTCATATTCCTATGCGAGGGGGCTTCAAGTTTCAGTAAGACAAAAAGAAAGAAAAAAATAAAATTAAAGAATGTGAAAGAAAAAAATATCTGGTATTAAACAGCTGCTGACCTTTGCAGGGTCAGCTACAAAAATTCTTGAGATCAGATGGCGGCATTCTGCAGATATATGAACGTAGTCTGGAATTGAGTACTGGACATTCAGGATTCGCTGCATGAAACAAGCTTTATTTGAGTCCAAGGAATTGGGATGAAATGCCACAAACAATAGTATATAAATAAACTAATGTATACAGTTACATGTATTGTCTTGCGGAAGTTTTTAGGCTCATTTGGGTCCTCAAAAGGGTATGCACCCACCAGCATAACGTACAAAGTTACACCACAAGACCATACATCTGCAAGCTGAAATGGTAATGGCATATTGAAAGCAAAGCATTAGTACTTGAATGTAGTAAATAGTAATTCAAATGCAAGATTGTGGACATGCCAAGCGATCTCCTCGTTTAGTAATCATATAAAACGACATAATAATTCATCCAAGTAGTTTCAATGAAATCACTAAAACTTCCAGAAAGAAAAAAAAATGTCCCTCCACTAAAGAAGCATGTTTTAGAACAAATATGCTTTACAAAGGAGAATTTGATGAAGCTTAAACGCAACTAGAGCTGGCAAAAAGGAAGGGGACTATTAATTTGGGACGTACAAAAAGGAAAGAGGGACAATTAATTTGGAATGGAGGGAGTAACATGTATTTGTAGTCAAAGAAGGTACATCACAGATAGAGAATATGCCAATTAGTCAACTTCTCAAGAGTAATGAAGTCAAGTAAACTATAAATGAATTTACCTTGCCATCATATTCTTTCTTAAGTAACACTTCAGGAGCAATGTATGCAGGCGTTCCAACAGTTGATTTTGGTTGTGAATGCAGCACCGAGGACTGAGTAAATTAACAAGATTAAAACTAATTAGATATCAACATTCCAAGACATCATGAAGAAAGAAGTAGGCATGGACTACATCACTTCATATCAGCCCCGTACCACCACAAAGTAAAACATAAATGTTTCAAAGGAGTAGCATCTCATTATGAAGGAACTGTAGTGATGTCTATTGAACGTGTATATACACTTGCAGATTAACATTAACAAAACAATAAAGCTCGATCCTATTGGAATGTCATAGGAACATACAAGATAAGCATTATCATAGGATCACAGGCATCTGCTAGAAATAGGACCAATAAAAAGGAAGTGCTATTACCTTTGAATACCCAAAATCACATATCTTCAGCCGAGGAGCTGTGCTACCATCTAGTAACGTGTTTTCTAATTTCAAGTCACGGTGGCATACTTGCTTCGTGAATAAATAGAAGACAATAAACCAAAGTCAATCACTAGGTTTGTGGCTTCAGGGTAAATTAAGTGATAATGTAAAGGCAAAACTAAATTACATACCATTGCATGACAGTAGCTGACTCCTGATATGAGTTGTTGGAAGAAAAAACGTGCCTGCAGCACAAACCATAGTCGATGTACCCATTAGCACATGCAAGACACTACTGGGTACTGACAACCAACAACCAAATTTAATGCATTGGAAAATTTATCCTCAAATAATTAAAAACTAATGCATCATATAGAAACCTCATCCTCACTGAACCGGCCTGCATTGCATATCCGTTCAAAGAGTTCTCCTCCAGATGCATATTCCATCACAATAGCCAAATGAGTCGGTGTTAAAATGACCTAGAATAAGATTTTACATCATAAACTTCATTCAGTTAAGCCTCATCCTTTACAATATAAAAAGCAGAACAAAAGTACAGAGTTTGGGAATGAAGGAACCTCTTTGAATCTAACAATATTGGGATGCCTCAGTGATCTATGGTTGATTATTTCCCTTTGCACATTTTCATCTATCTGCGATACATTAATTAAAATACGATCAAAATAATAAATAAATAAATCCAAAGAAGTTAAAGGGTAGTGCTATTGACATTCCAAAAACTGGTACACCAATTCCCAAAAAATAACTTTTTACGTTATCATAAGAATGGGAATATAGCTTAGTTGAAGTAAATTTCGGAATGCCCAATACCCAATTAACAAAGTTAAAGGTCATAACTTGCGAATGAGCGTAATAGGATAACAGAGTTGAGTATCCAGAATTTGCTGGGTGTATTTATTTGTGACATTCATCATCAGATTACATTACCGTCTTTAGAATAACTATGGGAGTTTCCATTTCAGTCTTTACCCAATATTTTTTTTACAAATTTTTGGTCACTAAGCTATCTCCCCTTAATATATAGCTTACAAATTAGATGTATACAAAAACTTAAACTATGTATATTAAAATAAAATTATGTATACATGGTAAAATTTAATGGATAAATTACAAAAAATAAAAATTAAAAATAAAAAAATTCATATATACTTTACAAAATTTATTGTATACATTATTGAAAATCGGGTATACATGAAGTAAAATGTACTTTAGTGCCAAAAAAAGATATGTTAGTGACAGAAAAAAAAAAGTATAGATCAAGGACTTGAACAGGAAAAAACCGTAACTTAAGTTATGATTTTTTTTTTTTTTACTTTTAAGACCCACTTTGCTAATTTCTTGGATACATGGGTTATCTCACAAGATGTTAAGTCTAATAAGGTCAAATTAAATTTAGCCCTGTTTTAAATTAGAAAAATCAAAAGATTATGAAAACATTGATATTTGGACGTTAAGGAACCAGGGCGGATCTACACGTATAGTAAGATGCAGAGGCGGATGAAGGGGGGTAGAGGGCCTGGCCCCTGCGATGTTTTGATTTTTTGTACTGCAGTGATATTTTT
Organism: Sambucus nigra; assembly: GCA_949130495.1. Taxonomy (NCBI): domain Eukaryota; kingdom Viridiplantae; phylum Streptophyta; class Magnoliopsida; order Dipsacales; family Adoxaceae; genus Sambucus; species Sambucus nigra. The sequence goes on from OX422212.1 coordinate 227,458,019, forward strand.
CTGTGTGTTATAAATTTTTATACGGGTTTGGCGCCCCCAACTTCACTTTGGCTTTACAAAAACAACACATGTACCGTGATTCTCATTTGAGATTTTAACCACACAGTCCAATAAAAAATAAAAGAGACATTTTATATGTTTAGTTTAAAAAACATAAAAATGAGGCAACTGTACTTTTTGCAACCAAAGAGAAGGCTCCATGTAAAACGCACAGATGCACGCTCTGTTTTTTTTTATATATTATTTAGTTTCATGTAATGTTGTTTGTTTTTATAAGATTTGCACCTTTTTATATGTGGATTTAGGGTTTGAGTTTTAATTTAAATTCATAATTTTTGTAACAGTAAATTATGTATTTATATTTATTTGTTAACAAATGCAGTTTATGTTTATCATGTCAATTTAATGTGTTACTTTATTTATTAACAAATGGTAGTTTAATGTTTAACTTGATGTTAGTTTATTTGTTAATTGAAAACAAAATTGAAAAACCATTAGGGATACAAAACATTGGGGCTACTATATTGAAAAAATATTAGGTGCATTTCAATGATTTTTTTTAAAAGTTATTAATTAATTTAATGAAATTTTACTACTAACTTGAATGACTAGTTGTTTATAATACAATTTTAATGGCTCAATATTTAACGATCAATGGGGTAAATTTAAGTAGAACAACATTTTGATGACGTTAGTTGTTAGAGAAACTGTTTGCCCACCCACCCTAGATAAATACTATGCTTCCATTGGAAAAATACAAGTAGATAAATGAGAGAGTAACCTTGTCACCTCTCTCGATGTACTTAACGGCAACAAGGTCGTTGGTCTGCTTATCCCTCATCAACCTGGCCACACCGAAATTTCCAGAGCCGATGTCTCGCAGCAGCTCGTACCTATCGCTATCGTGCATAATCGGCATGTCCATGCCCGGCCCCACCGTTATCGCCGACCGATCCATCTCTTTAAACTATAAACCCACACTCACATTATCAGCTGGACTTGACGTGGCAAAATTGCAGACCTTCAACTGTGATGTGAAGCTTTGGAGTTGGTTGAAGATGAGGTCGACCCCGTGAATTTTTTACTTACCCACCAACAGTTAACAGATTCTTTTTTCTTTTTAAGTGGGACACTTATTGATGATGATGATGATGATATGCCTATTTATATATTCAGAACTCGTGAAGTCTGGTGCTTTATGTTGTGTTGTGTGAATAATGGTTCTGATTCTGAAGTTATCCGAAAGCTTCGATAAGGAGAGAGGAGATTTTTTTTAAATGTTTTTGGGCAGACAACAATCTATTATTTCTCTCTGAATCAGTGCAAGGGTTCAGAATTAAAATACTTAAGTACCCCTACGCTTTATACTCAGTGTCATTTATTGGACCCTTGAGGGGGTGGATAAGGTTCACAGATCACACGAAACTTTGTAGCTACGTTTCTGTACGTTGAACCGGGCAATATACTGAGAGGATTTTATCAAGATGCCGCTAAAAGGTCCACCAAAAAACAAAGCTCACCGATGTTACGCTCAAATGAAAAAACACATTATTTACGCACCTATTTCCTCATCCATTTTATGAAATTTAAAAAATATAAATTACTTTCATGAAATTTTATCTTTAAACCCTAACAATTATGTTTACATTTTATTTTTAGCCCCAAATATTTTCCAAAAGTCTATCCGGGCATTTAGCACCAGCCTCTCCACTAATGACTACCCTCTTCCCACTTTCACAAACCATCATTTATGTTACAAAATGATAACCTAATAGACATTAAACTGCACGAAATAATCACTAAAATAACAAATCATTTTAAATGGCACGAAATCTTAACAACTCACCTAGACCTCAATAGAGTATTTTTTTCTCGTTGATTCTGCCAAGCCCATTCCACTACCAGTGATTTCGCCTCGTTCATTAATTAATAACATGTATGAACAGATTAACAATATTCCAATTGTTCCTGTGTAAGTTTCAACGAATTCATAACCAACGGAACGAGATGATTGGGCAATGCACTATCGACGACCTAGCAAAAAGTCTACTGAACCTTATTGAAAATGTAAACATTGTATTAATAAATAAATGGTTATATTCTCGTGACAAAATATTGAACCGTTGAGTCTTATTAGGTCAAATCGACTTGATTCGCATTGAGAAAGGCACGGTCTAGACTAGGTTAGATGAACCTAAAAGATGATGATTAGAGATCTTATATCGCCGCTCAGGTTTGAAAAATTCAGATCATACAGTTTCTATGGAGCTTGGATCGGGTTTCTGCCAGCTATGGGAGAGAATTGTTATGTTCATAGGTGACTATGCAATCGTGTTTGTGTGGTGCATACCTTCCTGCTTATTGTAAAATTTTCTTTTCAAGTAGAAATGGAAATAAAGTATGTCTGAGATTTTTTTTCACCCCTAAGTGGGGGTTTTCTTCCTAAAATCTGTCTCATGATGATTTGTATCCATTTCTACACGTTTAACTTCACACACTTCATTTAGAGTACTTCATTACTTATGAATCTCTTGAATTTTGCTTAAAAGTTGTAGATCTAGGTTTGCTAAATTAGATCCACTTGATTCAAGGTTTAGTATGAGTTCAAATCATTTATGACAAAATTCAAATAAGAACTAGGGTTAAGGATTGATAATTATGAATAAATTTCTAAAAAAATAAAAATTGGTCAAGTTTGTTAGCTAACATATTCAACCCCCCCAGTTAGTTGTTGTGTTATTGAATTAGCTTGCACATGTTATTCTCAATTGGTATCCAGGCATGGTTCTCATTGTTTAGAAATTAATGTACTTGAGCAGATCTATTGTGCTAATTGAATTGTTGATCAATTACTTGATTCGCTTTGTGTGAATTGTTATCGTTTTTACTCATTTGTTCTCATGGTTCAATTTCGTGATTCTATCTCTATTAATCATAATCCTTATTTTGATGGATCGAATTATGGTAATTGGAAGGTGAAATGTGATCTCATTTTAGATCCAAATACGTGAGAGTGTTGATGGGTATTGAGGAATCAAGTGTGAAAAGTGTTGCAAACCATAACATTAAAATTTGGAACGATGTGATTGGAAGAGAGTGAAACATTCATTGTGTACTAGGCTGACGAAAGTGGTGAATGCATCGTTTAACCTTAGAGAGAAAAATTTGGATAACAAAGTGGTGAAAAATCTCATTATAACCATTGCTAAAAGGTTTGATACTAAGATTGATATCTTAAATGAAGTACGGAACACGGACGCATGTAGCTTTAAAGAGTTAGTTAGATCACTTTAAATTTGTGATAAAAAAAATATTATTGTTGAGAAATCAAAGAAGGACTTAGACGTTATCGTCGAGTTTAGTAAGAAGGATTTGGTTAAAGATAGCATAAAATCTAATAGAGTGTCGATGTAGATTTTGCTTTGTTTGCAAAGAAATTTAGTAAGTTTTATAACAACAACAAAATATTTTCCAAAAATAAGTAAAAGTTTGATGCTAAACCTCACAAATCTACTAAACATATCTCATTTTGAGATAAAAGCAACTTGAAGAAGGGAGAGAACAAAGATAAGGATATATGCTTTGGATGTGATATAATTAGTCATTATATCAATGTGTGCCCAACACATTTGAAGAGAGTTGAAAAAATAAGAGTAGAGAGAAGAAAAATAAAGTTTATCAAGCTACTCTTACTAATTTGGAGGGTGAGGGCGTAAATAGTTCATCAAGCAATGAGTGTGTTGTAAGAATCCACAATTTTCCACGCCCGGTTGATCACGCCGCACATGAAATACCGGGGATGTCTTAACAATTTATATCATTCTCAGCATCAAACCATAATAAAACATTTGTATTTTTAAAACAACATGCACGATAAAATCGATTTAATTAATAATTGATAATAAATAATAAATCTAACATCTAGATAGTAATAAAACTCCAACATAAATACAACTGTCTCAAAAGACTGGATAATAAACTTCGGTCTTATGCCCATACAATATCCGAAATAGTAAATAACTGAAAGGAAAATAACAACCTAAACTAAAATCAAACGAGTTGATGACTGATGAGCAAAGTGACCGTAAATATGATATCTCGTCAGTCCAGTTGTCCCTGTCTAGGCAAACCTGGGGGAAAATATTTTAAAATTTGGGTCAGTGCCCTAAAGTTACAAAAAATAATCTTACGAAATTGAAATGTAATAATGTTGTTAATTCAAAGTGCATACCGCCAATTGGCACTCACATGCAATAAGTATCTCACACCTCATCTGAGTGTAATACTATACGCATATCGACCCAAGTCCCAAATGTGAAAGTCTGATAACTATAACAATAATCAATATTCAATGCATTTAACATAATTCATGTATTTAAGCTAATTGTCTAGACATATGCTTCTATTTCTCAGAGTACCCCTACTACCCACAAAAGTAATATAACATCCATTATGCATTTTTACGTAGTATTGGGCTCATTATCGATTGTCTACATCATTAGACTAATGATTAGTTCTTAGTTAATTTATATAATTATATACGTCCTTACATATATACGATATATAAAGGCATCTACCCTTAGTATCCCATTCGTGCTCTATCGGTAAGTCCGGATGAGTCCCTCATCCAAATGGACATCACAAAATACATACAAGTGGGGTGGTCACTATGTGGTACACCATTCCATGGTCCATACCCCAACAGTGACAATAGATCCCAGCATCTACACCTACCTCTTGTAAGTGGCATTACCATGTAGTACCTAAAATAATGACCCATACAACGCCTAGCCCTCCTTGGTCGACGCGTGCTACGGTCCCAAGACGCATGTTACCCCAACCGATAGGACTTCCATGACTATGGGTATGTCCACACAAATAAATAAATACATATTTTTATCACATCATATGCATAGGTAATTAACCCTATAATTCCCATTTAATCTCTTATTAATACTTTCAGGATTAACCATCTAGTTAATTGTTAACTTTTCAACTAAAAATAGTGACACAACCCTTACACGAAACTTGTCCCCGTTTAAGTTAAGGTAATTCCTAACCTTGGGAATAAGTCAATATGAGTTTTAAATAGTCCTCCCACGAGATCCCTTTAAATAGATAAAAATGTATGAGTCCTTATCCCATTAGAATTCTTAAAGATACAAATTCGTAGAAATCTAAAATTCTGACAGATTATACACATTTTACTAAAATGATAATTACTCCCTCCACAGAAGTCTAAATGACCTGATTTAAAGCTCATTAGAAAGTTAAGATCCATACTTTTATTTACACCTATGTCTCATAGTCTAATGCAAAATACAGATAAAATGGAATGCATTTGAAGTGACATTAAAATTCGTAAAATTAAATATTCTCACAGATTAAACTCCTTTTACTAAAATAATTATTACTTCCTCCACAGAAATCCAAATGACCTGATTCAAATCTTGATGGAAAGCTAAGATCCATACCTTTATTTACATCTATTAGTCACAGTCTAATTCGAAGTGCAAATAAAATGGCATGAATTTAAAGTGACGCCAAAATTTCTGACTTATTCGTCAATTAAATCAATAAATCATGGAATCCTAAACCCTAGTTTCAAGATTCAAGCTTTTCTCTTTTAAACCATTAAAGAACCTTTCTTTATTATTGATTTACATAAGATTTATTATTCTTACAACATGAGCTCTAAAGTTGAATTTCCAATTAACACGATGTTTAGTTTCCGGGTTTGTCACTATTTAATTTAGTTCTTAAATGTCAAAATTTCAGATATGTTCTTCAAAATTCATGAGGTTTATTCAAATTAAATAAGCATAAAGTCATCAACTTTAACCCATAAATTCATATGATAATATACACAAACGAATTAAGAAATATATTAGAAATTAATTTAACAAGAGAATTATTGCATTAGTTTGATGGTTGAGGGTCGCTTTCTCTTGGATCTTAATATTTCTCCCCTCTCTTGATCTTCCTCCTTTCCCTAACCTTGGTAACCTCTCCAATTGGGTGTAGGATGTTAATGTTAAGTTGTGATGGATGGAAAATGTCTTCTTAATAGATAATTAGCTGATAATAACCCCTAATCCCGAGTTACCCCATGACCCCCACATTTGGACTCCCATATGAACTCGAAACCATAACCGAATTTTCCCAATAAATCCCCAAATGGTATACTTATACCCCAAGCCTAATTTTAGATGTGCAAAACACCTGAACGAGTCCCCAAATCATTATGATACATGCCAAAACTCTCTTTACCCAACTTACATATTTTTTTAATTAGATTGAACACCACATATGAATTATTTAATTAAAATGTAAATTTATTTCTACGAGTGAACACATAACATGCATAATTGAATCAAATAAACAAGCAATCACAAATAAACTATTTATTCTCAAATTTAAATTCTACCACTTTAATTTAAATTCAATCAACTTAATTGAAATTTTACTAATATAATTTATTCATGAATTTATTTAATTAAATTTTGCCAAAATAATTTAGTATGAAAATACGGTGTATTATATTCTCCCCCTAATAACGGAATTCTGTCCTCGGAATTCACTGAAGCATAATATAAAAACTTAATCCGCCCAATTGTTATGAGTTTATACTCAATTAATCCATACTCGTATCCCAGGAGATAAAATAAAAGGGCTAATTTATGCCTACTATCGTGTGATCGGGATGCCCATACATCACATATCACATGCACACATGCACAAACATCACACGTGGATAACACCTATAATCCAAAATTAACCATACATACCATGCATATCAATAAAGCAAAATATATTTGAATATCCTACTGACCGTGACTCAATTCAACTAGAGATTGTCCACTTATTCCAGTAGTGGTGCAAACATTACTAAGTGTTCTCATCAATACACTCCTTGTTCCTACTGGACTTGAGTCATATGATAGAATGTCGTCCGATGCGTTATATCTCCACACATTTATAACGTATAAATAAAGACATTATAGAACCACAAGCGTTCCTTAACTCTCGACACTTGCTAAATTCATGCACGGGACATCTCGCAAGCAAAATCCAAACAAAAGTCAGTTGTCGAGATCTGTTGGTCCAAGACTAAACACAAAATAATACGCTAATCATACGATTTTCAACGTGTGCTAATTTTAACAAAAGTCTCATCAATTCCAAGAATTACACTAAACCCTATTAAATTACTCAATCCAATAACACCAAGATAATCATATTCCTTTTCACACATACAATGATCGCTTCTAAACCTCTGAACACCCAAGCATCCTAATAAGGATCTACTATCATTAGTCATCAAAACCACGTCACTATGCTAACATCACTCGTGACTATACCCAACTCCATGTAACAGAGGTCGTCACTAACCATACAATTCTAAAAATAAACAAAACATTTACGATATAATTACTTCTCGTCACTTATATCCTTAATATGAAAATAAATCCATCTCCCTCTAATCATACAACATAATCATCCCATAAAGTATGCCGCTATCAGCATATAGCCCATACCAATATTTCAAACTCAAAAATCACCTCCAATAGATAAACTCATGTCATTAACCAAGATCAATTTTATCATCACATTCACTGTGAAAATCGACATTAAGGCATCGTAACTATCCAAGAATAACTACTAGACCACAATAGGTGTTTACAAAACCCATCAACCATTAGGTTCTCTTCCAACATAGAAATAAGTAATAATAACTTAGGGGATGCTCACGTGTCCACCACTATCTAATATCTAGGGAAGAATATACACATAATATACCCGTGCATGATAAATTGCATAACCACTTCCATATGAAACGAGGTCTCTCACCACCAACATCAAATCCTAGTGAACGCCAACCCATAATCCATGTGGTTGCATCAATAGTCAATCCACCTATAAAGAGACAACTCTCAGCAAAACCATTATGCCCAAATAGGATACATCACCATACAATGCATATATATTATGAACAACAAACTTCATTATATCTCTCCTCCAAGAACTGTGCTAATAGCTAACCTAAAATCATCACATCATCGCACACACTCTTAACTAGGCGCTGCTTCCCTAATCATACGAAACCCGTATTTATAATACCAATGCCCGTAGAAATGCCACTATATAAAATCTATAAAATCTCAACAAAACCACACTTAGTTCTACTCTACCATACCCAAAATCCACATTCGAGCAATGGGCAAACATGATGCCACACATCACAGATCGTAAAATTGAGATAACAATTCATCTTTAGAATCCTCCCTCTCGGCTCAAATCGCTATTTTGTAACATCATCTTCTGTTTTCCTCTAATTGTCTCTAACAGGAGTACTCTCAATCCTAAATTCCCAATTACAATCCTTAGTCGAAACATGCTCTTTCTTTAATTTTCTTAGAGCTTACTTGTACTTATATCTTGTTTATAACTAATACACTAATAAAATACATGCTTATAATGCACATATAACTCCATCATCATACAATTATCTAATTGGATCCTCTCAAATCGAACCAATAAGAAAATCAATTCTCTCCTTTTTAATTTCCACTCGCTCGGGTGTACTACAATTTATCTAACTAGTCTCCAACCCCTATTTCGTGACCACACGATGAACCCACTACTAAGTCTAAAAACTCTCATTTTATCACCATCGATATCACAAACAATTTCACCACATAAATGAACACTGCTCAAATCTGAACGCAACACCGGTTTAACCTGTAAGGATATATTTTATAAGTCGTGTTTACGTTAGTGTATATCGTATACCGATACAAACCATCGAACAAAAAGTTCAAGTTTGAAGATACATGAAGACGAACCCAAATATCAAAAGTTCTTCAACATTCAATCCTTTGCAAGATTAATTTTGGTAAGGTTGTATTTTAGTCCCTTAACGGTTCATTTAAAAGTGTTGGGATGTTTTTCTAAAATATTTTCTAAATGTTGAGGCGTTGTCTTGCGTCAAAATAGTTTTCTAACTGTTGAGGCAGATTTTTGAAATAAAAAAAAAAAAAAAAAATTCGCTCCGTCGTTCGAGCGATATATGTTTGTTGTTCAAACGACATTGGCATCTAGCGCGATGTCATTCGAGCAACATTTGTCCTCATTCGAGCCACGTCTGAACTTCGTTTGAGCGACACGCCGACTCAATTTTTCTATATAAAGCGTGTTAAATGAATCCTTTTTCGTTAAGAAGACCTGACGATTTTGATTCTGCACAAACTGCAAAATAGCATAACACTTTGTCTTCTTCAATTTTACGTTCAATCCTTTTTTTTCAATTCACAAAAATTCCAAATGCTTTAGTGAATTAATTTGGAAGCCAAGATACATCTTTGCTGGAGTTTCTCTTGTAGGGAGGATATTCTACTGCCGATCTAGGTGCCACTTGAGGGAGGTACTGCGTTGACGTTGACTGCGTGTCATAGGAAGTATTCATGGGTGTTCCTGGATGATTGGACTGTGTGTCTTTGTGGATCTTCTGAGCTTGATTCATTATTGATTCAGAACTGCGTGTTCTTATGGGTATTTACGGATATTCATTGTAGATTTCGCTTGTAATCATTGTGAGTATTATTAAGTTAAATAAACGAATTTCCTTTTGGGGGTTTTTTTCTCAAAATTTATGTGTTAACAATTATTTATGTTGGTTTGTTTTTACTCACGTAGTTGTATGTTTTCGGTTGAATTAAATTGGTTTAAAAATTGACTCTAATTAAATAAGTTTACATTTGAAATTTGCGAATTCAGTTTAATCAATATTACACGGCTTTCTCAAATTGGTATCAGAGCTTATTTAAGCGATCATCACTTTTACAAATTAGTATCAGAGTAGGTTTCACTAATTTATTGTGAATTCCTTTTTTCGCAAAATTTTATGATATTGATTTTTTTTTGAAAAATCGCAATGTTTCCGAATGAAAACTTATATAATCGGTTACCAAATTTTGACGGGTCTAATTATGATTACTGGAAAGACCGTATAAAATCCCATTTAAAAGCTATTGATGATCGAGTTTGGCTTATTTGTGAAAGAGGCTGGACTTCTCCCACTATCACTGCAAATAATGTCACTAATTAAAAATTCGTGGCAGACTGGACTGAGGATGAGTTTAGATGGAGTACTTTTAATTCTCATGGGCTAAGTGCAATTTCTGGTGCCGTCACTCCTGAAAAGGCCCGACGAATCATGACGTGCACCATATCGAAATAAGCATAGGATGTTTTACAACTTACCCGTGAAGGCATTAACGTGGTCAAAGAGTCTAAACTTCAAAATTTAACTACTCAATCTGAAACAATTGCCATGCTTGAAACTGAGTGTTTTGATGAGTTTTATGCACGTCTCACTGATACTGTAAACACTAGTTTTAATCTTGGTGAATACATTCCTGATGCACGAATGGTTAAAAAGATTTTGAGATCGTTGCCAAAACGTTTTATCCTTAAAGTAACTGTTTTGGATTCTATGGATAATTTAAGCAATTTAAAATTAGAAGAGCTGGTAGGAGACCTCCATACATATGAGTTTGACATGTTGTCCAATACTGTCAAACCTAAGGATAGAGGGATAGCATTTAGAGCCCAGTCGAGGAACGGAAAGTGAGTGTTCAATAGTGAGAAGAAAAAGAAAGTGAGAGCTTGTGAGTCCGAGTCTGAGGACGAGTCTGCTTTTGATATGGTCATGCTTGCAAAAAATTTCAAAACATTTCTCAAGATTGAGTAAAATTCTTTTAATAAAAGGGTTTTTAAGAAAAATAAAAAGAAATATGAGGCCAAATAGAGCGGTGAGAAAGAAAGTACGAAAGAGGAAGAAGAAAGACGTTTTGAGTGTGAGGGTAGAGGTCATAGAGCAATTCAGTGTCCCACTAGGCTAAAGAGAAAGGGCAAAACGATCGCCATGCCAGCCACTCTTAGCGATAGTGAGGAAGAGGTGAAGGATTCCGGGGATAAATCTTCACATGGGATGTGTGTTGCCTTTTTAGCTGGTCACATGAGCACACCCAATTTTTTCCATAACGATAAGGATACTGTGACACCCTCTTATTAAAATAAGAGGTGGCCAGCCCGATACTCCAAAAAATACAGGAATCATAGATGGTCCATTCTTAGCATCACTGTCTTGAAAATATTAATTCGAGATAAACACCAATTATTTTAGAAAACGGATGTCAAATTTATTTTGAAAGTTTTAAATAAAACCATTTAGACAATCCAAGTTAAAGAGATGGTAAATAAAAAGACAAATAACAATTACATTCATACACAATATAATAACCGAATAAGCTGTCGGTTAACAAACCATTACAAGCAGGTTACGTCGAGTATTAAAATAAATATCACAATATTAAACAAGTACAAAAACTTGGGCAACACGCCCGAATGTGTAGATTGATCATAGCTAGAGTACAAAAATATAGAAGCATCTATAACAAATATCCTACAACATCCGCAAAATGTTATAGCTTCATGACACTTAGATGGAAGGGTCACCACGGGCATCCTTATGACGGAGCACCTTGGCGTAAATAGGATTCATGCAAAAATTAGAGATATAAACGGGTCAGGGCCCGATTTGATATGATAAACATGTGAATAAAATGCATGACAATTATGAATATCTAATCATCGTGAAAATACTTATCTCGCTCTTCACAAATAATAATAAACCTCACCTCTCAATCTAAATGCACAACCTAGCGCAATATCAATGACAATGATGAATATTCATTTATGCATGAGAATATAACTCAGTTTCATTTAATAAGATTACATTTCAGGGTTGCACATTATGACTTTACAAGTCTATTCCTCATTTGGAAACTTATTCCTAAAACAGTTTATTTCATAAAATGCTTCACCATTTATAAAATACAACTTCTATATGAATTGTTATACTCGCAACATATAATTATTCCAAGACCATCCTTCCAGGAGTCAGCCCACTGGATGCGCCCCTAAATAGCTATCATCTTCCAGGGCCTACCACCAAGACAACCTGGGTATCCTAAATCGAGTGACGTTGGGAAGCGACCATATACCTTCGACAATGAGTCATAACCATACCCGGAATTACCTCACTTCGAAAAATAACGACACAATATAACGATCGGTCCTATAGCCAAGGACTATATTCACCCTGCATTCACTAGCCAGGGGACTTCACCTCCTGCGCGTAACTTCCCTTACGATAGCATTTAGAGAGGTATGTATATGCAATTCATCATTCACAAAATATCCCAATTTAGAATGTACATTACATTTTATCCGGAGCCATAAGCTTTTCATGTCATAATTTATAAACCACAACGTTTAATTTATTTCCATATTAGTCTCCAAGAATTTTGCGACAAATCTATAAGCCCATAAGTATGATATTACTTCAACCCTATTTCTAAGAGTCCACAATTATATAACGCTATTTCCCTTAGACCTAGACTAGATCACTATGTAAAAAGGACCGTTACTTTCTTCTAACAACTAACTAAATTAAGCTCCCGATCTAAGACCCAATCTCTTATTTCTAACTTAAGTTCCTAATTATCTTAATAATAGATTCTAACAATCTAGTTTTATTTCATTCAAAAAGGTTCCTAGGTCCCTACCTTAAAAGAAAGGAGCAAGAAAAAACTAAAGATTTCGAGTGAAAAACAAGGGACCGATCAACCGCGCCTATTAGGTTTTATCTACTAAGAAATGCAGTAAGCCCAAATCTGAAGGCCCGGTCGACCGGTCATTGGACCGCGGTGGACTGCGCTTTTAAAATATGCCTATCGAGAAAAGCAGTAAGCTTTTCCCTTTAGGCCCGGTCAACCGGGCTTTGGACCGCGGTCGATCGAGCTCACAAGACCTACGACTAAACCTTCTTCTAAGATACCAAACCCAAAACCTAAACCCCATTCTCTTGCACTTCCTTCATTCTCATCAACCAACAACATAAACACAACATTTCTACACAACAATTAACCAATATACCCAACTTAAATCATCCAAACAACAAAATCTAAGGGTTAAACACTAAAATTCATCAAAACCTACTATTGGTTCAATTATTCCAAATACACAACTATCACTATAATTTATCCACATAAAATCATATATTTGCAAGTTAAAAACTTGCCTTACAGCTGAAATCACGAATTGTCTTTCGGTAGAATCAAGATCAAGCTCAATTTCTTCTATTGTCCTTATTTTCTCTTCTTTTCCCCACATTTCTCTTTCTCTCTCTCTCTCTCTCTCTCTCTAGGTTTAGAAGATATAAATGAGGATAAATGTGGTTGGAAGACTTAAATGCCCATTTAACATTAAATTCCATATTTAAATATTACTACACCATTAAAATGACTCGTAACTACATAATTAAGTCATAACCTGTCGAAAATTCTCGGAACTTAAAATACAACATGGCACTTATTTTGACTATCTCGACTATTTCAGGACTAACTGATCCCTCTAAATTGGCATCCGAAATAATATAAATCATTTCATGTTCCAACATCATTTTAAACCATAACTGTCGCTTAAAGCACAACGACGCAATAAAATATACTATGATGCTATATACATTCACTTAACTATAAATATGCAAAACTTAGTAAATATTATCTCTCAAATCACTTAAAATAATATTTACTCCAACTTCCATTATTTTATATAATTACCCCACATGACAAATTTATATAAAAACAATTACTCAAAAATAAAGGTTATTACATACTCCCCCCCTTATAAGGAAATTTTCCCCTCAAAATTCAGGCGTACCTTGTAAAAAGAGGTGTGGATACTTTTCTCACATGTCGTCCTCAAGCTCCCACGTAGACTCATCGGCATTGTGATGCCCCCATTGGACCCTAAACAATTGCACCACCCTCGACCTTAGCCTACGCTCTCTGTGATCGAAGATTGCCACTAGTTGTTCCTCGAATGAAATATTGGGCTGCAATTCGATATCATCTAAAGGAATGTGCCAGTGAGCTCCGTCACACCTTTTGTACTTTTTCAAGGATGAAACATTAAACACATCATAAATATATTGTAGGCATTCCGACAAGGCGAGTTAATAAGCTACAGGGCCTACCCTTGCAATAATGGGAAAAGGGCCTACATAGCGGGGCGCAAGCTTCCCTTTCTTTTTGAATCGTGTTATGCCCTTCATTGGCGACACCCGAACCAAAACATGATCTCCAACCTCCAACTCCATATGCCTTCTATTCGCATCGGTATAACTCTTTTGATGGTCTTGGGCAATTCGGATGCGGTTGCGAATGAGCTCAATCTTGGAAGAGGTATCTTGGATCATTTTAGGCCCAAGAAACTTATTATCCCCTACTTCCAACCAACAAGTGGGGGATCTACACAGCCGGCCATATAATGCTTCATAAGGTTCCATACCTATAGTAAATTGGTACGAATTATTATAAGCAAATTCGACCAAGGGAAGATATTGTTCTCATCCTCCATTGAAGTCAAGTACACACATTCTAAGCATATCCTCCAACATTTGGTTAACTGTTTTCGTCTGTCCATTCGTTTGAGGTTGGTAGGAGGTACTCAACTTTAATTTGGTTCTCATTGCTTCTTGGAAACTTTGCCAAAAATGGGAAACAAAAATCTTGTCTCGATCGAAGACTATATTAATGGGCACCCCATGGAGTCTCACAATCTCCGTAATAAATAGTTGGGCATAACGAGCCGTATTTTAATCCGTGCGTACCGATAAGAAATGAGCCAACTTGGTTAGACGATCAACGATAACCCAAATGGAATCATAACCACTTTGCGACATTGGCAATCCCGTGATGAAATCCATCGAGATACTTTCCCACTTCCATACCGGTATTTCTAAAGGTTGTAGTAATCTTGTCAGTCGCTGATGGTCTATTTTCACCAATTGACAAGTAGTACATTGGGAAAAAAATTCAGAGATGTCCCGTTTCATAACCGCCCACCAATATTGACGGCGCATGTCTTGGTACATTTTGTCTCCATCGGGATGTACTGCAAATCTGGATCCATGAAATTCAGTCATTACGGCACACCTAAAATCCCTCTCATCCGGGATAATAAGTCTCCCGTGGAACCCTCCGAACTTATAGAGTAGGATTCCGCTCCCTCAGTTAGTAACTAACGTATACAGTCCTGACAATCTTTGTCCCTTCCTTGAGCTTCCACAACTTTCATCAGGATCATAGGCTTAACGGTCAACATTGATATAAACGCCCTTGCTACCGCATCCTCCTGGATAAGTTATTTCCATTTAGCCTTCCATACCCTTGCTAACTCCCCCTCGGGTTTTCGACTCAGTGCATCTGCCACTACATTAGCCTTGCTCGGGTGATAATGGATATCAAGTTGATAGTCTTTCACAAATTCTAACCACCGACGTTGTCGCATATTCAAATCCTTTTGCGAAAATAAATACTGCAATAATTTGTGGTCCGTGAAAAGACTAAAATTCTCCCCCAGGAGGTAATGTCTCTAAATCTTCAAGGCGAATACCACTGCGGCAAGTTCCAGATCATGTACTAGATAATTCTTCTCATGGGGATTTAGTTTGCGAGAATCATAAGAAATAGCTCGATGCTCTTGCTGTAACACACCTCCCAACCCTTGCAGAGATGCGTCAGTAAAGACCAAATAGTCCACCCCCGGCCTCGGTACTGCAAGTATTGGAGCAGAAGTCAACTTGTCTTTCAACTCATCAAACGCTAGTTGACAAGAATCATCCCAAACAAACTTCACTCCTTTCCGAGTCAAATTTATCAAAGGGCTAGCGATTTTAGAAAAACCCTTAATAAATCGACGGTAATAGCCAGCCAAACCCAGAAAACTGCAAATCTTTATAGGTGTCATGGGCTGACCCCATTCCCTCACCGCAGTAACTTTACTCGAATCTACCAAAATGCCCTCAGCTGTCACAATGTGACCCAAAAACTGCACTTCCTGTAGCCAAAAACCACACTTCTCAAACTTGGCATATAACTGATGATCCCGTAGCGTTTGCAGGGCCAACCGTAAATGCTTAGCATGATCGGCTTCGGTCTGAGAATAAACTAGGACGTCATCAATAAACACGATAATAAATTAGTCCAGAAAGTCCCGAAACACTCTATTCATTAGGTCCATAAATACTGCAGGAGCATTGGTTAGCCCAAAAGGCATAACCAAAAATTCATAGGACCCATACCTAGTTAAGAACGCAGTTTTAGACACGTCCTGCTCTTGAATCCGCAGCTGATGATACCCAGTCCTCAAATCTATCTTAGAGAAGTATGATTCTCCCCTAAGTTTATCAAATAAATCATCGATCCGAGGTAGTGGGTATTTATTCCTGATGGTAACCTTGTTCAATTCCCGGCAATAAACACACAACCGGAGGGAACCATCTATTTTCTTCACAAACAAAATAGGAGGACCCCACGGCGACGTACTACTCTTAATAAACCCCTGTTCTAACAACTTCTGAATCTGATCTCTTAACTCCCTCATTTCCATAGGAGCTATACAGTATGGAGCCCTAGCAATCGACCGCGTTCCTGGTGCTAGATCAATCACAAACTCAATCTCTCGACTTGGAGGTAAAACCGGTATTTCTCGAAAACATCCTCAAAGTCTCTAACAATGGGAATCGAATCTAGGTAAATGACCATATCTTGAGAAGTCTCCTCTGCAATGCAATATAAATACGTGCTAAAACCTCCCTCCGAAAGAAGCATAGCCACTAAAAATATATTTTGGCCCGGAATGGCAAATACTATAATCTTCCCATAACAATTTACTATCACACGGTATTTCATTAACCAATCTATACCCAAGATAACATCATACCCGACCATATCCAGGACGAGTAAATCGGCTTCAAAACACAAATTACCAAGGTTTATTTCTACTTTTTTACAAATAAAGAAAATGAGTGAACCGTCACCCATAGAGGATTCAACACTAGTAAAGGTACTTTCCGCATACTTAATTAACACTGTCGATTGAGCAAAACTTCTAGAAATAAACGAGTGTGTTGCACCCGTATCAAACAACACACGACCCATATATCCTTGAATGGGAAACTTACCCTCGATAGCTGGCGGCGCGGGCGGGGCTGGAGGAAGTAAAGCATCCTGAATATGGTAAACATGCCCATACTATAATTACCCCTGCTATCGAGGGATGGCTAGAATAGGCGCTGGGGGTGGTAGATGTGCCTGCTGATATTGTGGACCCCTAGGCAACTGTCCCCTAATTAACTGGGAACAATCTCTCTTAAAGTGACCCGTTTCCCCACATTGAAAACAACGGCCCGCCATATTCTCCTGATAACGGCCCCTATTATTTCGGAACTACCCCAATCCTTGACTCGGATGGCCTCGACCCCCATCATTACCCCGACCTGCCTGGCCTTGCTGGCCCACCTGCTGCTGCTGTTAGGCACCTTGACTGTCGCGCCCCGAATTAATTAAGTTAAACTCATCCTTTTTATTTGAGATAAATTGCCTCAAACAATGCTTTACTTTAAATCTCTAAGGAAAATAGCATAAGATTTTTTTTTCCAAAGGTATGTGTAGATGAAAACATAACTGCCTTTACTTATAACTTATAAGTACTACATAACTTTACATAACCAAAATCCTTAGTTTAATAATTACACAAAATAAATCCTGATATTCAAACCATACTAAATATCTGTCACTCTCCCATTTTAAGGTCCTAACTTGGCAGTGAACTCCAATTTATAAGCATACCTGAAACAAAACATTATAGGAGTGTAAGCTATAAAGGCTTAGTGAATGACCACATACCAAACATATAACCAATTTGAATAACCATTTTTATTTTTGTTCTAATGCTATAACCAACTCTCGCAAGCCTGGACCCGCCACAGTCCAATTAACCCACCACAATTATTAGGGACCACCACATCCCTTTATTAGGCCCGAGTACACAAACCTTTAAGTTGGATTAACAGGACCACCACATCCCGTAGGACCCACCACAGTCCTTAACATTATATAAAGGACTCACTAGTCCATATCATTATATAACATCGCTTCACATTTTTAATCATATGCATATGTCTCATAAATACAACATCACTCCCATAAACATTTTCACACATGTGTTTAACTACACATTTCCATATGAAATTATAAGCATTTATATTTCATAAGGAAGGTCACTCACCTTGGATTTAGTGCTAAGATTAATATCAATACTTCCTTGGTATGGTAGTATTAGCTGCTTCCCCACCTAACAAGTCAATGTCGTTAGTATTTGAATACACCGATTAACATCAAACCCAGTAATACATCACATCATTTGGTCAATCAGAAATAACTAAGGAGGAATTAAATATGACACTTCACATTTATATAACACCCAATTAATTAGGGTTCTAACACAATTTACGGAATTAAATTACGACTTTGCTAGACAAAGTTATGCCCATTTTATTATAGCCTTTTCCAAATCGTTTCTCAAGAAAAACATCAACATAACTTCAACTTCCTGGAATTCTCATAATTTTTGTACAACATAACTTTTCATGCTATTCCACCCAATATCAGTAAACACATTGAATAATACAAATTTAATGTTTCATAATTTTTAGGGCTCATTTTCTATGTCGAGCAAAACGTCAAACACTTGGTATGCATTCTTGCTCCTTTAGGGCAGATTTTAAACCACGACTTCAAACTATCACCAAGGGTTCATTCCTTGGTATTTTTACACAATTTTAGGATATGTTATACATGTATGAGTGTAGTTTACTCTCCAACTTGAATCACTCAATTCCAATAAGTATTCCATGATTTATACCATTTTTAGCATAACTAGGTCAAAATACAACATTAAGGCATAACTTAACATTTTTAAGCATACATAACCTTGACCTTGATTATAATTCATGGAAACATATAAGAAACATGTTTTAGCAGAAATATACATCATAATCATGGATTTTCTAAATCAAAATGCTTTACGAAAAGATGATGTAAATTTAGGACTTTAAAGTATGCATTTACGATCCTAGCTCTGGTTCTAACCTATGTTCTTAACCCATCCTTGTTCCAACACAATTCAGCAATATGGGTATCATTAAAATATATATCCAAATCAGAAATAAAAACATGGAAAGTATATAACTCATCCATGTGACAAACTTTAATAAAGATGTAATTACCTCACGAGAATTCCTCGATTTATGGTGAATTTTCAAAGAAATTCTTCCTTAACTTTGTTTTTCTCTCTCCAAAAGCATATTTTTTCTCAAGCTTGTAATAGGAAATGAAAAAGATGATAAGTTCTGCCTTATGAGCTAAAAAACGTGGCTATGGGACCACTTTAAGGTGGTATTATGCGATTCGTTGGGGAAGGGGTCCAATAGGACAATTCCGTTAATGACAGATTTGTCCTGCCTCGTAAAATCACCATAACTCACTATTTCGGGCCCCGATTTACTCTCACTTTGTGTCTATGAGTATATAACTTAAACATATACAACTTTCATTTTTTGTGTTTTCCCAAAATCATAAAACTAGTACACCTAATTTGGGCTCGAACAGAAGAGTAATTATTTACTCAGAATTTCATAACTTTCACATTTTGCGACCAAACATCGCCACTTTCGCACCAACACTCTAGCTTACTTTTTATAAACATAATGATGCATTTAGAAACATATTTTCATGATTCATTTAACTACATAACCAGTTTATAACTTATAACTCATAACTTATACTTAATCATGTAATTAACCTTACTAATCGTGTTTTAGGGCCTTACAATTCTACCCCTCTTATAAAAATTTCGTCCTCGAAATTTAACGCATAAGAAACTTACCAAACAATTGAGGATATTGCTTCTTCATGTTATCCTCCCCTTCCCAGGTGGCATACTCTGCATTCTGACTTCTCCACATCACCTTAACTAGTGAAATGGTTTTACTACGTAACACTTGCTCCTTTCGATCTACAATAGCAATTGGTTCCTCCACGTAGGTTAGGTCCTCTTGAAGCTCTATCGGTTGTGAAGTAAACACATGTGAAGGATCAGACACATACTTACGTAACATGGATATATGAAAAATATCGTGTATCCGAGAAAATTCTGGTGGTAACGCCAATTTATAAGCTACAGCTCCAACCCGTTTCATTATCTCATAAGGGCCAATGTACCTGGGACTTAACTTTCCCTTCTTCCCGAATCTCATAACCCCTCTCCAAGGAGAAACACGTAGGAATACTCGATCACCTTCCTCAAATTTCAATTCTTTCCTTCGGTTGTCTGCATAACTTTTCTGTCTACTTTGCGCCACCTTTAAGTGATTATGGATGAGATTGATATTTTCAGTAGTCTGCTGTACAATTTCTGGCCCAAGAAGTTTTCGTTCTCCTACTTCAGTCCAACACACTGGAGTTCTGCATTTTCTCCCATACAAAGCTTCATAAGGAGCCATCTCAATACTCGAATGATAGCTATTATTATAAGCAAACTCTATTAGTGGCAAGTGTTCATCCCAACTTCCCTTGAACTCCAATACACAAATTCGTAACATATCTTCGAGTGTCTGGATCGTTCTTTCTGACTGCCCATCAGTCTGAGGATGAAAAGCTGTACTAAATTTCAATTTAGTCCCCAAAGCTTCTTGTAAACTAGGCCAAAAGTGAGAAGTAAACTTAGGATCTCGATCAGAAATAATAGAAACAGGTGCACCATGCAATCTGATAATCTCATCCACATATAATTTGGCATATCTATCCATGGAGTAAGTATTTTTAACAGGAAGAAAATGTGCAGACTTAGTCAACCTATCAACGACAACCCAAATAGAATCAAACCCTCGTGATGATTTTGGTAAACCTACAACAAAATCTGTAGTAACATGCTCCCATTTCCACTCAGGGATAGGTAAGGGTTGTAGTAAACCACTTGGCTTCTGATGCTCCACCTTCACCTGTTGGCAAACTAGACATCTAGCAACAAAATCTGCAATGTCGTGTTTCATTCCCGACCACCAATAACATTGTTTCAAATCTCTATACAGTTCCGTGCTCCCTGGATGCATAGCATATAAAGAACAATGCGCTTCCTCTAAAATTGTTCTTCTTAAATCAGGCACATTAGGTACACACAAACGGTCTCCGTACATAACAATGTCATCATCCCGAATAGAAAATTCATTTGCTTTACCCTTTTTCATATTATCTCTAACTTTCTCCAATTCTGCATCTCCTGCCTGTGCTTGTTTTATCCAGTCTATCAACGTGGGTCTAACATTTAAATGTGCCACTATTCCATAAGACTCATTCAAAGTTAATTCCACCCCCATTAAAGCTAACTCTCTCAGCATGTCAACTCGAATACAATAAATACAAGATACTATGCCTAGAGATTTTCTACTCAAAGCATCAGCAACAACATTAGCTTTACCTGGATGGTGATGTATCGTACAATCATAATCTTTTATAAGTTCCATCCACCTTCTTTGCCTCAGGTTCAAGTCTTTTTGAGTAAACAAGTATTTTAAGCTTTGATGGTCAGTAAAAATTTCACAACTAACACCATATAAGTAGTGTCTCCAGATCTTTAATGCAAAAACTACTGCAGCTAACTCAAGATCATGAGTAGGGTAGTTGCGCTCATGTATCTTTAACTGTCGAGAAGCAAAAGCAATTACCTTTCCATGCTGCATTAACACACAACCGAGTCCTTGATACGAGGCATCACTATAAATAACTAAACCTTCTGTACCCGTTGGGATAGTCAATACTGGAGCTGATGTCAGCTTACCCTTTAAATTTTCAAAGCTTTTATCACAATCACCACTCCACACAAACTTGTTCTCCTTTCTGGTAAGCTTAGTCAATGGCAATGCAATAGAAGAAAACCCCGGTATAAACCTCCTGTAATAGCCCGCCAATCCCAAAAAGCTACGCACCTCTGTCACACTAGTTGGTCTTTCCCAATTCATTACTGCTTCAACCTTTTTGGGATCTACACAAATACCATCAGCAGAAATAACATGCCCCAAAAATACTACCTTGTCTAGCCAAAATTCACATTTAGAAAATTTAGCATACAACTGCTTCTCTCGCAAGGTCTGTAAAATAATACGCAGGTGGCATTCATGCTCATCCCTACTACGAGAATATATCAAAATATCATCAATGAAGACAATAACAAAAGAATCCACGTATGGGTGAAATATACGGTTCATCAAATCCATGAATACGGCCGGTGCATTTGTTAACCCAAATGGCATGACAAGAAATTCATAATGTCCATACCTGGAACGAAAAGCAGTTTTAGAAATGTCACAATCTCTTACTTTCAATTGATGATATCCGGATCTGAGATCGATCTTGGAAAACACTTTGGCTCCTTGCAACTGATCGAACAAGTCATCAATGCGGGGTAGTGGGTATTTATTACGGATAGTCACCTTATTCAATTGACGATAATCGATGCACAACCTCATGGTTCCATCTTTCTTCTTCACAAACAATACAGGGGCCCCCCACGGTGATACACTAGGCCTTATAAAACCACGGTCTAACAAATCTTGCAACTGTATTTTTAGCTCCTTTAATTCTTCAGGTGCCATGCGATATGGTGCAATAGATATCGGTGCGGTGCCTGGTACCAACTCAATCGCAAATTCTACCTCACGGTCTGGTGCTAACCCTGGGAGTTCTTCCGGGAAGACATCTGCAAACTCATTAACTACTGGTATATCTGATAGTTTTCCAGCCTCTTGTCGTATGTCCACCACATGGGCAAGATAACCCTCACATCCTTTCCTTAGCAGTTCATAACATTTTGTAGCAGAAATCAAACAAGTTGGAGTGACATTTCGTTCCCCAATAAATTTAAATTCAGGTTCACCCGGTAACTGAAACACTACCTCCTTTTTAAAGCAGTCCAAACATACATGATATGAGGCTAACCAATCCATACCCAGTATCACATCAAAGTCACGCATATCGAGAGGTAATAAGTCAACTAGTAATTCTTTTTCACCCACTCGCACCACACACTCCCTATATACCCTCTCAATAAAAACCAACCCCCCTACTGGAGTAACAATAGCTAAACCAAAATCTAATGATGATAATGGTTTATTAAGATGCAACAGATAAAGCAAAGACACAAAAGAATGTGTAGAACCAGGATCTATCAACACATAAGCATCTTTATCACCAATAGGAAGTGTACCTGTCACTACGTTAGGCATAGCTTGTGCATCTTGTTGCGTCAGTGCAAACACTCTGCCTTGGCCTTGACTTTGCGATATACCTCCTCTACCTCCCCTGGGTACATTCTGCGTAGAACTCCTACCTCCTACTGCCACACTCCCAACTAATGTTGTAGCTCCCATCGCTGGACAATTCTTTCGTAAGTGCCCCGGTTGATGACAATGGAAACACAAAGGTGTCGTCTCAGCTATTGTACACTCTCGAGACATGTGCCCTTGACCACCAAATCTATAACAAAATATAGCCCTCGGCACCAACACAGATGCATTTTCTGTCCGATTCATCCCAGTCCTTCCACCTCGAGATTGAAATCTTCCACGTGCACTTCTATTATTTTTAAATTCTTGTCCCTTAGGTACTCCTCGTGCTACACTTTGAGTTGAGGTTCCCGTCTCCCATCCATATGATCTTATAACATCATGTCTAGCTTTCTTTGAGTGTTCAGCTTGCATTTCTTTCATTGACTTTTCTGACACCATGGCCCTATCAACCAAGTCCACATAATCTATGATCTTCATATTAGCAACCATGCTTTTTATCTCTACACTCAGCCCGGTTTGAAACCGATCACATTTACTTTCTTCCGTCCTCACCAAGTCAGGTGCAAATCTTGATAAGGATATAAATAAAGCTTCATACTCTGCCACTGTTCGGTTCCCTTGTTTCAACGTGATAAATTCTTCCTCTTTCTCTTTCCTATAAAGCCTTGGGAAATATTTTTCAAAGAACACCTTCACAAACCTCTCCCATGTAATTGGTGGAGGATTTGCTGGAACTACTCCCCCAATCATAGTAAGTAACCTCTCGGTAGAATCCCACCATAACTTTGCATCATTCTCCAATCTAAAGGTTGCTAACAAAACCTTTTGTTCATCTCGCACTTCCATCACCTTGAATATTGTTTCCATTTTTCGAATCCACCCCTCTGCCATTAACGGATCCATAGTCCCAGTAAATGCAGGCGGATTTAACTTCATCAACCTCTCATGTAATTTGTCCCTATCCCCACCATGTTCTCCACCTCTTGCTTGTTCCATAAGTTGTGCCACAGCACGTAATATTCTTCCCACGTCATCAATAGGTTGTTGTTGCACCTCTGGTTCCTCCACTTGAATATGTCTATGTCTTTGCTGACTATTAGGAACATAAGATGCCTCACCCTCCGCTCCATCATGTGGCTCATGTGGATCCATCATTCACTGCGATATAATTCACTTAAACAAAATACAATAGCAACAATTTAATATTAACATTGTTAGTCAAAATCCAGGTGCGTAACAAACTCACTTTCTAGTGTCCACTGCCAATCTAGACCCCACACCCTATCCAGAACCTAATAACCTGGCTCTGATACCAAGTTGTCGCGCCCCGAATTAATTAAGTTAAACTCGTCCTTTTTATTTGAGATAAATTGCCTCAAACAATGCTTTACTTTAAATCTCTAAGGAAAATAGCATAAGATTTTTTTTTCCAAAGGTATGTGTAGATGAAAACATAACTGCCTTTACTTATAACTTATAAGTACTACATAACTTTACATAACCAAAATCCTTAGTTTAATAATTACACAAAATAAATCCTGATATTCAAACCATACTAAATATCTGTCACTCCCACATTTTAAGGTCCTAACTTGGCAGTGAACTCCAATTTATAAGCATACCTGAAACAAAACATTATAGGAGTGTAAGCTATAAAGGCTTAGTGAATGACCACATACCAAACATATAACCAATTTGAATAACCATTTTTATTTTTGTTCTAATGCTATAACCCAACAGGAATTGTGAAACTCTCGCAAGCCTGGACCCGCCACAGTCCAATTAACCCACCACAATTATTAGGGACCACCACATCCCTTTATTAGGCCCGAGTACACAAACCTTTAAGTTGGATTAACAGGACCACCACATCCCGTAGGACCCACCACAGTCCTTAACATTATATAAAGGACTCACTAGTCCATATCATTATATAACATCGCTTCACATTTTTAATCATATGCATATGTCTCATAAATACAACATCACTCCCATAAACATTTTCACACATGTGTTTAACTACACATTTCCATATGAAATTATAAGCATTTATATTTCATAAGGAAGGTCACTCACCTTGGATTTAGTGCTAAGATTAATATCAATACTTCCTTGGTATGGTAGTATTAGCTGCTTCCCCACCTAACAAGTCAATGTCGTTAGTATTTGAATACACCGATTAACATCAAACCCAGTAATACATCACATCATTTGGTCAATCAGAAATAACTAAGGAGGAATTAAATATGACACTTCACATTTATATAACACCCAATTAATTAGGGTTCTAACACAATTTACGGAATTAAATTACGACTTTGCTAGACAAAGTTATGCCCATTTTATTATAGCCTTTTCCAAATCGTTTCTCAAGAAAAACATCAACATAACTTCAACTTCCTGGAATTCTCATAATTTTTGTACAACATAACTTTTCATGATATTCCACCCAATATCAGTAAACACATTTAATAATACAAATTTAATGTTTCATAATTTTTAGGGCTCATTTTCTATGTCGAGCAAAACGTCAAACACTTGGTATGCATTCTTGCTCCTTTAGGGCAGATTTTAAACCACGACTTCAAACTATCACCAAGGGTTCATTCCTTGGTATTTTTACACAATTTTAGGATATGTTATACATGTATGAGTGTAGTTTACTCTCCAACTTGAATCACTCAATTCCAATAAGTATTCCATGATTTATACCATTTTTAGCATAACTAGGTCAAAATACAACATTAAGGCATAACTTAACATTTTTAAGCATACATAACCTTGACCTTGATTATAATTCATGGAAACATATAAGAAACATGTTTTAGCAGAAATATACATCATAATCATGGATTTTCTAAATCAAAATGCTTTACGAAAAGATGATGTAAATTTAGGACTTTAAAGTATGCATTTACGATCCTAGCTCTGGTTCTAACCTATGTTCTTAACCCATCCTTGTTCCAACACAATTCAGCAATATGGGTATCATTAAAATATATATCCAAATCAGAAATAAAAACATGGAAAGTATATAACTCATCCATGTGACAAACTTTAATAAAGATGTAATTACCTCACGAGAATTCCTCGATTTATGGTGAATTTTCAAAGAAATTCTTCCTTAACTTTGTTTTTCTCTCTCCATAAGCATATTTTTTCTCAAGCTTGTAATAGGAAATGAAAAAGATGATAAGTTCTTCCTTATGAGCTAAAAAACGTGGCTATGGGACCACTTTAAGGTGGTATTATGCGATTCGTTGGGGAAGGGGTCCAATAGGACAATTCCGTTAATGACAGATTTGTCCTGCCTCGTAAAATCACCATAACTCACTATTTCGGGCCCCGATTTACTCTCACTTTGTGTCTATGAGTATATAACTTAAACATATACAACTTTCATTTTTTGTGTTTTCCCAAAATCATAAAACTAGTACACCTAATTTGGGCTCGAACAGAAGA
Organism: Sambucus nigra; assembly: GCA_949130495.1. Taxonomy (NCBI): domain Eukaryota; kingdom Viridiplantae; phylum Streptophyta; class Magnoliopsida; order Dipsacales; family Adoxaceae; genus Sambucus; species Sambucus nigra. The sequence goes on from OX422212.1 coordinate 227,484,798, forward strand.
GTAATTATTTACTCAGAATTTCATAACTTTCACATTTTGCGACCAAACATCGCCACTTTCGCACCAACACTCTAGCTTACTTTTTATAAACATAATGATGCATTTAGAAACATATTTTCATGATTCATTTAACTACATAACCAGTTTATAACTTATAACTCATAACTTATACTTAATCATGTAATTAACCTTACTAATCGTGTTTTAGGGCCTTACATTGACCGTATCTGAAACTTCTACCACCAAAATTAAAGCCCCCAGAACGCTATCTCTTGGACAAATCCCCTTGCTGGGTGCCCCTTTCCTTTTTCTTGCTTCCCGATGGTTAAAATAAGGGTAGTGCCCCACCGGCACCATTTTCTCCTTGTTACTAGGTTTCCCTAACACTGAAACCTTCTTACTTCCTTGTATAGCAGACGATGATCTTGGAAATGAAGCAATGTGGTATTCATTACATCACCAAATGTTTATAAAGCTGAATTTCCTAGCAAATATTGTCATATTCTCCAATGCAAAACCCCAATAAACTTTAATATCCTCATTTCCTACGAAACTACCTCATCCGGCACAAAACTAGCCAGACGAGTGAATTCCTCCTCATACTCTACCACAAAACGTTCTCCTTGAACTACATCTTGATGTTTCCTCCTCATCCCCCTTTGGACTGCGGGAGGAAAATACTTTCGGTCGAACAAAACCCAAAAATCCAATATAGTCATAGTATTTCTTTGCTTCGGCGTGGTCATCGACTCCCACCAGTGTAAGGCTGCTCCAACCAATTTGAAAGTAGCAAGGATTTTCTTCCGCTCCTCACTACAATCTACCATGCGAAGATGACGCTGCATGTCCTTCTTCCATTAGTTTGCTACTATTACATCAGAACCACCCCGGAATTCTGGGGGATGACCCTTAAAGAAAGATTCTCTAACTCTTTCCCACGGGGAAGGTCCAGCATGGGCTTGCACCTCATGTACTATCGGTTGCTGGGCATAAGGAAACTGTTAATCCATGGCAGTCATTGCAGCATTGACTGCTGGGGCGACAATATTAGCCACTTCTACGACGTTTATCATTCCTTGATGTGGCGGGGTTCTACATTATCTTCTACAACTCTATTTCTCCTCGCTCGACGACCTCTTTTAGGCGGCATCTGAGACGAAGAAACAACTGAATCATAATACAATTTAAAACAATTTATCTTCGTAGGAGATCGCAAGCATATACAAACAAAACAGTCCTAACAATAGGGCTCTATATCAAATAATGCTACGGTAGAACGTAATAAGTCCGCATAGATCTTAAGGAATCTAGAACCAAATGCTCTGATACCATCTGTGACACCCCACTTATTAAAATAAGAGCTGGCCATCCCGATACTCCAATAAATACAGGAATCATAGATGGTTCATTCTTATCATCACTCTCATGAAAATATTAATACGAGATAATCACCAATTATTTTAGAAAACGGATGTCAAATTTATTTTGAAAGTTTCAAAGAAAACCATTTAGACAATCCAAGTTAAAGAGATGGTAAATAAAAAGACAATTAACAATTACATTCATAGACAATATAATAACCGAATAAGCTGTCGGTTAACAGACCATTACAAGCAGGTTACACCGAGTATTAAAATAAATATCACAATATTAAACAAGTACAAAAACTTGGGAAACACGCCCGAATGTGTAGATTGATCATAGCTAGAGTACAAAAAGATAGAAGCATCTATAACAAATATCCTACAAAATCCGTAAAATGTTATAGCTTCATGACACTTAGATGGAAGGGTCACTACGAGCGTCCTTGCGACAGAGCACCTGGGCGTAAATAGGATTCATGCCAAAACAAGAGATATAAACGGGTCAGGGCCCGATTTGATATGATAAACATGTGAATAAAATTCATGACATTTATGAATATCTAATCATCATGAAAAAGCTTATCTCGCTCTTCACAAATAATAATAAACCTCACCTCTCAATCTAAAAGCACAACCTAGAGCAATATCAATGACAATGATGAATATTTATTTATGCATGAGAATATAACTCAGTTTCATTTAATAAGATTACATTTCAGGGTTGCACATTATGACTTTACAAGTCTATTCCTCATTTGGAAACTTATTCCCAAAACAGTTTATTTCATAAAATGCTTCACCATTTATAAAATACAACTTTCATATGAATTTTTATACTCACAACATATAACGATTCTAAGACCATCCTTCCGGGAGTCAGCCCACTGGATGCGCCCCTAAATAGCTATTGTTAACGTAAAAATTCTCCATCTACGAGGACCAATCAGAAAAGGACACATGTCATCCTACGTGGCAATATTCGACACCCGAGGAGAGTTGGTCGGCATCCGAGGAGAGTTGATCGACACCCGAGGAGAGTTGGTCGGCACCCGAGGAGAGTTAGTCGGCACCCGAGGAGAGTTGGTCGGCATACCAACCAGGAAGATCAAAGGATAACTATAAATACATGGATCCCCTTAGCCAAAAGGGAAGAGGTCCGGGAGAATCGAGAGACACCATACACAAGATACACATCCTTTCTCTCTCTACACCACATTGTGCTATTGTAAACCCCTGGGAATAAAATAACAGTGGACGTAGGCTTTATTCATAGCCGAATCACTTTAAAAATCTTTGTCTGTTATGTGCTTGATTGGATTGCTTTCATCTATTTATCTGTGATCATAAAAATGGGATTCGGTCCAATTTTTTGCATCAACAGATTGGCGTCGTCTGTGGGAACGTGTTACAAGCATTGTTCTCCATTAAAAGCTAAGTTTTTATTTTCTCTACGTATAATCAATTATACATACATCTTTTGATTCAATCATGACTTTTATGTCTATATACATAAATTAATTGTCCAATTTTTATCTGCAAAATATTGCATATCATGATTTTAAAATCATAACTGTTAGATTAATTCTTATTTAGAAATCTGAAAAATAATGGATTTCATAAATCACAACTTTTTGCTTGATTCTCAAGTTTCAATTTTATATCATGGAATAAATATTTTAAATGATTACATATACCAATATATATGACGGTGGTAAGATTTGATAATTTTCATTATAAATTTTATAAGATCTTTGATGTCTATTCAAATTCCCATCACATTTTTAATCAGAGAATGTGAAAAGGTTAAAGACAATAAAAAGTTTTCTCATGGAAATCATGGCCCAGATCTATTTTCTCTCTCTTCAAGTTTGAGTCTCTTTGCATTCATTTTTATGAACTATATACTTTATTTGGTTCATCTTCCATCTATGTCAATAAAGTCTCATTGACTGATTTTTGATATAAATTTGGTAATAACTTCGATCCTTCAACATATTTTTATCTCTCCAAATAGGGAATAGGAAGGGATCAATATAAAAAATAATTTTCTGTCACCTGAAAAATCATTACCCACCTCTTGTAAAAAAGGATCAGTAAAACAAATCATGACCATATCAAGGCTCTGGGCACGCCCTCGTTCATCACATCACATGGTTTCTTTATCGGAATCACACGATATAGTTGATTAGATAATTATTCATTTAATTAATATTCTTAATGCTTAAATTTTACATCGAATGTTATTTTTCTGATCTAAGGATTCGAGATATTCTGGTCAACCATTTATATTGTTGTTCGGCATCATCTTGGGCCATTTTTTATTAAAGGGAAGCTTAACCAGACCATTTTTGTTAATCGGAGATAAGATGTGAATATCCATCAGCAACGTTGAAATAATTTTATCCAAATATGAGGTATCTTATTGTTGGTCGGAGACTCATATTGTAGCTCAGTGGAACCAATTGTAGATCAACGATCATCTACTTCTTAATCGGGGACATCTCAGTCTTATTCGGAGGGTTCAATTTACTGGTCGGCAACTATCCAACCAACCACTTTTTGGTCGGTGACATCTAATGTTGTTCGGTGCTGTCAATGCACCATTTTTGTTGATCGACGAAATTTCTCAGCTGGTCGGGGACCATTTGCTTCTTGATCGACACCATATATTCTATAACTTGAGATATCCTTAAATGTTGGTCGGCAACATCCATGCGGTTTGTCGGCAGCAGTAGAATCTTGGGGTATTAAAAAATGCGAAGCACCCCAGATATTTCTTTAAACACGAGTTCAGCTCGGGGACAAACAGGGGGCTTAAGTCTTTTTTAACTTGTGATCACCCCAAAAATATTTTTAAAACCAAGTGATAAATAATTTTCAAACAGCAACTTATACCTAATTAGTTGTTGGAGATTAAATAACTTTACAAAAAAACTCTACGTCTTATTTATGGCGCATATCTAATAAAAATTTGTCCATCTCACACACATTTGGCACAAAACATATTATTTCATATTTTGAAATTTTTATTGCCTTATGCTGATAGACATCACATATTGTTTGGCTGAATAATTATTCTCATGACAATAATTATTTGATCTAGTCTCGATAGGTGCTCGGGCAACTTATTAAGATTTCATAGGGATGATATTAAATCCCGACGAAAGCTCAGCCACAATCTTAAACCTCTAGAAACTATTATTGCTCGACATCAGGCAGCTTTACCTCGACATATCAGCCAACATATATTATTTCATTTTTTGAAATTAATATTTTTATTTCTCAAGAATATACATATCATATATTGATTGGATGAGTAAATTATTCTCATGACTAATCAATTCAGCCTACACATATGGTAGAGCAAATTATTAATTTTTATAGGTACAAGATTCAACGCCGACGAATGCTCGGAAACAATCTGGAAACTATTATCATTTCACTCGGAGATATCGGCTCAAGCACAAATTATTCTATATCCGTTCGGATTCATATTTTATATTTATCTCAGCATGGAGCTCGAAAAATTTCTTCTCTCTATATATATTCAGCTCCGAGGAAAAGCTACAACAGTTATTATATTTCACCCCCAACGGATAGTTGGTCGGGGCAATTCTTATTTATATTCAGGCCCAGATATCGACTCAAGCACAAATTATTCTATATATCCCTTGGGATTCATATTCTATATTCATATCAACATGGAACTCGGCGAGATACTTATTATCATATTCAGCTCCGAGGAGAACTATAACATTTATTATATGTCACCCCCAACGGATAGTTGGTCGGGGTAATTCTTATTTATATGCAGGCCCAGCAAAGTTCTCAACCATATTCTTATGTTCTGGAAAATATTATTCTTATTCGGCATTATGCAATTGTGCCTCGACAAGATACTTATTCAGCTTTAAGGAGAATTACAACATTCGTTGTGTTTCACCCCCAACGGATAGTTGGTCGGATAATTCTTATTTATATTCAGGCCTGACAACGTTCTCGGCCATATTCTTATGTTTTGGAAGATCTTATTCTTGTTCGGCATTATATAATTCTACCTCGACTAATCAACGAGGCACTTTATTATTTTTAATTATTCTTTATATCTATTTGGATGCATATTCTATTCTTATTTCAGCATGGAGCTCGACAAATATTTATAATCATATATTCAGCTCCAAGGAGGTCTCCAGCATTTATTATATCTTATTCCCAACAATCTGTTGGTCAGCTCCGAGGAGGTCTCTAGCATTTATTATATCTTATTCCCAACAATCTATTGGTCAGCTCCGAGGAGATCTCCAACATTTATTATATCTTATTCCCCACAATCTGTTGGTCAGCTACTAGGAATTCTCCAGCATTTATTATATCTTATTCCCAACAATCTGTTGGTCAGCTCCGAGGAGATCTCCAGCATTTATTATATCTTATTCCCAACAATCTGTTGGTCAGCTATGAGGAGTTCTCCAGCATTTATTATATCTTATTCCCAACAATCTGTTGGTCAGTTCTGAGGAGGTCTCCAGCATTTATTATATCTTATTCCCAACAATCTGTTGGTCAGCTCCGAGGAAGTCTCTATCATTTATTATCAAAAATGTATTCCTCCGGGAAGTAAAGCTACTTGTATTCCTCCGGGAAGTAAAGTTACTTGTATTCCTCCGGGAAGTAAAACTTGTATTCCTCCGGGAAGTAAAGCTACTTGTATTCCTTCGGGAAGTAAAACTTGTATTCCTCCGGGAAGTAAAGCTACTTGTATTCCTCCGGGAAGTAAAGCTACGTGTATTCCTCCGGGAAGTAAAACTTGTATTCCTCCGGGAAGTAAAACTTGTATTCCTCCGTGAAGTAAAACTTGTATTCCTACGGGAAGTAAAACTATGTATTCCTACGGGAAGTAAAACTATGTATTCCTACGGGAAGTAAAACTATGTATTCCTCGGGAGGTAGAATCATTCCAGAAAGTGTCAAAGTTGCTCGTTAAGAAAAAATCCACCAACTCAGGTTGGTCGAAAATAAGAATCTGTCAACTACGGTTGATCGGAAACATTTTATGAGTATGTGAAAGCGATCAAGAAAAAAGCATTCAAAGTTCACATTCCACACTTTGGGGCTTCTATTACAGATATATTTGTTCATTTAGTGGCACATTCTTATAACATCATGCAGTCGAGCATCAAATTCAACTCCACAAACTCACACGGTCGGGGCCCCGACCAATCATCATTCAGGAGTTATTTTTTCTTGCTTGGGAATTATTTTTGATATTGAAGTTCAGGAGGTATATTGAAGTTCAGGAGGTGCATTCAGAAGTTCAGGAGGCATATTCAGGAGTTATTATGCACATACTATTGAAGTTCAGAAGTCAAATTTAGCATCTACAGCACTGAGATCTTTACTACTACTGTACCGACCAACATTGAAGAAGAAGTTGTATGAAAATGTTTCGAAGTCCACCACTAGCTTGGTACTAATTAGATTGAAGAATTGGGTTCAAAAGCTAGTATGTTACTCGACAAAGTATTCAGAGGAGCATAAATCAGAAGAATCAAGCACGTGAAGTTAGCACTCAGTTGCTCGGCACAGGAGGTAGTTGGTCGGCTAGCAAACCAATCAACATACTTGAAGATTATGACAAGCTATAAGCTGCATACTATGCATGGCTGCATCCAAATTCCCAGGGGTGATACATAGCACACGGAGTTCCTCTAAAGAAAGATTAGCAACCATCAATCAGCCTGCATCATATGTCGTCCAGGAGATAATGCACTTTATGTTGAACAAATCAAGAAGGTAGATCAAGAATTTCACGAGCACCGAGCAACACTGCAGAATAATACTCCATCCTTTCAAGTAAGCCATCAAGCATGGAGCATTGGGGGATTCTGTTAACGTAAAAATTCTCCATCTACGAGGACCAATCGAAAAAGGACACATGTCATCCTACGTGGCAATATTCGACACCCGAGGAGAGTTGGTCGGCATTCGAGGAGAGTTGGTCGACACCCGAGGAGAATTAGTCAGCACTATAGGAGAGTTGGTCGGCACCCGAGGAGAGTTAGTCGGCACCCGAGGAGAGTTGGTCGGCATATCAACCAGGAAGATCAAAGGATAACTATGCATTTAATGTGCATTAATGAAGATGGCAGCGCATTTAATGAGCCTTAATGTACATTTATACTGTATTAATAGATGACAACACATAGCATACCAATCAATTCAACAATCAGATTCGTTGAATGTAGACATAAATGTCTACATACAATGAATCTCTTTATCTCCCATCACTATAAATACATGTATCCCCTTAGCCAAAAGGGAAGGGATCCGGGAGAATCGAGAGACACCATACACAAGATACACATCCTTTCTCTCTCTACACCACATTGTGCTATTGTAAACCCCTGGGAATAAAATAACAGTGGACGTAGGCTTTATTCATAGCCGAACCACTTTAAAAATCTTTGTCTCTTATGTGCTTGATTGGATTGTTTTCATCTATTTATCTGTGATCATAAAAATGGGATTCGGTCCAATTTTTTGCATCAACAGCTATCATCTTCCAGGGCCTACCACCAAGACAACCTGGGCATCCTAAATCGCGTGACGTTGGGAAACGTCCATATACCTTTCGACAGTGAGTCATAACCATACCCGAAATTACCTCATTTTAAAAAATAACAACACAATATAACGATCGGTCCTATGGCCGAGGACTATATTCACCCTGCATTCACTAGACAAGGGACTTCACCTCCTGCGCGTAACGTCCCTTATGATAGCATTTAGAAAGGTATGTATATGCAATTCATCATTCACAAAATATGCCAATTTTGAATGTACATTACATTTTATCCGGAGCCATAAGCTTTTCATTTCATAATTTATAAACCACAACGTTTAATTTATTTCCATATTAGTCTCCAAGAATTTAGCGACAAACCTATAAGCCCATAAGTATGATATTACTTCAACCCCGTTTCTAAGAGTCCACAATTATATAACCCTATTTCCCTTAGACTTATACTAGATCACTATGTAAAAAGGACCCTTACTTTCTTCTAACAACTAACTAAATTAAGTTCCCGATCTAAGACCCAATCTCTCAATTCTAATTAAGTTCCTAATTACCTTAATAATAGATTCTAATAATCTAGTTCTACTTCATTCAAGAAGGTTCCTAGGTCCCTACCTTAAAAGAAAGGAGCTAGAGAAAACTAAAGATTTCGGGTGAAAAACAGGGGACCGATCGACCGGCCACTGAACCCCGGTCGACCGCGCCTATAAGGTTTTATCTACTAAGAAATGCAGTAAGCCCAAATCTGAAGGCCCGGTCGACCGGTCATTGGACCGCGGTGGACCGCGCTTTTAAAATATGCCTATCGAGAAAAGCAGTAAGCTTTTCCCTTTAGGCCCGGTCAACCGGGCTTTGGACCGCGGTCGACCGCGCTCACAAGTCCTACAACTAAACCTTCTTCTAAGATGCCAAACCCAAAACCTAAACCCCATTATCTTGCACTTCCTTCATTCTCATCAACCAACAACATAAATACAACATTTCTACACAACAATTAACCAATATACCCAACTTAAATCATCCAAACAACAAAATCTAAGGGTTAAACACTAAAATTCATCAAAACCTACTATTGGTTCAATTATTCCAAATACACAACTATCACTATAATTTATCCACATAAAATCATATATTTGCAAGTTAAAAACTTGCCTTAAGGCTGAAATCACGGATTGTCTTCCGATAGAAACAAGATCAAGCTCAATTTCTTTTATTCTCCTTATTTTCTCTTCTTTTCTCCACAATTCTCTTTCTCTCTCTCTCTCTCTCTCTAGGTTTAGAAGATATAAATGAGGATAAATGTGGTTGGTAGACATAAATGACCATTTAACATTAGATTCCATCTTTAAATGTTACTAGACCATTACAATGACTCGTAACGACATAATTAAGTCATAACCGGTCAAAAGTGTCCGGAACCCAAAATACAACATGACACTTATTTTGACTATCTCGACTATTTCAGGACTAACCGCGCCCTCTAAATTGGCATCTAGAATAACATAAATCATTTCATGTTCCAACATCATTTTAAACCATAAATGTCGCGTAAAGCACAACGACGCAATAAAACATAATATGATGCTATTTACATTCACTTAACAGTAAATATGCAAAACTTAGTAAATATTATCTCTTAAATCACTTAAAATAATATTTACTCCAACTTCCATTATTTTATATAATTACCTCACATGGCAAATTTATATAAAAATAATTACTCAAAAATAAGGGTTATTACAGATACTTGTGCACGTGAGACCCCCGAGGATGATTTGAGTGTTTCTAGCAAGTGTGAAAGTGAGTGCGCTAGTGAGGGTGATAGTGTGCTCCAGATTACATTTAGGAATTTGTACGTTGAGACCTTAAAATCGAAGAAATTAAATAAGGAATTAGGTCTTAGGGTGATTGATTTAGAGGGAGAGATTGCGAGTTTAAGGGGATTTGAGGCGTCTACGAGTCAACTTGAGAAGGTGAGTTGATCGTCGTGAATAGGGAGAAGAGTGAACTTATAGCACGTGTGTCACAAATTGAGAGAGATCTTGAACGTGCACAGGAAGTAAATGTCACTTTAGAGGATAGATCTAAGAGGAAATATGTTCATCGGTCCCGCTTTGGGTAATGTTGAGAGACTAGGAATTGGTCATGATGGTGCGTCCACTTCCCACATTGCACACGAGCCAGTTCTCGAGTTTATGATTGATCCATATGGCTCTCAACCTAACCTACCTAGGCGTCTCGTGCCTGATAGGAGAGTGCACCTTAGACGTTTTGAGAGGGTGTTCCTAGGCCCGTGTATGTTTGCACCCATTGTAAGAAGAGAGGACACCTTAGGGAGTTTTATTTTAAGTTGGGTAATGTGTCACGTTTTGCTACTACACGTGTTTCTACGACACACGCACCCACACATGATACTTTGGATGCTTCGGATGATTATGAGAGATTTTGCACATATTAGGAAGCAAGTTAAGTTTTTGGTCAAGACTTCACGTCATTTGATGGAGGTTTTTCATAGGATGTCACCACCTTTGGAAAACTCCACCACGCCTAACGGTTGAGGTTTAGACTTGTTTGCTAGCATAGTATGATTTTCATGATTATATTTTATGCCTATTGCTAGTGTGTATCATTTTTATATTTATATTTTCCATTTTTGATACAGTTTTTGAAAAACCAAGAGATTTTTGTTTTTGAAATTTTTTTGGAAAAATACAAAAAGATTTTTAGTTTTTTTTAGAAAATTTTGAAAAAGACAAAAATATTTTATTTTGATAATTTTTTTTGAAAAAGACAAAAAGAGTTTTGTATTTTGTTTACACCGTTTATGAATGGACATTTAGGATGGCCGAGTTACAATTTCATTCCATATCCATGTGACGATTTGATAATGTTTTGATAGCGTCATCGTTTCATTTGTGTGATTTATAATGTTTGTAGTCATTGAGATCTAATTTGAGATTACTACATATATGTTTGACTCTTAGTTTCCTTTAATGCACACTTTCACGAATTTGTTTGATTAATGTACTTGTTAAATCACATGTTGGTCGAAGTGTTTCCATCTCATTCATGTCTTTTAAAACGAACCAAATGCGATAAAACTTAACAATGAAAGTAATGCATGTAAGAACCATTTACCGTGAGGAATTAAATTGCAAAAAATGATGAGTGTTCATGGGAAAGGGCTGCGGGAGTACAAAATTAAATCGTCGTGAAAGCCACCGTTTAGAAGAGACCAAGAAAAAATTAAGGTAATAAAAATAATCATATGTCAAAAATGGGGCCAATAGGATTTCTCTAAGGAGAGAAAAATAAATCACCTCAAGAAAAAATAAATGCATTATTATTTATAAGGATGTTCGGTTGGAAATGTAAAAAACGGGTTTGCACGTCCTGAAAAAGCATTACATAGTTTTTGACGTTATTGGTGTGAAAATCATTTTAGACTTTGATGTGTCGATTAGATTGAGTCGATTTCATATAAATTCTCATTTTTGACACCTAAGGACGATTTTGAGATCATTCGTTTAGGAGTATCCATATTCATCATGCACATATGTTATGTTTGATTGCATTGATTTTCCTATCGAATTTGTTCACACCCATTCATTCCATTTCCATTATTTGGTTATCTTAGTGAAAATTCATGGTGTGTGATTTTGTAATATTATTTTTGCATTTTTTTGTGTGAAAAATTAAAAAATAAAAAATAGTTTGTGGAATGCTTTTGAGTATATCTCTTAATGATCGTAGTTGTTTGTTATGATTAATCGTGATAACTCCATGTTTATTTTATTTATTCTTTTCCTTGTCTACTTCGGACAAATAAAAAGGGGAGAACTAATTATGGGGGAGTTTTACAATATGGGGGTGATTTGAGATTCAATATTTGTTTTGATGTTATGTTTATCTCATTTCAAACTTGATACGTCACGAATGTATTTGCTTTGTATCATGTGTGTAGGTACAAAGATTGATGATCAAATGTTGCACACCCTGATGAGAAAAACTTGAAGATATGAAGATTTAATGTTGAAGATTTTTGAAGAAAATTTTTTATCTTGCATTTTTAGTACCTTTTCAGTTTTGGGATCATGGAAGGGTATTATATTTATATAGGCATCTTTTTTTGATAATTTGGATGTTTTTATTTTATACCGGCATAGACATAGGGGGAGATTTGCAAGGGCGTATTTTATAAGTCATGTTTACATTAGTGTATGTCGTATACCGATACAAACCGTCGAAGAAAAATTTAAAGTTTGAAGATACATGAAGACGGACTCGAATATCAAAAGTTCTTCAACATTCAAGCCTCTCAAAGATTAATTTTGATAAGGTTGTATTTTAATCCCTTACCTAATTTATTGTGGATTCATTTTTTGCAAAATTTTATGATTTTGATTTTTTTTTAAATATGATTTTAAAAAATTGCAATGTTTCCAAATGAAAACTTATATAATCGGTTGCCAATTTTCATCGCAACCCATATTACCGTAAGTGAAACCCAAAAATCCAATGAGCTCCTTAACAAATAAAATACCCTAATATCTCCATAAATTGAACTCAACACAAAATACATTCATTAACTTATGCCCCCAAGAGTCTTTAAGTTGCATACTTTACCCTAAATAAGATACTTTCCCATAATAATTTTCACAACTATGGTGAACACCCTTTTCAAACCACTCATTTCACGCTTGACCACTAACTCCAACGGTCGTCATTCTCATGCTTTTTAAGCTCAAATACTCCTGAAGTCTTGCTAACGCTCAAATGATAGCGAACGATATCGACACCCACGTCATCGTGACACCGGATTACAAAATTCTATAACGGGCTCTAGACACATCAAATAATGCTCAATAGAAAATGAAATGGACGAAACACGGATCATAAGGATACTAGAACCTGGATGCTCTGATACCAACTATAATAACCCATGATTTTTAATACCCAGATGATCATGCCGCACATGAAATACTGGGAATGTCTCAACAATCTATATCGTTCTCAGCATCAAATCATAACATTTGTATTTCTAAAACTAACATGGACGATAAAATCGATTTAATTAATAACTAATAATAAATAATAAATCCAACATCTTGACATAACCTAACCACCCTAATGAGCATTAGTTACTAAATAAACTCTAACCTTTTTTAAAATCAGTTTTGAAAGTTTGATTGAAACAGTTGTACACCCACAAACAAGTGCAAATAGATTTGTGATGAAGTTGTCCAAATAAAAAGATTTAGAATGGGATGAGGAAAAGTAGACTGTAACACAATATTTGATCACGAGGAAACCATCGAAATAGAAAACCCCGGGCCCCTTAGTTCCAAGATTACTCACACACCAAAGTCCACTATTAACAATGACTAGTTACAAATTATAGAGATACAAGTGAAAATGAATCAACTTAATCAATACAACTAGTACACCAAGATTAAGTTAAATAACCCCACAATCTAACTGAAATACAACACTAATCACACCAAGGCAGTGAACACTTGGAACACACGCACACTACACACTCAACACAAGAGAATTCGTGTAGTGATACACAAACAAAATTAATATAATGAGATTGCTTTTAATCAGAACATAAAAAGATTATAGGTAACTAAAAGATTAAACGCACACAAGGTTTTTCCTTTTAGTGAAAAAAAAATAATCAACGGTAGTGATTAAGGTTAAGTTAAAAAACAGATATGTAAAAGTCCAGTTTGTCTATTAACGCGAAAGTGATGGTAACAAGTTACAGAAAAGGTTAACTGATCTAAACGAGAACCAACAACAAAACATGACAGACACAAGAAATCAGATGGTAGCAGGCCAAATAAGGAACACACCTAATTGATCTTACAAAATAAATTTAATTTAAACCAGTTTTAATATCCAAGATAATTAAACTGATTGTTAATTAAATTAAAATATACAAAATAACAGTTTGTGTGACCAACCCCTAACACACGCACCCAAGAGTGAAACAAGTGATGGATAGATCATATTGTAAGGAAGGGGGAAGATTTTAGTTTTCAATAATTAAAATTTTCTCAAAACAAACTCAGATTTTACACACTCACACATATCATTGATTTTATTAAAAAAAAACTGTTTTAAACAAAGATATCAAACGTAAGTAAGAACAAAATAAACTCAGATATCTTTTCGATTTTAGAACAAAAATAGGTCTCACTCAGTAGATATGAACAACACCACCAACTAGCCACTGATTTTAGATTTTTAAACAAAAACAACTGATATTAATTTTAAACAAAACAAAATGAGATTTGTTTAACAACTCCTTAACATGCAAACTAGTAGACGGATAAAAAATAACTTTAAGAAACCACAGTTGTTTAACCAAAGAAACCAACTAGTAGAAAGATCTATTAGAAGAGATACAACTAAATATATATAAATCAGACCGTATATATATATATATATATATATATATATATATATATAAATATATATATATATATATATATATATATATATATATAAGTATAACAGATTTTATATAAAAGGTATTATATATAAATATGTACACTTATGTATGTATAGCTATATATATATATATAAAGGGAGTGGAAAATCTCACAGAGAAAGCCTAATAGATTATTAACAAAGGCTCCAAAAGCAATCACCAAACCAAACGAAGATCAAAATCCAGGGGAATTCCAGATCTTATACGCCAACTCCAAAACCACAAGACTCAAATCGATTCTTTGAGTTTCAAAAACAGTAAAGAAGCCAACATGAACCTCTCAAGCCATACTGGATTTCGAGCCTCTAACACTCTCAGTATATTACACTGAGTGTGTACAACATTCAGAGAAACAGAGTACAACGAAATAGTAAGAAACAAACATAAAAATGAGAATAAATTTTGGCAGAATATCAGTTGTGTTTTTCAATCTCAATAGCCCTAAAAAACTAACCCTAACACTCTCTATTTATAAGGACAGAGGAAGGATCAAGAACAAATCTTGGTCAAACCAGAGAATCCCACAAACATAAGGGCATTGGGGATATTTAATGGATGATAGGGAAAAGAAAGGCAACTCAGCTAGAAGGGTACATGGGTCATTAACCAGGGTCATCAGAGGGGTAAAAGGATAAAATAACTTTTAACGATCGACAGAAAGTTTGACCAGTCCACACGTGGTCAAACTGCGTGGACAACAACCTTTCTTCTTTTTGGACTAGATGGCTATACACGGATTGAGCAAAGAAACACAAAAGGACTCAATCACGGCCATCATATCAAAAGACGAAATCATAGTCATTTATTTTCATTTAAACATTTTGATTAAACAAAGCTGATTTTTGTTTAATTAAAAGAAATGTTTAAACACACAAAATAAAAGAAAATAAATACATAAAAAATAATTTTAAATTTTAAAAATAAAAAAATAAAAAAATAAAAAAATAAAAAAATAAAAAAATAAAAAAATAAAAAAAACACGTTAATCAGTATATAAAAAATATTTTAAATAAAAAATATACATTAAAAGTATTTTAAAATTATTTTATGTATAAAAAATAAGAAAAATATGATTAAAAATGTTTATAAATGTATTTTAAATTAGAAAATAAAGATGTAGAAGCATAAAAAAAACTAATTATCTCAAAATTGAGCTAACACAAGAAGAATGAGATTTTCAATCTCCCCCTTTGACTAATTTTTAGAAAAACTAATCTAAGACACAAAGATGAAAAATAATACAAATTACATAACTCAACATTACACATGAGTCCTAAAAACAAAGGAGTACATAACTTAACTATACACATGAGTCCTAAAAATAGAAGAGTACATAGCTCAACTAACTATATGCAATCCTAAAAACAAATAGAAGAGTACATAACTCAACCAACAACATAGATTCATATTAGACTCAACAACAAGAAAATATAAATATAATAAATCAAAAGAGTCTAAAACTCTCCCTGTTTGTCTCAAATGGAAAATGGGTAGGGAAAAATCTTACAAAAAGTTAGTACAAAAGAAAAATAACAAACTAGTTTAGGGCGGTAATACTAGGGGTGGCCATAGGCCCGAGGCCCGCCAAGCCCGCCCAACCCGCCCAATAAAAAAATAAGGCTTGGGTAAGGTGAATAGGCCCGCAAAGCGGGCTTGGCAAAATTTTATAGGCCCGATTTTTTTTCGGGCGGGCTTGGGCATGAGTTCTTAAGCCCGATGAGGCCCGGCCCGGCCCGAGGCCCGAAAAATATATATATAATATTAATATATATATATTTATATATATGTGGGGTGGGGGAAACTTTTATAAATATAAAAACGTATACTAAGTCTTTTCATGTAGAGTGGGAAACTTTATATATGGACTTTGTAATATATGGAGTTTAAAACAGATTTTAAATTAAAAAATTGGTCTTTAAATAAAAAAATAGGTATTTTAATTTTTTAAAAAATCTTTTAATTAATATAATATGGCCAGATCGGGCGGGCCTGGGTAAAGAGCTTTCAAATTTGGGCGGGCTTGGGATTACGTAATAAGGCCCGATCTGGGCCCGAGCGGGCTTGGGATAGCCGTTAATTTTTCAAGCCCGGCCCGAGCCCGACCGGGCCTGCCCAGGCCCGGCCCACGGCCACCCCTGGGTAATACAATCCATTTGGCAACCTAAATCTTCTTTCTTAATCCACATAGTCTCAACTTTGGGATCAATAGTCTTAAAATGGGTATTACCAAAAATAAATTTGAGTCGATTCACAAAAAATTTAGATTTTAAAGGGATCGTGCGCATATTATCAACACCATTTTGATGTCTATTTATACGCTTATAAAAGAATTGTCCTAAGTGACCCATTTTAAGATAAAAATTACACTGATACACATGTCTAGCATTGGATTTCGCATTAAAGGGCACGTTCCATTCTTCAACATTCCCACTTTTTCTACTTTCATTCAAACGCTTAAAGCAAAACTGTTCTAAGTGTCCAAACTTGGAACAAAAGTAACAATGAAAAATTTTTCTTTCAGCACATTTGGCTTTATTATACTTGGTGTGCTGATTTTTAACTTTAATATTTCTGTTTAAATTCAGCCTTTTATAACAAAATTTCTCTAGATGTCCCTTTTTAGAACAAAATCCACATTTTAAAGCAAGCTTGGCAGCCGCATTATTCCTAGCATTTTTAGTTTGTCTAAATGAGATTTGTTCTGTCTTAGTTTCATAAAACAAAATTTTTCTAAGTGACTAGTTTCTTGACAAAAATTGCATAAAAACAGAGGTTTAGCAGAAGTAGAACAACCCTCATTTTTAACATGTTTAAAAGACATCCTAATTTTAGTTGAATCGGGAAATTGTTCCTTAGATCCGAAAAAATTAGTTACATCAAATTCTTTTCCCTCAAATCCCAGTCCATTTGTAGATTGGTCATGAATAAGATTCTTATTTATAGATTTTACAGCATCACCAGAATTCCAATACCCTTTAAGTTTTTCAAAACAACATTAAGTTCTTTTTGCGATTCATCAAATTTAAACAAAACTTCCTTGTTTTTAGTTTCAAGAGAGTGATTAAGCTCAGTTTACATGACAATTCTTTTCCCTAAAAATGAAACATCATTTTCAAGTTCACTTACCTAAAAGTTAGATTCTTCAGTTATTGACTATATTGGATTGTTTAAAACATCAATTTTAGCTAGTAAACTAGATTTACTTTTGCCTAAATCAATGTCATCTTCAATAGTGTTATCAATGGAATTATTACTCACACAACCTTCTAAACTCGTACTCTCACACCCTTGTATAACGACATATTCGTCTACATCATCAGATTCATCAACATCATCCAAAATGCTACCAATATTAAATAAGGAAGTTGTGGCAATAGGGTGGTATTGAGTAGGCAAGATGTGAGATAAATTCATAAAGTCTAACTCACAATTATCTACACATAAATCAGAATTATCAAAACGAGTAGATAAGCTGTCATAAATGTCCTCAGACTTAAAAACACAATGAGAGGTAAAAGCTATAAAGTTCTTATTCGCTTTATCGCAATCATTATCAGAACTATCATCCCAAGTTTTAGAAATATGGGCTTTATTTGAGGATTGCCATTTAATTTTTTTGAAAAAACACTTATTAGCATAATGACCAAATTCATTACATTTTTCTACATTGAATATGACTAAAGCCCTTCTGAGGTTTTGATTTTTCTAAAGAAATTTTCATGAGATGCATTTGAATAACTATGTTGACCGTCTCTTGAAGAAAACTTATTTCTAAACTTAACAAAATTCTTAAAGTGTTTAGAAAACAAATCAATTTCTTTGTCCAAAGACTTGAGTGTAATGGAAGATTCATCAACATTAGACAAGGAAGAAGTAAAAGACAGATTATTTACATTAGATCTAAAATTAGGCACATTTAGTGTTTTGGAGTGTGCGGGTGCTTTGCCTGTTTGTACATATCTTAAAGTATTTTGTAGTTCAAAAATTCTAAGTTTACTACACAAGAGATGAAGGGTATAGCTGCCATTTATATTTTCACCCATACCATGAATTATTAAACTAAAAATCTTAGGAAGAGACCTGATTATTGTATCACATATTTAAGAATCAATATACACAATACCATAAGCATGTGATTAATTAATAATGTCTTGAAATTTAAGGTAAAAATCATCAAATTTCTCATTATCTTTCATAAAAAGAAAATCATAAATTCTAACCAGCATTTGAAACTTAGCTCTTTTAATTTTAGAGTCTCCTTCATGAGTGGTCATTAGAATGTCCCAAACCTCTTTAGATGAGGTGCAAGCAGAAACTCTTTTAAATTCAGTTGCATTCATCGTCTGAAAAATAACATTTCTTTCTTTATTATTATTCTAGGATTTGAACTTTTCCTCTTTAGTCCATTCGGAAAGTGGTTTCTTAACAGAAATTTGGGCATCAACATCATCGACTAAATGAGTAGGAACTGAAAAACCAGTTTCAACCATATCCCATACCTCATCTCCTAAGTGTTGGAGGTGCGCAACCATTCGTACTTTCCTGTAAGCGAAATTATCACCATCGAACACGGGAGGACATATGGAAGAACCACTTGGTCATCCATAATAAAAGATTGATTTAAAATAAAAGAGTTCAGGATCTTTGCGGAATAAAAACTTTTAAAATAAATCTTGAAGCTCTGATACCACTTGAAATAACATAAACACCCTAACGTGTATTAGTTATTGAATCAACTCTGACCCTTTTTAAAATCAGTTTTAAAAGTTTGATTAAAACTATCGTATACACACACAAGTAAAGACAGATTTCTGATGATATAGCCCGGATAAAAAGATTTCGAATGGGATGAGTAAAAGCAGTTTGTAACACAGTATTTGATCACGAGGAAAATACCGAAATGAAAAACCCGAGGCTCCTTAGTTCCAGGACCACTCACACACCCAAGTTCACTATTACCAATGGTTAGTTATAAATTACAGAGATATAAGTGTAAATGAAATAACTTAATCAATAAAAATAGTACACCAAGATTTAGTAAACAACCCTATAATCTAACTAAAATACAACACTAATCACACCAAGGCAGTGAACACTTGGAACACACGCACACTACACACTCAACACAAGAGAATCCATGTAGTGATACAGAAACAAAATTAATATAATGAGATTGGTTTTAATCAGAACATAAAAATATTATAGGTTACTAAAAGATTAAACGCACACAAGGTTTTTCCTTGTAGTGAAAAAAAATAATCAACAGTAGTGATTAAGGTTAAGTTAAAAAATAGTTATGTAAAAGTCTAGTTTGTCTATTAACGCGAAAGTGAAGGTAACACTGGCATAAAAAAGGTTAACTTATCTAAACGAGAACCCACAACAAAACAGAATAGACACAGAAAATCATATGGTAGTAGACCAAATAAAGAACACGCCTAATTGATCTTACAATTTTTTTTTACTTTAAACCGGTTTTAATATCCAAGATATTCAAACAGATTATTAATTAAATTAAAACATACTAAATGTCAATTTGTGTGACCAGCACCTAACACGCGAACCCAAGAGTGAAACAGAGGGGGGAGATCTTAGTTGTAAATAAATTAAATTTTCTCAAATCAAACGCAAATTTTACACACTCACCTATCACTGATTTTATCAAAACAAAATTGTTTTAAACAAAAATTTTAAATGTAAGTAAGAACAAAATAAACTCATATATGTTTTCGGTTTTAGAATAAAAATAGGTATCACATAGTAAATATGAACAACAACACCAACTAGATAGTGATTTTAGGTTTTAAAACCAAAACAACTGATTTTAGGGTTAAACAAAATGAAATGATATTTTATTAACAACTCTTTAATATGCAAACTAGTAGATGGATCAAAAAAATTTTAAAAACCAAAGTTGTTTAACCAAAGAAACCAACAAGTAGAAAGATCTACTAGAAGAGCTACAACTAAAAATATATAAATCAGATTGTGTATATATATATTTAAAAGTTTAGCAAATTTTATATAAAAGGTATTATATATAAATATGTCTACTTATGTATGTATAGCTATATATATAAAGGGAGTAGAAAATCTCACAGAGAAAGCCTAATAGATCATCAACAAATACTCCAAAAGCAGTCATCAAACCAAATGAAGATCAAAAGCCAAGGGAGTTCCAGATTTTGAACGACAACTCCAAAGCCACAAGACTCAAACAAGTTCTTTGAGTTTCAAAGATAGTAAAGAAACCAACATGAACCTCTCAAACCATAATGGATTTCAAGCCTCTAACACTCTCAGTATATTACACTTAGTGTGTATAACATTTATATAAAGAGAGTCTAAGGAAATCATAAGAAGCAAACATAAAAAATGAGAATAAATTTTGGCAGAATATCTGGTGTGTTTTTCAATAACAAAAACCCTGAAAACACTAACCCCAACACTCTCTATTTATAAGGACGGAGGAAGGATCGATAACAAAGCTCGGTGAAACTGTAAAATCCCACAAACATAAAGACATTAGGGGTATTTAGCCAAGGGATGACAGGGGCAATAAAGGCAACTCAGCTAGAGAGGTATGTGCATCACTAACCAGGGTCATCCGAGGGGTAAAGGGGTAAAACAACTTCCAACGATCGATAAAAAGTTTGACCAGTCCACACGTGGTCAAACCACATGGGCAACAACCTTTCTTCCTATTGGAACGGACAGCTACACATGGATTGAGCAAAGGAATATAAAAGGACGCAATCAAAGCCATTAGATCAAAAGACGAATCGGTGCCATTTATTTTCGTTTAAACATTTTGATTAAACAAAACTGATTTTTGTTTAATTAAAAGAAATGTTCAAACACACAAAATAAATAAAAAATACATAAAATATAATTTGAAAATATGAAAATAAAAAGAGACACATAAATTAGTAAATGGAAAATATTTTAAATAAAAAATATACGTAAAAACTATTTTAAAAAATATTTTATGTATAAAAAAATAAGAAAAATATGATTAAAAAGGTTTATAGAAATAGATTTAAAAAGAAAATAAAGATGCATGAGCATAAAAAAAAACTAATTGTCTCAAAATTGAGCCAACACAAGAAGAATGAGATTCTCAATCTCCCCATTTGGCCAATTTTGAGACAAACCAATCCGAGACTCAAAGATGAAAAATAGTACAAATTACATAACTCAACTATACACATGAGTCCTAAAAATAAAAGAGTACATAACTCAACTATACACATGAGTCCTAAAAATAGAAGAGTACATAACTCAACTAACAAAATGCAATCCTAAAAAGAAATAGAAGAATACATAACTCAACCAATAACAAGGATTCCAAATAGACTCAGCAACAAGAAATGTAAATATAATAAATCAAAAGAGTCTCAAATTCTTCCCCTGTTTGTCTCAATTGGACAAAGGGTAGGGAAGAATTATATAAAAAATAGTACAAAATAAAACTAGCAAACAAACTAAAACAAACTAGTTTGGGACAGTGATACAATCCATTTGGCAACCTAAATCTTCTTTCTTAATCAACCTAGTCTCAACTTTGGGATCAACAGTTTTAAAATGGGTATTACAAGAAATAAATTTGGGTCGATTCACAAAAAATATAGATTTTTAAGGGATCATGGGCATACTATCAACACCATTTTTATGTCTATTTAAAAGCTTATAGTAGAACTATCTTAAGTGACCCGTTTTAAGACAAAAATTACACTGATACACATGTCTAGCATTGGATATCGCATTAAAGGGCATGTTCATTCTTCAACATTCTCACTTTTTCTGCTTAAATTCAAACGCTTAAAGCAAAACTATTCTAAGTGTCCAAATTTGGAACAAAAGTTACAATGAAAAATCTTTCTTCTAGCACATTTAGTTTTATTATATCATGTGTGCTGATTTTTCTCTTCAGTATTTCTGTTTAAATTCATCCATTTAAAATAAAATTTCTCGAAATGTCCCTTTTTAGAAAAAAAATCCACATTTAAAAGCAGACTTGGCAGTTACATTATTCCTAGAATTTCTAGTTTGCCTAAATCAGATTTGTTTTATCCTAATTTCTTAAAATAAAATTTTTCTAAATGAGCAGTTTTATGACAAAAATTGCATAAAAACAAAAGTTTAATAAAATAGAACAACCCTCATTTTCAACATGTTTAAAAGACATCCTAATTTTAGTTGAATCAGGAAATTGTTCCTTAGAGTTGACAAAATTAGTTACATAAAATTCTTTTCCCTCAAATCCCAGTCTATTTGTAGATCGATCATAAATCACATTCTTATTTATAGATTTTACAGCATCACCAGAATTCCAATTTTAAACAAAACTTCCTTGTTTTTAGTTTCAATAGAGTGATTAAGCTCAGTTAAAATAACAATTCTTTTCTCTAGAAGTGAAACATCATGTTCAAGTTCACCTACCTGGGAGTCAGATTATTCAGTTATTGACTTGATTTGGTTGTTTAAAACGTCAATTTTAGCAAGCAACCTAGAATAAATTTTGCCTAAATTAATGTTGTCTTAAGTAGTGTTTTAATTGGAATTATTACTCACACAACCTTCTAAACTCATACTTACACACTCTTCTATAACAACAAAATCGTCTACATCATCAGATTCATCAACATTAGAAAAAATACTACCAATATTAAATAAGGAAGCTGTGGCAGTAGGGGGGTATTGTGCAGGTGAGATATGAGATAAATTCATAAAGTCTAACTCATAATTATCTACACGTAAATAAGAATCATCAGAACGAGTAGATAAGCTGTCAAAATATCCCCATACTTAAATACACAATGAGAGATAAAAGCTATAAAGTTCTTATTCGATTCATCACAGTAACTATCAAAACTATCATCCCAAGTTTTAGAAATATGGGCTTTTTGAGAATTGCCATTTAATTTTTGAAAAACACTTATTAGCATAATGACCAAATTCATTACATTTTCTACTTTGAATATGACTAAAGCCCTTTTTAAGTTTTGATTTTTCAACATTTTTCTTTTCCAAGAAATTATCATGAGATGCATTTGACAAACTAGGTTGACCGTCTCTCGAAGCAAACTTATTTCAAAACTTAACAAAATTCTTATAGTGTTTAGAAAACAAATCAATTTCTTTGTCCAAAGACTTGAGTGCAATATAAGATTCATTAACATTGGACAAGGAAGAAGTAAAGCCAGATTATTTACATTAGATCTAAAATTAAGCACATTTTGTGTTTCGGAGTGTGCGAGTGCTTTGCCTCTTTGTCCATCTCTTAAAGTGTTTTGTAGTTAATAGTTCTAAGTTTACTACACAAGAGATGATGGCTATAGCTGCCATTTATATTTTCACCCGTACCATGAATTACTAAATCAAAACTTTTAGGAAGAAACCTAATTATTTTATCACATATTTCAGATTCAGTATAAACAACACCATTAACATGTGATTGATTAATAATATCTTGTAATTTAAGGTAAAAATCATCAAATTTCTCTTTATCTTTCATAAAAATAGAATAATAAGTTCTCACCGGCATTTGAGACTTAGATCTTTTAACCCTAAAGTCTCCTTCATAAGTTATCATCAGAATGTCCCAAGCCTCTTTAGATGAGGTTCAAGTAGAAACTCTTTTAAATTCAGTTGCATCCATCATTTGAAAAATAACATTTATTTCTTTATTGTTATTCTGAGATTTTAACTTTTCCTCTTTAGTCCATTCGAGAAGTGGTTTCTTAACAGAAAATTGGGCATCACCATCATCGACTAAATGATTAGGAACAGAAAAAATAGTTTCAACTATATCCCATACCTCATATCCCAAGTGTTAGAGGTGCGCAACCATTCTCACTTTTTAGTAAGCGAAATTGTCACCATTGAACACGGGAGGACGTACGGAAGAACCATTTTGGACAGCCATAATAAAAGATTTATTTAAAATAAAAGAGTTCGGGATCTTTGAGGAATTAAAACTTTTAAAAAGTTAATCCTTAAGCTGTGGTAGCATTTTAAATAACCAAACCACCCTAATGTGAATTAGTTACTAAATAAACACTAACCCTTTTTAAAATCTGTTTTAAAAGTTTGATTGAAACAGTCGTATACCCACACACAAGTAAAAACAGATTTGTGATGATGTTGTCTGAATAAAAATATTTAGAATGGGATGAGGAAAAGTAGACTGTAACACAATATTTGATCACGAGGAAACCGCCGAAATAGGAAACCTCAGGCCCCTTAGTTCCAGAACCACTCACAAACCCAAGTCCACTATTACTAATGATTAGTTACAAATTTAAGAGATACAAGTGTAAATGAACTAACTTAATCAATGCAACTAGTACACCAAGATTAAGTTAAACAACCGCACAATCTAACTGAAATACAACACTTATCACACCAAGGCAGTGAACACTTAAAACACACGCACACTACACACTCAACACAAGAGAATTCGTGTAGTGATACACAAACAGAATTAATATAATGAGATTGGTTATAATCAGAACATACAAAGATTATGGGTTACTAAAAGAATAAACACACAAGGTTTTTCCTTTTAGTAAAAAAAATAATCAACACTATTAATTAAGGTTAAGTTCAAAAATAGTTATGTAAAAGTCTAGTTTGTCTATTAACCCAAAAGTGAAGGTAACACATGCACATAAAAGGTTAACTAATCTAAAGGAGAGCCATCAACAAAACAGACCAACCACAAGAAATCAGATGGTAGCAGACCAAATAAGCAACACACCTGATTGATCATACAATTTTTTTTTAATTTAAACCAGTTTTAATATCCAATATACTTAAACAAATTGTTAATTAAATTAAAACATATTAAAGATCAGTTGGTGTGACTAGAACCTAACAAATGCACCCAAGAGTGAAAGAGGTAATGGATAGATCAGATTTTAAGGGAAGGGGGAAGATCTAAGTTTTAAATAAATAAAATTTTCTCAAATCAAACTCAGATTTTACGCACTGATACCTATCAATAATTTTATCAAAACAAAACTATTTTAAACAAGGATATCAAACGTATGTAAGAACAAAATAAAGTCAGATATATTTTTGGTGTTAGAACAAAAACAGGTCTCATATATTAAATATGAACAACAACACCAACTAGCCACTGATTTTCAATTTTTAAACAAAAACAACTGATTTTAGTTTTAAACAACACAAAATGGGATTTTGTTAACAACACCTTAACATGAAAACTAGTAGATGGATCAGAAAAAACTTTAAGAAACCAAAGTTATCTAACTAAAGAAACCAACCAGTAGAAAGATCTATTAGAAGAGCCACAACTAAATATATATAAATCAAATCGTATATATATATATATATATATATATATATATATATATATATATATATATATATATATATATATATATATATATAAACAAGTATAACAGATTTATTATAAAAGCTATCATATATAAATATGTATACTTATATATGTATATTTGTATATATAAAAGGAGTAGAAAATATCACAGAGAAAGCCTAATAGATTATCAAAAAAGACTCCAAAAGCAATCACTTAACCAAACAAGGATCAAAAGCCAAGGAAGTTCCTGATCTTAAACACCAACTCCAAGCCCACAAGACTCAAACAGGTTCTTTGAGTTTCAAAAATAGTAAAGAAACCAACATGAACCTCTCAAATTATAATGGATTTCAAGCATCTAACACTCTGTAAATTACACTGAGTGTGTATAACATTTAGAGAGAGAGAAAGTACAAGGAAATCGTAAGAAATAAACATAAAAATGAGGATAAATTTTGGCAGAATATTGGCTATGTTTTTTAATTTCAAAAACCCTAAAAAACTAACCCCAACACTCTCTATTTATAAGGACAGAGGAAGCATCGAGAACAAATCCTGGTCAAACCGTAGAATCCCATAAACATAAGGGCATTAGGGGTATTTAGCTAAGGGGTGATAGTGGCAAGAAAGACACTCAACTAGAAGGGTACATGCGTCATTAACCAGGGTCATCAGAGGGTCTAAAGGGGTAAAACAACTTCCAATGGCCGAAAGAAAGTTTGACCAGTCCACACGTGGTCAAAGTACGTGGACAACAACCTTTCTTCCTATTAGACCAGACAGCTACACACGGATTGATCAAAGAAACACAAAAGGACTCAATCACAGTCATTAGATCAAAAGACGAAATCACAACTATTGATTTTCGTTTAAACATTTTGATTAAACAAAACTGATTTTTTTTTAATTAAAAGAAATGTTTAAAAACACAAAATAAAAGAAAATAAATACATAAAAAATAATTTAAAATTTTGAAAATAAAATAAATCACATAAATCAGTATACAAAAAATATTTTAAATAAAAAATATACATTAAAAGTAGTTTAAAAAATATTTTATGTATAAAAAAAAGATAAAAATGATTAAAAAGTCTATAAAAATAGATTTTAATCCGAAAAATAAATTGAGAAGTATAAAAAAAACTATATGTCTCAGAATTGAGCCAACACAAGAAGAATGAGATTTTCAATCTCCCCCTTTGGCGAATTTTAAGACAATCTAATCTGAGACTCAAAGATGAAAAATAACACAAATTATATAACTCAACTATACACATGAGTCCTAAAAATCAAAGAATGAAAATCCTTTACTAATTCGTTTAATCAAAAGTCATAACAGTTAAAAAGGGTCCGAATTATTTTCTTGAAGAAACTCTTTTAATAACACCAAAGAAAACTTAAATCATGTTAAAAATATTTTTGAACAAGAAATTTCAATTACTTGGAATCTTAAACGCTTAAAAGAAATCTAAACATATATAGCAGTGATATCAAGAGTAAAGCAAATATTAAAAAATATCCACACAAGGCAAAGATTTTAACATGGTAAAACCCCCAAATAAACTGGGGAAACATCCACGACTCCGTCTACGGAGTAAAACAAAACATCCACTAGAATGAGTTTTAGAGTACAAGTAAGCAACGTATTATCCACACAAATCATACCTAAACTAAGTCAAGAAATTGTACTAGCACTCCTAGTTTTTCTTTGACTTTTCTGGCTCTGATTGTGGTCTTTAACATCCTCCAAAGATTAACTCCTTTGCTCCTTCTTTACATCGACTCTGATGGTAAAAATCTCTTTACGAACACAACTTTAGTGATGTTGTGTGACACTGTAGTGAAGTGATGTGCCTAACACTTGCATGAAACTCACTCACACTTATACAAACGATTTCCTACAAACTACAGAATTAATCTAAAATGACATGCAAGAGTCTGAATCAACTTTTATTTGAAAATAGACTTCCTTTTAAAGTCAGATCAGAAAAATAGACTTCCTTTTAAAAAGAGCCAAGATCCCATATGTCTCACTCTTATTTATTTACAAATCTATTTCATAAATACAAGCTGGGAGACATAAACATTTTTAGATTTGTAAAATCTTGAAGTCTATTTTTTTTTTAAAAAAACTTGAAAACAGAAAAGAGATTTTTGGGGGATAAATTTGATAAAAACTTTTAAGAATAAAAAGACCCAATAGAGTGATTATTTTTTACTTAAAGAAATAGTCCTAATCAACTAAACATGACTATGTCAGTTTAGTCAGACCTACAAATCTCAAATGAAGTGACACGAGATAAAACTTAGTGAAGATGTTGGATAAGAAATTTCTAGAAACATTTGGACAGAGTTTGGTTTAGGTTTTTATTTTTCTCTCTTATTTTTTCTCTATCTTCTCTCTCTCTCTCTCTCTTTTATTTTCTGCCAACTCTGAGACTCTCCAAAAGTTAGAAATGATTGAACCTAAGGCCCTATTTATAGTGGACGATGGAAGGATCTGGAATGAGGTTCGAAATCAAGGGCCAGGGTTGATTCTACCAAACGGTTGTAAATCTAACGACTGACAATGCATCTCTTTTAAATGCCTTATGATTGGCTCAATTAGGTTAGACAAGGATTGCAAATGACGACATGCAAACCATTGATTAAATCAAACCAACTTTCCCGATTAACTCTTAGGTATGTGAGTGGGAGAAAACACAATCTAAGTCGTTATGAGTTCAACACATGTATGGAGAAGATAAAGTTAAAAACGCGTGTTTTTTTATCTTTTAAAAATATCATTTTCCACCTCAAATGTCTCTGTCTCTTTCGCATTCTACCCAAGAAAAAATTTAGGAACATTAGCATATTATAAAATGGCCCAAACAATTTTAAAACCTAATTTTAAATATTTGAAAAATTCCTAAAAACCCTTAAAAATAGTAGAAAATAATTTTAAGCCAATGTGAATACACACACCCCTCATACACACAAAATGAAGAATAAATGCAGTCCTAGGTATAGAGTTGTGTTGGTTGCTACCTTTTTTAGTCCTTGATAATTGTTGAAGTAGATCATGAAGATCCATGAGACTTAGGGTTCTAGAATATGATGACACAATTTTGTCTCTATTTCCAAACTAGACAAGCTCATATATTTTAGACTCAAGTGAGTCATATATATAGTGTGCTTCAATATCCCCCTTTGGAAATATGAGATAAAATCTCTTTTGAGTCATCTAGGACTCGTAGGTATACAAAAAAATAGAAAACCTTAATCCTATACAAAAATTCTATCTACCCCATATCCTAGAAAAAAAATACATAACTCAACTAATTACAGACCAATACCCTAAAAATATCTAGATGCACATTATGGTATTGATTCCTGAAACAAAACAACTAAGATCAAGCTTTTTAGATGAAATGTACAAAAAATGTCCAAGATGGACTCAAATATTTCTCCCCCATTTTGTCTCAAATGGACAAAGGGAAAAATCATAAAAATATATATCTAAAATAATCATAGCATCCCAAACTTATGCAACGGGAAAATACATGAATATCCTACATTAAATAGATATAAGAGGTGCCCTTTGTCATTTATCTAACAGCCATGCCTTATATCCTCAGAGATTAATTATTAACATGTAAATAACCGGAAGATATAGATTTAGGTGATGATATTCGAATCTGCCATTACCATATCTATGGATTTTCTTAAGGATTAAAAACGAGTGTGATCCAAAGATTTCGTGAATATGTCTGCTAATTGAAGGTCAGTAGGTATATAATTAATTTCTAATTCCTTAGATTCAACTCACTCGCGTATAAAATGATGTCTGATTTTAATGTGTTTAGTACTAGAGTGTTGGACAGGATTTTTGGAAATGTTAATTGCACTCTGATTGCCGCAATAGAGATGTAATTTCTCTTCACTAATGCCATAATCGCTTAACATCTGTTTTATCCACAATAGTTGAGCACAGCAGCTACCTGCGGCTATATATTCAGATTTGGCAGTGGACAAGGAAGTGCAATTTTGTTTCTTACTATTCCACCCTACCAAGTTATTACCAATGTAATAACATTCTCCTGACGTACTTTTACTATCATCGAAACACCCATCCCAATCAGCGTCGATGTATTCTATTATCATACTGGATGTGTCATTTGTGTACCAAAGTCCTAAGTTGAGAGTTCCTTTTACATATTTTATAATTCTCTTGATGCATAATAAATGACTCTCTTTAGGGGCATTTTGATATAGAGCACACACACAAACAATATACATAATGTCTGGATGTGAGGTAGTTAGGTATAGTAGACTTCCTATCATGTTACGATACAACGTAGGATCGAGGGATTTCCCATGTTCATATTTAGATAATTTTATCAAAGTACTCATGGGTATCCTAGCATCTTTTGCATTTTCTACGCCAAACTTTTTTATTATCTCTAGAGCGTATTTGGACTGCGATATAAATAAACTTTCTGAGTTTTGTTTGACCTGAAGTCCTAAAAACAAGTGTAACTCCCCCATAAGAGACATTTGAAATTTCCCGTGCATATCCTGAGAAAAAAATTTAACCTCAAACGGGGAGGTAGATCCAAAAATAATGTCATCTATGTACACTTGGGCTATTATAACATATTTGTCAAAAATTTTGACAAAAAATGTTTGGTCATTCCCACCTCTCCCAAAACCTTTATTTAAGAGAAAAGTGGACAATTGTTCATACCAAACGCGAGGGGTTTATTTTAACCCATATAGAGCCTTTTTTAGATGATAGACGTGATTTGGATGGTGTCAATGAACCCTTTAGGTTGTTATACATAAGTTTCCTCGGTTAAAATACTATTAAGGAACGCAAACTTGACATCCATTTGATATAAAGTGAATTTTAAGAGACAAACAATAGCGAGAAGAAGAAAAACATATTCGAGACGTGTTACAAGGAAAAAAGTTTCCTCGAAATCTATTCCTTCAATTTGAGAATAAACCCGGGCCATAAGTCTTGCTTTGTTTCTAATTACCATCCATGTTTCATCAGTTTTATTTTTAAAAATCCAGCTAGTGCTAATAACCCGTTTATTTTTTGGTCTGGGAACAAGATATCATACTTCATGAGTTTTAAATTGAATGAGTTCCCCTTGCATAACACCTATACAATAGGAATCATTCAATTATTCATTCACATTCTTTGGTTCTATTAAAATACAAAGCATGTGAAATGAGCGATATTTAATAATTTGGATCTTGTTCGAACAGGCTCATCTGGGTTATCGACCACATTATCTAGGATGATCCTTAGAAACCCAATTTGGAATTTCAGGGGTCTTATTTAGTAGGGACTCAGCTATGTCTGAAGAATCGTGATTAGAATAGTTTTCGACTCATTAATTATAATTGGTCATATGCTCTTATTCTCTGCATTGGTGTCACTCACTACTACATTGATAGATTCCATTAAGGTTTCGGTATGAAGATTATAGACACGGTAGGCTCTGATATTTGGAGAACAACCTAAGAAAAATGCTTTATCACCTCTGGTTTCGAATTTGGACAAATGTTCTCTGCCCTTACAAACGTAACATACACTACTAAAGGTTCTAAAATATTTTAGGTTAGATTTTTTCCCGTACCAAAGTTTGTAAGGTGCCTACTTCGTATTATTCCCAAGGTATACTCTATTGATTATATGACAAGCTGTGCGAACAACTTCAACGGAAATTTTTTTAGGTAAAACCTTCATGTGGATCATAACATGAGCCATTTCATGAATAGTGCAATTTTTATTCTCAGCTATCCCATTTTTTTAGGCGTCTTAGGGGCACTAAATTCATGTTTATAACTATTATAGTCATAATATTCGATACTCCAAAATCTATAAACTCACCTCCTCTATTACTACGAATTCTATTTACTTTGGAGTCCTGTTCTTTTTAATTCGTAATGAAATTTTCAAAAACTTACGAAAAGTTCATGATTTCTGATTTTTGTTTTAAAAAGGCAACCCCGGTAAATCGAGTAAAATCATCAACCATAACCAAGATGTAATTGTTGCCACAAATATTAACAGTGGGAGAAGGACACATTAGGTATATATGGATGAGTTCTAGAGGTTTGGTGGATAGAACTTGTTTAACTTTCTTATGAGGAGATTTAACTATCTTTCCTTCTTGACAGTGTCCACATACTATATTAGAAATGGGTTTAATTTTGGGCAGACCTTTAACTATTTCTTGGGAGCTTAACTTACGAAGACTATCATAATTTATGTGACCTAACCTATTGTGCTAGATTTCATTATCTTCCATCCTGGCTATATTGCAGATCTCAGTTCCTATGTTTACTATGTAACAGTTATCAGGTGTTCTGAGGCCTGTAATAATACATTCTCAATTCTCATTTAGAATTTTACAATTGGTTCTTGAGAATGTCACGGTATGGTTTGAGTCACAAAATTGCGATATACTCGGTAAATTTGCTTTTAAGATCCTTCACTAAAAGAACGTCCTCAAGAGTAAGTATTCCCTTTTCTTGGAGTGTTCCTTTACCTATGATCTGTGCCAATACTCCATCTCTAAGCAAAAAAATTCTCCTAAGAAGTCAATTTTGTTGGTTAGTTTAGTCTCGTCCCCAGTCATATGTTTAGAGCAACCCGAGTCTAAATACCATCCAGACAAAGTGTGTTCGGCTTTCAAGTCAGTAATAATAATATTACACTTCATTTGGTGTATTATCTCATCTTTCCTGACCCAAATTGCTCGAGTTTTAAAATGTTTGCCCATATTTTCTCGAATATAATAAAATTTGCGAGCATTAGATTTTTCTTTAAAATATTTTTGCGCTTTAAACTGATTTTGGGGAGATTGTTGAGCATTTGGTTTAGTCATGAGTCTAGGACCTTTACTTTGACTCTTCCTTTTAGTATTAGATATTTCCTTCCTATTTCGGTACTTAGAGTTCTTATCAGGCTGTCTAGGAAGGACGTAGTAGTTTCTGTTTTGCCTAGAATAATTGAAGTTTCTATACACGGGAGTGTAAGAGATGGATTGACCTAGACGCTTTTGAAAACAGGTTTCAAGTGAATGTCCATAGACATCACAATAGGAGCAATAAAGATGGCTCGAAGGTTTCTTACAATCTCTAAAACCCATAAAGATGGGTTTGTCTAAGTGTGGGGTTTTAGTCCTATGTCTCATATCGACGGGCTGGAACGAGGACTCTCCTTGCCATATGGGGGGGGGGGTAGACGTATTTTGTCTTAGATTCAATATTTGCCTTAGAATTACTACTACTTCCAATGTCTATTCCTTTATGTTTTTTTTTATCAAAATCAGCTTTTATAGACTGAAAATCTGGACAAGTTTCCATAGGCATTTTTCCTCCTGACATGAACTTTATGGTTTGTGAATTTTTAGTTTGTGTGTCAGTGTTAAAATCCAATTCCAGTTTTGTCCTCAAAATTGGTTTTACTCGATGCAACAAAGTCCTCAAAATAATTAGAATTATTTTCAAATTTTGCGAACGTTTTGAAGACTATTGAAGCTTTTTCTTTTGATTGTTCCAATTGTAACAACGTGGCCTCATGTTTCTTTTCCAGAATTTCATTTGATTCAGAAAGATCCTTGATTTTTTTCAGAAAAAGCCTTAGTTTGTATTTCATGGGCCTTAGTTTGTATTTCATGGGCTAGACATTGATTAGTGTAGTCTTCAACATTTTGTTTAACCATAAGACTAAGAGATTCTATCTTTTTAGTCAAGTCTTTAACGGTTCTTTCTAATCTAGTTCTCTTCCCAAGCGTTTTAGTGTACAGTGTGTGGATGTCTGGAAGGTCATCATTATCGGACTCACTATGTGTTGTGGGTGATTTATCCCATATCGATTCATTTTTCAAACTCACACATACACATTCAGTTCGTCATTCATACGATCCCTTTGACTCACACACACAACAGTAGAGCTACTATTATCAGCATAACCATTACAAGCATTCTCATGGCACAAAGTAAATAAACCATTAATAGGCACAGTCAAAGAATTATTAGGTAGAATCTCATCAGCATTATCATCAGAATATACTATCTTTACAAAAAATGACATACAGGGGTCAAATACGTTAGATAATTTAGGCTCATCATCATCTGAATTGCTTGAATCATCCCATGTTTTGCACAAATTGGCCTTATTATGTTTTTTCAGGCTGACCCTACAGTTAATTGCAATGTGACCTGTTTTACCACATCTAAAGCATTCGAACTTGCTATGGTCTTCGTCAGGTCTGTTATTGTTATTGTCAGGTTTCTCTAGTTTCCTCTCATGAGGTCTGTTATTGGATTGATTTGAATAAGGAGCCTTTCCTTGTTTAGCAGCAATGTTATTTCTAAACTTCAGTATTTTCTTAAAGTGTTTAAACATGAAGGCCATTTGGTTATCCAAATCATACAAGTCACAGTCATCATCAGATGGCATATCAAGATTAGCCATAACTTTGGATTGAAACATAACATTGGAACTATTATTTTTCTTATGACTTCCAAGAAGTTGTTTCTTATAGTCCAATTCCATTTCCACAGTTCTTAATTTGATACTAAGGAGTTAAGGGGTAAGATTTAGATCTTCCATTCCTTAATTGCATATCTTTTACTGTCAAATTTCTGTGGATGTGATCTTAGGATTTTAGAGATAATTTCTCTTCTATCATAGACAATGCCATTTGCATGTAATTTAATTATGACATCAGTCTGTTTAATATAAAAATCATCGAAGGTCTCACTCTCAGTCTTAACTAGGGGGTTATATTATTGAATGATCATCTAAATCTTGGCAGCCTTAACACGTGTATCACCTTCATAGGCTGTGACGAACGTGTCCCAGGCTTCCTTGGAAGTGGTACATATAGAGATTTTTTTGAACTCATGCTCATTTACAGATGTGAATATTTCATTCTTGCCTTTATTATTGCAAAGGGAGTCATGTTTCTCCTCTTTAGTAAATTCAGTGAGAGGTTTTTTATTCTTATATCACTGCCTTCTGCTAAAGGTTTAGTAGGATGAAAATAGCCATTTTCTATGGCATCCCAAACTTCATCTCCCACCGTTCCTTGGATGAACGCTATCATCCTTACTGTCTAGTAAGGAAAATTATTTCCATCAAAGAGGGGAGGTCGGGATAAGTTTCCCAGTCTCTCAAATTTCTCGTTCACAAGGAGTTTTTAAAATAGTTTCAAAAAACACAGGATTTCGAACAGTTGTTTTGAGAAAAACAAGAAAACGCTCTGATACCAATTAAAAATCTCTTACTAATTCGTTTAATCAAAAGTTAAAAAAATTAAAAAGGGTCCGGATTATTTTCTTGAAGAAACTCTTTTAATAATATCAAAGAAAACTTAAATTGTGTTAAAAACATTTTTGAACAAGAAATTTCAGTTACTTGGAATCTTAAATGTTTAAAAGAAATTTAAACATCTATCGCAGTGATATCAAGAGTAAATCATGTATCAATAAACAATCACACAAGACAAAGATTTTACCATGGGAAACCCCCAATCAAATGGGGGAAACATCCACGACTCCTTCAACGGAGTAAAATAATAAAACCCACTAGATTGAGTTTTGGAGTACAAGAAAGCAACGTATTATCCACACAAATCAGACCTAAACTAAGTTAAGAAATTATA
This sequence comes from Sambucus nigra, assembly GCA_949130495.1. Classification (NCBI taxonomy): domain Eukaryota; kingdom Viridiplantae; phylum Streptophyta; class Magnoliopsida; order Dipsacales; family Adoxaceae; genus Sambucus; species Sambucus nigra. The sequence goes on from OX422212.1 coordinate 227,520,256, forward strand.
CCATCACTCATAGTTTTCTCTATCTTTTTTGGCTCTGACTGCTTTCTTTAACGTCCTCCAAAGGTTAACTCCTTTGCTCCTTCTTTACGTCGACTCTGATGGTAAAAATCTTTTTACCATCACAACTTTAGTGATGTTGTGTGACAGTGCAGCGAAGTGGTGTGCCTAACATATGCATAAAACTCACTCACACTTATAGAATCGATTTCCTACAAATTACAGAATTGATCTAAAATGACATGCAAGAGTCTGAATAAAATTTTATTTGCAAAATATACTTCATTTTAAAGTCAGATCAGAAAATAATCTTGCTATTAAAAAGAGCCAAGGTCCTATATGTCTCACTCTTATTTATTTACAAATCTATTTCACAAAATGTGAAATATAAACTGGGAGACTTAAACATCTTTAGATCTGAAAAATCTTGAAGTCTGTTTAAAAAAAACGTGAAAACAGAAAAAGAGATTTGTTGGGGATAAATTTGATAAAACTTTTAAGAATAAAAAGACCCAACAAAGAGATGATTTCTACTTTAAAAAATCTATCCTAATCAACTAAACGTGACTTTATCACTTTAGTCAGACCTACAAATCTCAAATGAAGTGAGACGAGATTAGACTCAATGAAGATGTTAGATAAGAGATGTAAACCAGGGAGGATTTGAACCACGAAAAAGTAAAACTCTGAAACTCTCAAAGAAATTTCAAGAAAAATTTGGCCAGAGTTTCGTTTAGGTTTTTCTTTTTCTCTCTCTTCTCTCTCTCTCTTTTATTTTCTCCCAACTCTCAGACTCTCCAAAAGTTAGAAACGATCAGCCCTAAGGACCTATTTATAGTGGACGATGGAAGGATTCGTAATGAGGGTCGAAATCAAGAGCCATGATTGATTTCACCAAACGGTTGTAAATCTAACGATTGATAATGCACCGCTTTTAAATGCCATTTGATTGGCTCAATTAGGTTAGACAAGGATTGCAAATGACGACATGCAGACCATTGATTAAATCAAACCAACGTTCGATATTAACTCTCAGGTATGTGAGTGGGAGAAAACATAATCTAAGTTGTTATGAGTTCAACACATGTATGGAGAAGATCAAGTTAAAAACGCATATTTTTTATCTTTTAAAAATATCATTTTCCACTCTAAATGTTTCTGTCGCTTTCAGATTCTACCCAAGACAAAATTAAGGAACATTAGGATATTATAAAATGGCCCAAACAATTTTAAAACCTAATTTTAAATGTTTAAAAAATTCCTAAAAATCCTTAAAAATAGTAGAAAATAATTTTAAGCCAATGTGAACTCACACACACCTCATACACACAAAATGAAGAATAAATGCAGTCTTAGGTGTAGAGTTGTATTGGTTGCTACCTTTTCTAGTCCTTGATAATTGTTGAAGTAGATCATGAAGAGGCATGAGGCTTAGGGTTCTAGAATAGGATGACACAATTTTGTCTCTATTTTCAAGCTTGACAAGCTCCTATATTTTAAACTCAAGGGAGTCGTATATATAGTACGCTTCAAAGAGAACATAACTCAACTACACACATGAGTCCTAAAAATGGAAGAGTACATAACTATACTTGTAGTGACCCCACTTTTATATGCTCATATGTATATAGTTCGTTTTTACACTCATGTGTTACTTATTATCTTATAAATGTTGTATTATTATATATGTGGTATTCTTGGCTATCAATATAAATAACTCCATTTTTAAATATTAAGAATCAACTGTAAATTGGATCAAATCGAAGTCTTATGACATATCATAAGGTAAATAATAAGTTTTGAGGTAGAAAATATAATTTTATGAAACTTTAGGGGCTAAAATAAAAATATAAAAAGGACCATTTTGTAAATAAAATATTTTCATGGATCTCCAAGAAATATTAAAAATATATAATGTGAAATTACCAAAATACCCTTCATGTGTAAAATGACCCTTATACCCTTATCACCTTTCCACCACGCGTTGGTCACCTCCACCTTACACTTGTCGTCTTTAGAGAGAAAGCTAAAACACTTGTCATCATTTGGTGATATTAACACTGCAAGACCATTTCGAAAGGCGACACCTCGGCGTTGATTCATCACTCCAAAAAGCTTAGTCATTAGACACGTGTCAACACCGTAATATCCTTGGAAACCTATAAGTAGGGCCTCTGGGATCATTTATAACTCACACCAATTCCTTAAGAATTATAGTAAGAAAGAGTGATAGCCTGGGAAATATCTTAAGAAGGAGTTCTATAATTTTGAAGAAAGAATTCGTTTCGTAGGTGTGATTTTATTTAAATGTTGTAATTCATTTTTATAGTTTTAATTTCGTGCTTTATAGCTTTACTTAGTAGTTATGCTGGGAAAATACACTAAAGGCTCCACTAATCAAAACTTAAAATTTGAAAACAATCTAAATTGATTTTATTTTCAAAATATGTAAACTTGTCTAAAAATATATATACGCTTTTTAAAAAAATAATTTTTGTAAGTAATTGCTTGTTATTATGGAATCTCATTTAAGTAATTTCAAAGTCTGTCCCGGTGAAATTATGTCTAGTTTAGATGGTATTTAAGTGGTGCCCCTGTGACCCTCCATCTCTACTGGGAATAAATCAGAAAATGTTCTGTCTAGATCAGATGGTACTTAAGTGGTGCCCCTGTGACCCTCCATCTCTATTGGGAACCAACTGATTAGGAAGAACTATGATTTGAATTCTTTAAATACGATAAATGAATATTAAAAATTGAGAAAATGGTTTTAGTAACCTTTTACAACAAGTTATTTTAGGATTAAAACACAATATTTAGAATTGGGTTTTATTAGAGTACGTAATTAAACATTTATTGTATTTATTAGATTAACGTGTCATCCAAGAATTAATATCTGTATTTTCCAGCCTCTATTTTAGGTGAGTACTCTATAAAATTTCTTGCACATTTTGACTATATTATATTATGTAAACTATGTATATTTTGTGAAATTATTTTATTCTCAAAATGCATCTGATACTGATGATTCTGTCGTTCGTTATGTGTTTATATATCTCCATATAAACATCTGATTTGAATTCTAAAATTATTGATTCGGCCTATGGAAACTCTCTTACTATGTTGGCCTTGACTACCGAGTGGAAATATTTGGGTGATACCTTCCCAGCTAGTTTATCGCTGGTGTGCCCTAAACAAGGCGTTGTTCCGAAAATCATAATTCTCTATCTGTGATGTTACTGGGTGTAAACATTTGGTAACACTATCTGTCTGAGTATTAGAGCGTACATGGCCACTAAAACTAAAAAATTGACATATGCTCAATTATTTTATCTGCTCTGTTCTGAACTGGTTATTCTGAATATATATATATATATATATATATATATATTGCTGGAAATTACTATCTTTATGTATATGCCTTATGTTCTAAATTGAATAGGTATTAATTTTTTGAAAAACCCTGGAAAATCTGGAGATTGAATCTCATTCGGCTTTTAGATGACCTTGTATAAATAACCATTTTTCAGGAAATAATTAAGCTCGTGGATGGAACATAAAAGGACTATGTTGAAGATTTTAGCTTTTAGATCTCCTTTTGTTACATTAAGTAGAAGTTTGTTTTATTAGATAGAGCATGTTTGGGTATTTAATTAAAAGGTTTTAAATTTTGTGTCAAGTTGTAACTCGTTGATATTTTAATATAAATGAAGTTTCCTTTAGAAAGCTCTGATGATGTAATTCCTTCACTTTCAGTATTTTACGATTCATAACCATTTGATTGCATTTCCACTACATGTATTTTAAGAGAAATTTTTTAAAGCTAGAATATTGAATGCCTTGGTGGCATGTCAAGACACTCGTTCCCTACTATTTTTGGGTCGGGTCGTGACAACGGTGGTATCAGAGCATAGGTTATGAACCCGTAAACTACTGAATATAGGTTTCGAATGTTATAGATTTCATGTTTCCATACTTAGGAGATAGTGTTAAATATCTGATTTATGTGATAACCCTCCCGATGTGTTATATTATTTATAATTGGTCTTTTAGTTTTAAATATTGATATAGTATAGCAGATCTTATGTTTGTCCATGACTGTAGAAAATGACCAAGAAAAGATCATCTATGTGAACTACTGATTCGAGTATAGAAGGACTGAAAGGTGCATACAAGGCGATTAAAAGTCTAGCAAAGATTGTGGAACAGCATGTGAATAATAGAGTACCAAGGAATCTTGAACTAAGTAGATGTACTATTAAACAATTCAAGAAGTTGAATCCTCCATCTTTTAAAGGTATTCCTAACCCCACCGAAGCAGAAAGTTGGGTGATGCAGATGGAATAGATACTCGATGTTCTGAAGTGTACCGATGAACAAAGGGTGTCATTTGTAATATTTATGTTAGAAGGTGAAGCCGAACATTGGTGGAGAATTACTAAGAGAATACACGAGGAAAGGATTACTTACATAGGTTGGAATGATTTCTTAGTAATCTTTTACGAGAAATATTTTCCTGAAACGGTGAAAGACGAAATGGCAGCTGACTTCATGAGTCTAGTGCAAGGGAATATGATGATTAGTTAATATGAAGCAAATTTTACTGAGTTGTCCCGTTTTGCACGTCATGTTGTAGTAACTGATGTTTTAAGAGCAAAAAATTTTGACCGTGGGTTAAAGTTGAATATTCGTAGTCAAATTTCCATCCTAAAGTTGACATCATATATTGATGTCGTGACTAGGGCTACAAGAGCTGAGAGGGATGGTGAGGAGTACAATTGAATTAGAGATGGTAAGAGGAAGTTTTGGGAACAAAAAGGAAAGAACCCTAATAATAGAAATTTTTTTAGGAACACATCCACCATTGGGGGATCTAGTGATAATAAACAGTATAATAACCAGATATGTCAGCAATGTGGAAAGATTCATGGAGGACGACCTTATTATAAGGATTCAGGAGCTTATTTTAGATGTGGATAGAAAGGACATTCGATAAAAGACTGCCCAAACCCAACAAGGGTTCCGATAAAGCCTTCAAGTGAAAAGAAGTATCAAGGCAGACAGGGTAGAGTTTTTCCACTTTCTAATACTGTAGACACCCCATTCTGTTACCCCCTAACTCTCCTTAGGTCCCTAGTTACTCCCTCCATCACTACAAACCCAGGTCACGTCCCGAGTACTGACCTAGAAGCCATCGGGCACTCCCCGGCTCAATTTGACCAAAAAGTCAAACTCTTCATCTTAACCAAGACTGGATGAATATTCAAAGGGCACTGAATACCCTTTAAAACGGTCGGTCCTGTGCGCGATTACGACTTACCATGCGGACGAACGATCTGTTTGCGTCCGAAACTTGACTTAGAGGCCACCGGGCGATCCCGGGCTCTGTTTGACGTAATTCAACTCTTCGGCTCAACTGAGACTGAATGAATCTTTGAAGGGCACTAAATACCCTTTCCAATGGTCCATCCCGTGCGTGATTTCGACTTTCCATGCAGATGAACGATCCGTTTGACTCCAAGAGGTCACCGAATTCTTCCCGGGCCCAGTTGACCAAACTCAACTCTCTAAATCGGGTCAAACTCTTTGGAATGTCGAAGTACATCTCCTAACCTTTACAATGGTCTGCCCCGTGAGCGATTCGGACTTACCATGCGGACGAACGATCCATTTCCGTCTGAACGATTCCCCGTCTAATGGACCGACAAATGATTCTGAGCCATATTTGACCCAAAGTGAACTCCTGAACTCAGGAGAGGTCCAAAGGACTTTCGAAGGCCTGTGAATTACCTTTCCAACGGTCTATCCCGTGGGTGATTCTGACCAACGGTTTGCCCTTGGCAACCAATTTTCTGAAAAGGCCTGAAACACATTGCCAAATGGAAGGTTCCAGACCCTGCCTATCGACAGGTGCCGATAGGCAGGAAAAGGTATATGCCGATCGGCAGTGAATGGAGCCTATAAAAGGAGGCCTTCACCTCATTTTTAAGAGGATCCCAGATCCGATAAAATTCACTCTTAACGAATCCCAGAAACCTCTCTCGAAGGCAGCGTGATTTCAACCCCCAAATCCCTTTTTTACTTCCACTTTTCATCATCCTTTTCATCAAACTTGGTGAATTAGTCACTCTCCATCATCATACAAGTGCAATGGTTGCTCTCCAACATTCAAGATCAAGCTCAAGATCTTAAAGAAGGTCCAACTTTCTCTACTTTCTCTTAAATTCTCTTAAACTCTCAATAACTTGTTTTATTACTTAGCACTTTTATTATCTCATCTCACACATCCTAATATACTTTTTTATTTAGTATTATTGCACATCTCTTATTTTCATATAAATAAAAACCCAAAAAACAAGAAAAAGAGGGTTTGCTCATAAATTCCAAATAGGGATTCTCATACTTTTTCTCACACTTTTCTCACAACTAAAACACTTTTTCTACACACACACACACTTACAAATAAGAGATCCTCCATTTGGATTTATGGGATAAACCCCACCCCTCGTTTTGTATACGAACTACGTGGACTTTGATGCCTTTATTGGCTATGTAGGCGTCTCGGGGTAAAACTCGAGACTCGAGTCCTCTCTCTCACCTTTTCTTTTACTTCCTATTTTCTCTAAATATAATCTTCCTATATTCTATATACTTACCCTTAGTGACGTATTGCTCCATATGCGTTATCGTTCCATTATAACGATCAACATAGGGGTAATCGCGTAAATCTTATTTTTAATATTATTCTTATATCTTCCTACGGATGACTCGCTTTATCTTTTCCATGATACAAGTCGAGGATTCCTACCTCCATTATATATATACACATGCACACATATCACGGGGGGAAATATAAAGGAAACTAGCAAATATCCATGAGAGACCAAAAGGGCGGAATGGGTGCCTAACACCTTCCCATTTCGTAACTAAGCCTCCGAACCCTTCTCGAATCATTTTGGTTTAGCATACACCAGTATGTCTTTGGATGCCATCCTTCGGGATGGCTTCCCTTTTTTCTTTTGTCTGTTTTGAGTAAAATAGTCTGGCGACTCTAAATCTCTCTACATTTTTACACCTCATCTCAAAAAGGACGTCGGCCGAAGCGCTCCCGAGAGGGATGCGCGGGACCCAAAGAATTCTCTCCCTTCGCGCGCTCGCCCCAGCGCGGCGAGGATCGGGGATGGCCACAGTGGCGACTCTGGTGGGGACTTGTGTGTGTTTTGAGGGCTTGACTCTATTTACATGGATGTTATATTTGTTTATGTTTCCCCCCATATCTGTATGTTCCCCTTTTCCATGTGTATCCCATGCTTATGCTTATGTTCACACACTTGTAGAAAATTCTACATTTACACTTCACACCACGTGCACCTAGGATCACATATATCCCCATGTTGCACGCATCACCCATCCATACTTGGTGTACCTTTTTTGGGTACTTATACTTTGCTCCCTGTCTGGCATAATCAAGAAAGTCATTCTCATCATAAGATACTAATAAGAGAATCATACATGATTCACACGACATCACCAAAGAGCATTGTTATTGACCAAATTTTACCCAGTAACTGGAGGGTCACTTCGTGATGGGCGCTAGTCCGACAGGTCGCAGTTAGCCTAAGCGATATGACTCTCACCTTCCATTGGCCAAGTACCTTCGACGTATATCGAACGGTTCTCCCGCATCGTACCGCTTGATCGAAGTCATGACGGGAGGTATATCACAGGGAATTCGTTCACGTACACCGAGTATATCGAATTCGCTCTCACACGTACCGTCCCCACGAGGTATATGGTGAGGCAATTCACGTACACTCACGTATATCAAATTGCTTGTCCACACGTACCGATTGCCCGCAAGAGCAAGACGTATATCGTGGAAGTCACGCCAAAGGGGGAAACCCATGCCGATTCACCCAACCAACTGCATACCCGCATATAGGTGTCAAACCTAGGACACGCACTTTAGATCGTCGGTTTCAACTCGAAACTCTGTCGAAATTCCGAGTCGGCCTGCCGCCCAATTTTCGCTCATTTTTAAAACGGGACCCTGTCCGTGAGCCTGGTTACAAGTCCAAACCGTAGCTTTGCATATATTGAAAACCCCACTTTTCCTGGCTCGGATCCTGTCCGGCATTGCATCTAGGAGAATTAAATACAAGTGAGAACATAATGATCATAATAATCATGCTGAGTTCCGTCTCCAAAAGCATATTTGCCTTCTTTACCAAAAATCTAAAAACATTTTTCCCTTCTTTATCAAAAATCCAAAAACATTCTCCCCTTCTTTATCAAAAATCCAAAAACATTTCTCCCTTCTTTATCAAAAATCCAAAAATAGTTCTTCCTTTTTTCTCAAAAATAAATCTCATCCTATGCCTTCTCAGGCCGATTGCAAGACCTTGGCCTGGCTCCCTATTGACTTTGTTCTTTAGTCAAATCACCCCGGAGTTTCGTCCATTCCTCCACTACTTCTTCCGAGTCTAGAATCCATCCACTTTCTATGGAGAATACAGATCAAGCACCAGTCATACAGCAGGATCTGACGACAGTCCTAGCTCAGCTCGTGTCCAAGATTGACAACCTCCAAACTAAGGTTCAAGAAATGCAACGAAACCAGGTTCCAATTCCTCAAGAGCTCAAGGCCCTATTCCCTCGTGCTATGGGTCCACCCGAGCCTATCTGGGTTTCGAAAGAATATCAGCACGCTCCACGTGCCCCTCCTGCCAATGGGCCACCGCCTGCCCAGCTCCCAATGCCCAACATTGCCCAGCCTATGGCTAACTTACGATCCAAAGGAGGAGGCGTTGAATAAATTCAAAGAGGATCTCAAGATTCTCACCAAGAAGTTTGACCAAGTTAGGATCTCTAGGAATTACATGGACTACACCCACATGTCTCCTTATCCTAAAGCGAGGTTACCCAAGAAGTTCAAGATGCCAAATATCGAGAAGTTCGGGGAGGGGGGTGTGGACCCCCAATTATTTATCTTCGCAGTTATCATCGTTCCATGACTCTACTAGGGTCTTCTGAAGAAGTGATGGCCCAATTATTTCAGCAAACTTTGAAGGATAGTGCCCTCCGATGGTTTTTATCTCTTGAGGAATCCAAAATCCGTAGCTGGGAGGATGTAGCCCGAGAATTCATGTCGCAATATAAATACAACGAAGAGCTTGAGGTCACCCGTCGTGATTTAGAGTTTCTCAAACAGAACCCTGGGGAATCAGTCAGTAATTTCATAACCCGGTGGAGGGAGCAAGCAGCTACCATGACTAATCGGCCATCTGAGGAAGAACAGGTCAACATAGTGAAGAAGAACTTCTTGCCCCATATCCGAGCAACGATGGGAGGATAATATTATCCCCAATTTCGAGCTCTTAAAGAGGCTGGAGTGGAAATCGAGGAAAGCCTCGTTAAAACAGAGGTTGAACCGAAGAAGGTGTCCTGACAATTCACCCCTAGAAAGAATGACAAGCCTATCAGTGCTATAGTTTCAACCATCAACAACATCTCTCAATCAACCACATCATGGGCACCAGAAAGCCACCCTGCCCCCATCCGAAGGGAATACACTGAGCTCCATGCTCCCCTCTCCAAGGTTTACCAAGCCCTGTTAAGCCGAAACCTCATCAAACCCTTGAATCCATGACCGTTGCCAAATCCACTCCCAAGAAATTTTAAGATCGATACTCATTGAGCCTTTCACCAAACTGCCGGCCATACCACCGACCAATGCTTTCACCTTCGGAACATAATCCAAGATCTCATTGACCGGGGTACCATCACCCCACCAGCCAATCCTAAGCCAAACACTACTCATAATCCACTTTCTAATCATGCCAATGCCATCTTCTTAGAAGAAAACCCAGATTTCGATCCCTCAACTCAAATCACACCCATATACTCTCCTGAACCTCTTCAAATTTGCCCATATTTCCTCCTACACCCTACTAGCCTCGCTGATCAGGCACTGTCACTCCTTATCAGAGCATGCATCGTTGTCTGTACCCGTTCTGAAAATGGAAGTATGGAATTATCAAAGGTGTTAAACCAACTCCTAGAGTTCAGGCTGAAATTGCCCTCACAGATGGTCATCGATTGCCAGAAGTTTAGCACACTGTTCTTGGAGGCACGAAAGTGGTCTCGAGATTCAGACAAGTGGGTGGTACCAACCGATGAAGTCAGCTTAGATGATATTGTCCAGACTATGGAAGAATTATTCGGGCAAACCAACAGCATTTGCAGTATCATCGGGTTACTTAACACTTTGAAGCTACAAGGGTGTTTGGTCCCTTCCATCACACATATCCCCACAGAATGGGAGAACTTTTATGAAGAAGCCGTTGAAATTGTGGAATGCATTGACTTTACATGGAAAGACATAATTGTTACCACCGGATGGGGGGGAGAATTCGAAGACTCGAGTAAAAAATAAGCTTCAGGAAGAACTGGCCCAGTAGCCGACATATATGGGATGATATCATTTGAAGAACTCCTCGAAGAAATAAATAGGGTGGCAGAACAACCTGAGATTGACGAGGAAACGGGATTCATGTTCTTTCCTTCTTTAGTAAATCACGTGACCAAATCAGGGAGACATTACCAGGTTCCAAGCTCACTACCAGCAAATGACAAGGGGAAGGGCGTTGAAAACCTTCCTATTCCAGAGATGACCATTGAAGAGAGAAAGATCCTCGATCAACTGAAGAAAACTCAAGCTAACATCACTCTATGGGGGCTTTTCATGTCTTCCCAACTGCACAGAAATTATTTAATCAAGCTGCTGACTGGATCCATAGTTCCTCCTTCTACCACACCAGAAGAAGCGGTAAATCTGGTCGGATCCTTAACCTCTACCCGAATGTTATTATTCTCTGAAGAAGAAATCCCTAGAATTGGGCCAAATCACAATCATGCACTCAACATCTCCGTCGAAGTTATGGGGAAGTCCGTGCCACTCTCCCTTATCGATAACGAATCCGTCTTGAACGTTTGCCCTCTAAGAACCTTCAAGTGTTTAGGCCTGAAAGAAAGAGGCCTCGCTCCAACCTCCGACGCTGTATGTGCCTACGATAATACCCGTAGTGAGGTGATGGGATCCATAAAACTTATAATAGGGGTTGGACCTATAAATACTGTCGTTGAATTCCAAGTCATAGAAATCCCAGCTTGTTTCAACCTGTTGCTCGGACGACCCTGGCTCCATAGTATCAAGGGTGTGTCTTCCTCACTCCATCAGAAATTGAAGTTCTTCGCCGACGGGCGAGTCATCACCATTTTGGGTGACGATAAAAATATCGAGGGTGCAAGCACCAGCAGGCCAATCCTTGAGATACAGCACGGGTCAAATGATATGCTCCTATCAGGATTCCGAGTTGAGCCACTCTTACTCCCAACAGGGGACAGTTTTAAAGAAAGGGTTTGTCCAGAATATGACCCTCATTGCAATGTTAATGTGATTCAGATGTTCAGAAACATGCATTTCATGCCCGGACTGGGACTAGGGCAAAGGCAGCAAGGGATACTCGAGCCCATCGAACTAAAGAAAGCTTTCCCTCCTTGTGACTTGGGTTATCAACCATCGGGACAAGAGCTCAGAATGATCCACCAGTCTCGACCAAAGAGAAGATTAGATTGCACCCGAACTATATCAGGAGAATCCTTAAATGGACGATTCATCAAAGAAGGTAAAGACTTTCCCTTTTGCGGTTTTCCAGAACCATGGTATGACCACACAGACAAGAAGATAAAGCCTGGAATGGAGCTCTTTTTCAAACCCATGGGCCGAAAGTTTCCAACACCGAGTACAACCACTCATCAAAGATACCGAAGAGATTGAGGAAAGTGATTCTGAAGATTCCTTCAACTTACAGATACTGGGGCTGGCACTCTGCATGGTTCATTCAGGCACTACATCAATGGACCCATCCCGTCTGATTAAAGCTGCTGATACACCTCTCCTCAACTGGCATGCTGCACCAGTTCTACTTCTTGAAATCCCCCTAACCCCAATGTTTACCTTATTTCCTCTCCTACTGTCTATCCTTGTTCAAATGTAATCGAGACCTCTTTTGATGAGGTTCTCAATGTTGTCTTTCCTATCAATGAAATAAACGAAGATTTTGAGTATCTTGCTGTGCCTTACATTAATTGTTTAGATTATATTCGAACTTTTGATGATGATGATGATTTTACAAATGAATAATTCTTAACTGATAAATAAGGTTAATAATAAACAACATAACCGCGTTCAAGTTAATAAAGAAGAGATTATTGTTATTAATCTCGGTTCTAGTAGCCAACTGCACGAGATTAGGATAGGGGCCACCCTTGACGAGCATGAGCGTGCATAACTCGAAGAATTACTGAAGGAGTTCGTAGATGTCTTCGCATGGTCCTATGATGATATGCCCGACATTGATCCTGAAATAGCTCAACACGAGATCCCCACTCTCCCAGATCACAAGCCCATTAAATAAAAATTGAGAAAACTCCGCACCGAATGGTCGCTCAAGGTCAAAGAAGAGGTGGTCAAACAATTGAACGTGGGTTTCATTCGAGTGATCAAATATCCCACATGACTTGCCAACATTGTACCTGTGCCGAAATCAGGAGGGAAGGTTCGAATGTGTGTAGACTACCGAGATTTAAACAAAGCTTCTCCAAAGGATGATTATCCGCTACCCAATATAGACATGATTGTGGACAACACATCCAGTCATGCTCACAAGTCATTCGTCGACGGGTTTGCCGGATATAACCAAATCAAGATGCACCCAGACCACCAAGAAAAAACCGCATTCATCATGGAGAACCTTTTGCTACACCGTTATGCCATTAGGTCTCAAAAATGCTGGGGCTACCTACCAAAGGGTTGCCACAACCATCCTGCACGATCTGATTCACAAAGAAGTCGAGGTTTACGTGGATGATATGATTATCAAGTCCAAAACTAGAGAAGGTCATGTCCCCGCTCTCCAGAAGTTCTTCAAATGACTGCGACGGTATCAGATGCGACTTAATCCACAGAAGTGTGTCTTCGGTGTTATAAAGGGAAAGCTCTTGGGATTCATGGTCAGCGAAAAGGAGATAGAAGCAGATCCTGCAAAACTAAAGGCCATACTTGAGATGCCACCACCCCGAACAGAGAAAGAAGTCCGAGGTTTTCTTGGGAAATTATAATATATCAGCCGGCTCATCAGCCAGCTAACCTCCATCTGTGAACCGATCTTCAATCTCCTCCGAAAGGATTCAACCAAGGTTTGGAATGAGGCATGCCAAGAAGATTTTGACCGAATTAAACAATACCTGACCCAACCTCCAGTGCTCATGCCACCACAGTCTGGTCTCCCTTTGCTTGTATACCTAACCATAACCGACACTGCAGTTGGGGCTTTGCTAGCCCAATACCTTGAGGATTCTCGTAAAGAAAGATCCATCTATTACGCCAGTCATAAATTGGTCGGGTACGATGTCAACTAGACTGCCTTGGAGAAAGCATGTGTCGTACTTGTCTGGGTCACCCAAAAGTTGCGACACTACATGCTCGCCTTTTCCATCAAACTTGTATCCCCAATGGACCCCATCAAATACCTGCTTGAGAAACTCGCCTTATCCAGTCGAATGGACCAATGATTGATGCTCCTAATCAAGTTTGATATCATGTATGTCAAGCAAAAAGCCGTTAAAGGAAGAGCCATCTCCGATTACCTCGCTGATTACCCCGTAGAAGAAGCAGATGTCCGGATCTCCGAATTCCCAGATGAAAATATCCTCTGCACCACTCAAGACCGCCTTCGATGGAAAATATTCTTTGACGGCGAAGCCAACAAAAAGGGATATGGCATTGGGATGCTTTTGATCGCCCCAAACTACTCCCACACTCCCATTGCCATTAAATTGGATTTCCCTTGCACCAACAACATGACGGAATACGAGGCATGCACAGTGGGCCTCAAAGTTGCTCTTAAGAAAGGTATTCAATACCTTGATGTCTACGGGGATTCTGCCCTTATCATCGGTCAAGTTCTCAGAAAGTGGGAAGTCAAAGACGAAAAGCTCCAACCCTTCCATGCCCACTTAGAAGAGTTAGCCTCCCGATTCCGAGATATCACCTTCCATTACCTACCCCGAGCAAAGAATAACCTAACTGATGCTCTCGCTACCTTGGCCTCCATGGTCGACATGCCCGAGGGAATAACAATGACCCCCTTCCTAGTTCAAAAGCAAGACAAACCGACCCATTACTACCATATTGAGCTTGTCTCCACCGAAGATCCCGAACTAGTTGATTGCTGGTGCTATGATATCTGGTGCCTCCTCAAACATGGTAGATATCCCGAGGGTTCCAACAAGAAAGATCGAACGACTCTTCGGAGACTGACCCCCCAGTACATCATCTGTCATAAAGCCCTACTCAAGAGGAATTTCGATGGAACTCATCTACACTGCATCGCAGGGGCCGAGATTGAGAAGATAATGCAGAAAATCCACATCGGGGAATGCAGACCCCACATGAATGGTCACATACTCGCTAAGAAGATCATCCGACAGGGCTACTACTGGACCACTATGACCCAGGATTGCGTCGCCTATGTCCGGAGATGCCTCAAATGCCAACACTTCTCCAATCTTCAACACTTGCCTCCTCGAGAATTATACAATATGACCTTTCCCTGGCCGTTTTCCACTTGGGGTGTCGACATCATAGGGAAGGTTACACCAAAGGCTTCAAATGGACATGAGTTCATCCTAGTCACCATCGATTACTTCACTAAATGGGTCAAAGCTGAGTCATACGCAGTACTAAACGCCAAGAAAGTGGCCAAATTCCTCAAGAAGAATATTATCTGCCGATATGGGGTCCCGCACGAGCTGGTGTCAGATAACGGGTTGCATTTCGAAGCAGAAGTCACAGAAGTAGTCAACGAGTACGGGATTCAGAGACACAAATCTTCTCCCTACCGACCTCAGACCAATGGTGCAGTTGAAGCCGCCAACAAGAACCTCAAAGCCATCATCAGCAAGATGACCGAAAGTTATAGGGATTGGGCCGACCGGATCCCGTACGCCCTCTGGGGATATCGAACCTCAATCCAAACTTCTATTGGGCCTACCCCTTACTCCCTGGTCTATGGCATGGAGGCAGTCCTACCTGTGGAGCTGGAAATACCCTCGCTACGTATTATGCTCGAAAGCAAGGTTAGCGAAGAAGACTAGTGCCAAAGTCGTCTAGATGAGCTAGCCCTCCTAGATGAAAAAAGATTAAAAGCTCTTTACCACATACAGGGGTACCATCGCCGAATAGCGCGGTCATTCAACAAGAGAGTCAAGGATCGCGGTGTCCGAGAGGGAGACTTGGCCCTCAAGGAGATAATAGAACCCATCTGGGACCCCATAAGGAAATTCAAGCCCAATTGGAAGGGCCCCTACATTGTGAAGAAAATCTTATCCGGCGGTGCTGCCATGCTCACTGACCTAGATGGGGAGGAGATAGCTCGTCCAGTCAATCTAGACCGTCTCAAGAAATTCTACCCCTAGTCCTAAATCTCGGCGCGCTACGACTCTTCTCATCCCCCTTCTATTATAAAAAAAAATTATTTTCAAACAGATAAAAAACTTTTTCAAAAACCCCAGAGGTACGTAAGCAACTCATGCACCTCACATGAGTGCGACCCTTTCTTTTTTATATAAAATACCATTTCTTTTATTACCTCCGAGAACGACGGTTCATTCTAAAGAATACTTGAACAAAAGGATTATGTATGCCTTAGAGATCGGTGTAGATAATTCAAAATTACAAAATTCATCGAAAGGCACAGCTAGATGATCAGAAACTTGTTTATTTCATTACTAAGAAAATTCAGCACGGATTACATAAGAAAAAGGAATGGATAACTCCCTTCCCCTTACTAACATAAAAATCCATATAAAATCTCCACATATATTACATAAATAAACCCCCCAAGAGTCCTACCCACAGCTGTGACACCCCGACTAATTAAATACCGGGTAGCTACTCCTTTATTAAATCAATACAAAATGCCAAGTTGGTTCAGTTAATATCATCACTGTCGAAAACATTTTAATAATTACTAACCACCTAGTATTTAAAAAGTGAGTTGCCAAATTTTTAAGTCAACTCTGATTAACATGCAATAAGTGAAATATAAAGGATAACATAACCATTCACAATAAAGTCCAACTATAGTAATCATCAAATAATAATACGTCTGGAGGAAATACTCCTCACAACAATCCAAATACGGAACTGAAATAAGAACAATAGCATGTATCTTGAATTAATTACAAACCAAAGTCTGAATAACTGAAATGTAAAGTGTCTCTAAAAGAAATGGGCGACATGCCCTACAAATGATGAAACTGAATATGGAATCAAGACAGGAAAATGAGGCGTCTAATATCAAGGTCCTGTAACTTCCACAACAGCTACAGCTCGTCACCTGTGGAAATCCTATGCATGGTGTCCTTGTGGTTGGGCACCTAAAAAGGTTTTTACAAAAATAGATTTGAAAGAAAACGGGTCAGAGCCCGAAAGTGGAGAGTATTTTAAAAACAGCAAGTGCTTTAATAACATTTAAAACAATGAATGCAAAATACATGTTAGGACGTGCTCTCACATGAAATACTCACCTCTCGTCTAACTGTGCACTCCTAACGTTCCTGTATCCATTCATGTGTTATTTATATCTAACTAAACCGTCATAAGTTCTAACCCAACTACTCGACTCACAATATGAATCCCCAATGTTATCACTTAAATAGATAGCTTTACATAAACTCAGATTATCAATTATTAGCATTACCGTTTACTGGAGGTTATCCCCTTATTTATCTTCTCAAGGAGTTACTATTAATTATTCATAATTAAACATGACAATTCCTTTTCATTTAACCGTATATTATTCACATCCTAAATATACAATATAAGCACCCCGAGGCTAAGCTGCGGTGCACACATACTCTGCTATCCATCCCGGTACATCACGTACATAAGGATTACAAATTCCGAATCTCTCAGGAATTGTTAGAATAAGCACAACACATAAAAATAGAGGCGAACATAATTCAACATATCCATGGGTCACGCACATACCTACGCTCCATAGTCAGCGGACTTATTAACTCACAAATAAGTCATTCTAGTATTATGTTCTTAAGGTACCAATCTAAATCTGGGCACACAAAGATTAGATGGCCCTAAGCGAACGTAAACCTCCCGTGATAGCAAGTATGGTAGGTATGTCATACACATAAAATCATATACTAAACATTCACACATCTTAGATGTCTCAATATTAATAAAGGTACATTCTATATCCTTATACCATTATTCCAATTTTATACATTTTATACATTTTAAGTCTTCCGATAATATAAAATGTAGACTGTCGACACATCTCACGTCATAGTTTCTTGTACTTAAAACCTATCTCAAAGGGATTACTAAGTCTCCTATTATTCCCACATATAACATCATTATTCTTAAGGTCCTTACTTCTGCCCCAAACCTTATTTCATCAAATTATTCAAATTTACTCTTTTAACCCTAATATTATCTCACTCATCGAATTTCATTAGATTTTAGAATAATTCCTCAAATTGAATTCTAATTAAGGTCCAAATTTTATAACCATACCTACCGGTCTTCCTTAAGTCTAAGGATATTCATTAAGTCTCAAATGATAATTTTCTAAGGGTTAACATCATTAAAATATAACTAGGAAAATTTTACTCATTCTGGGAAGGTCGATCGATCGACCCTGAACCTCGATCGATCGATGGTGGTCGATCGATCGACTGATGAATGTCGATCGATCGATCGCACCAGGTAGGCTACGGACTGCTTCGTTATGCAGTCCTCAAATCGTCCCAAAACTCCATTATAATGCATGAAACTCTAATTTAACGTTATAATATCATCATACAACCATCCTACAACATTGTTAATGTTCTAAAACCAATAAATCATCAACCAAGGGCTTTATTTGGATTAAAACTTCATCAAGAACCCTACTTTTCTATTTCTTTCAAGAACAATAATAAATCTCTTCTTAAATCCGTTTTTAGATCATCAAGGGTTATAATTTGAATTCATAATTCGTCCAGAATATGTCTACATGCAATTCCTAACATGGTTCATAGTTTTAATCCTCAAATTCATGGGTCTATATCAATCTTCCATGACAAAATTCGATAATTACCTAAACATGGAAGAACACATTCATGGAATTAATTGTAACTAAATCACTTGCCTTATGTTCTTCAGATTTTTGTAGATGAAGATGATAGAAGATGATGGTTGATATCCACTCTCTCTCTCTGCAGAATTCTCCTTTCTCTCTCTCTCTACAATTTCTTCTCCAAAGATGACAATGGAGGTGGAGGTTTATTTTTGGACTTTTAACTTCTTTTCTAAACTTCTCCCGTAGCCCACTACTTAGTTTAGTGCTGATAATGGGTTGGTGGGTTTAATGATAAATCATAATTAAACTCTAATTTTCGTGGGTTTTAATTACCAAAATTCTAAAATTACCAAATTACCCTTTTGGGTTGCTGGTATGGCCCAAAAATGCCCCGGGACCCAAACTAAACCCCCGGCTAGTGTTTTCTGACTATTTCGACCCTTCCGGACACGTTGGCGCACTCAAAACGACCATACGGTTAATAAAAATAAAATTTACTTTTTAATTAAATTAAATATTTTCCTGACGTGACTGTCACACGCGTCCCAACAAAATTTCTAAATTGCCGTATTTCTATCTCGCGACAATTTTAATATTCTCAATATTCATATATTGCCATATATACACATTATAATCAAATACCAACTCACATCTCGTTAGTATTTTATCCGGATTAATTCTCAATTAATTCACATTTAATTTAATTAATCCCATAAATAAATATCGATAAAAATGTGGGGTATTACATACTTCCCCCCTAATAACAGAATTTCGTCTCGAAATTCGGAACTAAAAAAATACCTGGTAAAAACAGATCTGGATAATGTTCGCGCATCTCATCCTCGCGCTCCCATGTTGACTCATCGGCATTATGATGCCGCCACTGAACACGTACTAACGGAACTATCTTTGACCGCAGTTTCCGCTTTCTTTGGTCCAAAATAGCAATCGGCCCCTCCTCGTAGGAGCTATCGGGCTGGAGATCGATGTCCTCCAAAGCAATGTGAGAATGAGCCAAATCATCTCTAAGATATTTCCTTAGCGAGGAAATATGAAACACATCATGAATCCTGTGTAAATGCTCCGGTAACCCAAGTTTATACGCAACAGACCCAATTCGCTCGATGATAGGAAATGGTCCCACGTATCTCGGTGCCAACTTCCCCTTCTTCCCAAATTGCATAATCCCCTTCATAGGAGATACTTTGAGTAAAACCTGGTCCCCCACTTGGAACTCCCTGAAGAACCTCTTCGCATCAGCATAGCTCTTCTGCCGATCCTGAGCTACCCGAATGCGACTCCGTATCAATTCTATCCTTGCCAAAGTATCCTGAATCACTTCCGGCCCAAGTATTTTGTTGCCCCCCACCTCCAACCAACATGATGGGGAAAGACAAGGTCTACCGTACAACGCCTCAAATGGAGCCATGCCAATGGTGAACTGGTAGGAGTTGTTGTAAGCAAACTCCACCAGTGGAAGATACTGCTCCCATCCACCCCCGAAATCAATTATGCACATACGCAACATGTCCTCCAACATCTGATTTGTATGCTCGGTTTGTCCATCGGTCTGCGGATGATAAGCCGTACTCAACCGCAATTCCGTGCCCATTGCCTCCTGAAAACTCTCCCAAAACCGTGAAACAAATATCTTGTCTCTGTCAGACACGATATTTAGGGGCACACCGTGAAGTCTCACTATTTCTGCAATAAAAAGCTGGGCATACTGTCCCGTAGTGTAGTCTGTCCTTACGGGTAGAAAATGAGCAACTTTGGTCAACCTGTCCACAATTACCCGAATGGAGTCGTGACCTCTCTGTGACGTAAGCAACCCCGTGATAAAGTCCATGGAGATGCTCTCCCACATCCACATCGGGATCTCTAATGATTGTAGAAGTCCTGCCGGTCTCTGATGGTCCATTTTTACCAGCTGACAAGTGGCGCATTTAGAAACAAACACGGCAATATCTCTCTTCATCCCGCTCCACCAATACTATCGTCTCATGTCTTGGTACATTTTGTCCCCACCGGGATGTACCGCGAACCGTGAGCCGTGCGACTCTGCCATCACCTCGTGTCGCAATTCCTCCCCTTCCGGAACTACCAGTCTCCCATGTAAGCGTAATCCCCCGTCTGAGCTAACGGTATAGGACTCAGCTCCCTCTACTAATAATCGAACTATCTGCTCCTGACAGAATGAGTCATCTGCTTGCGCCTTTACCACTCTCGTGATAATCTGTGGTGTAACAGTCATCACCGACATGAATGATCGGGCCACTGCATCCTGGTGTCCCAACTCCTTCCACTTTGCCTTCCATACCTCTGCCACCTCATCTACTGGCCTACGGCTCAACGCGTCTGCTACCACGTTAGCCTTCCCCGGGTGATATTGGATATCGAACTGATAATCCTTCACAAACTCAAGCCACCTTCGCTGCCGCATATTCAACTCCTTCTGCGTGAATAGGTACTGTAGGGACTTATGGTTTGTGAATAATCGAAACTTCTCCCCCAAAAGATAATGTCTCCAAATCCTAAGGGCAAATACAACTGCCGCTAACTCCAAATCATGAGTGGGGTAATTCTTCTCGTGAGGCTTAAGCTTACGGGAAGCATAAGCTATGGCCTGACTCTCCTGCTGCAATACACCTCCAAGTCCTTGTAAGGACGCATCAGTGTAAACTAGATACTCAACTCCCGGTCTCGGCAATGCTAACACAGGTGCTGAGGTCAACTTGTCCTTCAACTCATCGAATGCCAACTGACATGCATCACTCCAGATGAATGGCACACCCTTACGAGTCAGATATGTCATGGGACCCGCTATCTTTGAAAATTCCTGAATAAACCTCCTGTAGTATCCTGCTAAGCCCAATAAACTACGAATCTCAGTCGGTGTCGTGGTATGTCCCCACTCCCTCACCGCGGATACCTTCCCCGGATCTACAGATATCCCCCGGTTGGAAATAATATGCCCCAAAAACTGAACCTCCTTCAGCCAAAACCCGCACTTCTCATACTTTGCATACAGCTCGTTCTGACGTAGCGTCTGCAAAACCTGCCTCAAATGCTCGGCGTGCTCCTTCTCTGTCTGGGAGTAAACCAGAATATCATCAATGAAGACAATGACGAACTGATCTAGGAACTCCCTGAACACCCTATTCATCAAATCCATAAACACGGCTGGAGCATTGGTTAAACCAAAAGGCATAACCCGAAACTCGTAGGAACCATATCTCGTTAAGAAAGCAGTCTTCGAGATGTCCTCCTCCCTAATACATAACTGATGATAACCAGATCGCAAATCAATCTTCGAGAAGAAAGAAGCTCCTCTCAGCTGGTCGAATAAGTCACCGATTCGGGGCAACGGATACTTATTTCGTATTGTGACCTTATTCAACTCCCGGTAATCCACACACAACCTCAACGATCCATCCCTCTTCTTAACGAACAACACAGGGGCACCCCACGGCGAAGTACTCCTCCGTATAAACCCCTGACCCAACAACTGCTCAATCTGATCCCGTAACTCTGTCATCTCAGCTGGAGCCATACGGTAAGGTGCGCGGGCAATAGGCCGAGTGCCCGGCGTCAAATCAATCACAAAATCTATCTCCCTACTCGGAGGTAGTCCAGGTATATCCTGAAATACATCGGCGAACTCACTAACAACGGGTATCGAATCAAGTGGTATCACCACTTCCTTAGAGGTCTCCTCCTCTATGTAGTACAAATGAGTGGACGATCCTTCCTCAGGGCGAGGCATCGCCACTAAAAACATCTCCTGCACGGGAATGGCAAAGATAATACTCTTACTAAAACAGTCAATCATGGCTCGGTACGCAACTAGCCAATCCATACCAATAATGGCATCATACTCGGTCATCTCTAACACTAACATATCAGCGGGTAAAGTAAACCTCCCGATCTCTATACCCACACCTCTACACATGAGCAAAATCATGGAACCCCTACTCAACGGTGAGTCTACACAAGTAGCGGCGCTCTCTGCGGTGTCTAACAACCCAATGGTGCGTGCCAATCTCATAGCAATAAAACAGTGTGTAGCCCCCGTGTCAAATAAAATGCGCCCCATAGTCCCCTGAATAGAGAACATACCCTCAATGGCCGGTGGATTCTGTGGGGCTGCGACCTGCTAGAGCTGATACACTCTCATATACTAAGCATTCACACATCTTAGATGTCTCAATATTAATAAAGGTACATTCTATATCCTTATACCATTATTCCAATTTTATACATTTTAAGTCTTCCGATAATATAAAATGTAGACTGTCGACACATCTCACGTCATAGTTTCTTGTACTTAAAACCTATCTCAAAGGGATTACTAAGTCTCCTATTATTCCCACATATAACATCATTATTCTTAAGGTCCTTACTTCTGCCCCAAACCTCATTTCATCAAATTATTCAAATTTACTCTTTTAACCCTAATATTATCTCACTCATAGAATTTCATTAGATTTTAGAATAATTCCTCAAATTGAATTCTAATTAAGGTCCAAATTTTATAACCATACCTCCTGGTCTTCCTTAAGTCTAAGGATATTCATTAAGTCTCAAATGATAATTTTCTAAGGGTTAACATCATTAAAATATAACTAGGAAAATTTTACTCATTCTGGGAAGGTCGATCGATCGACCCTGAACCTCGATCGATCGATGGTGGTCGATCGATCGACTGATGAATGTCGATCGATCGATCGCACCAGGTAGGCTACGGACTGCTTCGTTATGCAGTCCTCAAATCGTCCCAAAACTCCATTATAATGCATGAAACTCTAATTTAACGTTATAATATCATCATACAACCATCCTACAACATTGTTAATGTTCTAAAACCAATAAATCATCAACCAAGGGCTTTATTTGGATTAAAACTTCATCAAGAACCCTACTTTTCTATTTCTTTCAAGAACAATAATAAATCTCTTCTTAAATCCGTTTTTAGATCATCAAGGGTTATAATTTGAATTCATAATTCGTTCAGAATATGTCTACATGCAATTCCTAACATGGTTCATAGTTTTAATCCTCAAATTCATGGGTCTATATCAATCTTCCAAGATAAAGTTCGATAATTACCTAAACATGGAAGAACACATTCATGGAATTAATTGTAACTAAATCACTTGCCTTATGTTCTTCAGATTTTTGTAGATGAAGATGATAGAAGATGATGGTTGATATCCACTCTCTCTCTCTGCAGAATTCTCCTTTCTCTCTCTCTCTACAATTTCTTCTCCAAAGATGACAATGGATGTGGAGGTTTATTTTTGGACTTTTAACTTCTTTTCTAAACTTCTCCCGTAGCCCACTACTTAGTTTAGTGCTGATAATGGGTTGGTGGGTTTAATGATAAATCATAATTAAACTCTAATTTTCGTGGGTTTTAATTACCAAAATTCTGAAATTACCAAATTACCCCTTTGGGTTGCCGGTATGGCCCAAAAATGCCCCGGGACCCAAACTAAACCCCCGGCTAGTGTTTTCTGACTATTTTGACCCTTCCGGACACGTTGGCGCACTCAAAACGACCATACGGTTAATAAAAATAAAATTCACTTTTTAATTAAATTAAATATTTTCCTGACGCGACTGTCACACGCGTCCCAACAAAATTTCTAAATTGCCGTATTTTTATCTCGCGATAATTTTAATATTCTCAATATTCATATATTTCCATATATACACATTATAATCAAATACCAACTCACATCTCGTTAGTATTTTATCCGGATTAATTCTCAATTAATTCACATTTAATTTAATTAATCCCATAAATAAATATCGATAAAAATGCGGGGTATTACAACAGCCACCAGAAGAGCCTGCACCCTCATCATCTACATCCGGATGTCCCCAAGTTTCCCCTACCTGAATAGAGTGCCGTAAACATTCCATGGATCGATGATCCTTAACCATATTCGAAAAGACCACAACACCCCCTTCCATGGTGTTAGATAAAACAAATCATCTTTTTCCAGTCTCCACTGCCAACATCTTGCTGACTACTCTCCTCCACAACCACTTCATATAATCCCCAGGGGACATGCCAAACTTTTCTGATAGATTGGGAAGGATGGGTCGACGGATGCCTATTTTCCCACAGAGACCCAAGCAACAGACGCAGGCGCTCAGTCAAATCTTCTACTGGAAAGAAATTTGAGGTCCGAGGGGGCACGACTTGTGCCCAGCCAAATTAGCGCAGAAGCCGCCAAGGGAAATAAAAAGAGGTCTATCTAAGACCAACCAGTCGCACATATGAATACTCTCCTAGCTCCAGAATAGGCTGCAACTGTCCCCACCAAGGCACTGACCAATACAGCCCATGAGCCCCATGCTCCACAAGCCAATGCTCCCAATTCTCAACATACAGGCCAACATTGATAAAGTAGCGTGAAAAGAAGTTGGGTACGGCCGATAAGGGATACTCAGGAGGAGTCACTAAGCGGAATCTTTCAGACAACCACATGAACAGCATCACAGGGCTACCCCTCAAAAAGTCAGAACGGCCTTCTCTCCAGGCATCCAGGCCATTCAGGGTCTCCGCCAGTATCACCGCCGCAGGATTGTGACGATATGACATCCATGAGGTAATGGCTGTAAGTTGTGGGTCCACTTGCACCTCCCCAGTCACCAAGAGCAATTTGGAAGCCCGACCCAGAACAACGACTTTAACATAGCATCATCTACTTCCCGTAAATGCACGGACTGCAGCATCGTCGAGAGGGAGATTATTCCTCCAGCAACCAATGATCTAGCCGCCAAAGGCGAAATATAAAGAAGCCCGGCCAACAAATCCCTGGGAGAGAAAATTCCTCGTAGGTAGGACAAACTTCATCCAATCCAAAGCGGAATACATGGTCTTCGGGGTACCAAAATTTTACCACCGTCGTCATCACGTTCCACTCAAAAGGCCGATTGCGCCATAGGGAGACTCAACACATGTTGAAAGCATTGTAGTCGACATTATAAGAGCACATTGCTTCCAAGGCTTCGAGGTAGTTGACAAACTCAATGCTACCAGGGAGAGACATCTTTCAAGGCTAAGAGATAGTGGGCAAGTAAGTAAAAATGCAAATGTGTGATGAAAACACTCCAC
This sequence comes from Sambucus nigra, assembly GCA_949130495.1. NCBI lineage: Eukaryota > Viridiplantae > Streptophyta > Magnoliopsida > Dipsacales > Adoxaceae > Sambucus > Sambucus nigra. The sequence continues at coordinate 227,545,588 of OX422212.1, forward strand.
CCTTACCCCTTTTTGTACTTGAGAATCCTCACAAGAGACACAATCCCTACAGAAATCGGAGGGAATCCTACCCCACAAGGTACCAAAGGATGAAGAGGGTACCAATCAAAGCTTTGAATTAATGGGACTGGACTGAACTGTCGATAGGCAGGTCAGGGTGATTGCCGATCGGCAACCTCCCATTTTTAGAAATTTCCCTCTTTTCTTCTTTTATCAAATCAGAAAACTCAATAAAAATAAATTGACATTCTCAATAGAGTTTCAAAATCCCTTTTTCTCCTTATAAAATTTCCCCATTTTTTTCAAAAACTTTACTTCAAAAAATTCCAAAAATATTCCTTTTTACGGTCTCAGCAACAAAGTAAAAAGCGCATGTGCATGCATTCATCATTAAATAAAAGTTAATCAAAAAACTCCATTGCATTGCATCAATTTGTGTTATGTGTTACATCAATTTTGCAGGAAATAAAAAGAAAAAGCAAAAATAATGGGACTCAGCCCGAACCCACATTCTTTCTTTCTCTCTCTCAAGAGCTTCCACCCCTGCGGCGTGCTCTCTTCCCCCTATGGCGAGACGACGCACCACCACTACCCGAACTCGAGTCCTCTCCGGACGAAGCAGATGGCACCAAGAAAGAAGGAACAGGAACCGCGTCCCGAATATGGGCAGTCTCTGAAGATATCCAGTCTCTGATGTCCCTTAGCCAAGTGGTCGACACCCGAACTTGCTGTAAGGAAAGGCCAAATCAGTATCAAAGCAAAAATGACCAAAACAGAAAAGAAAGAAAGAGAGGAACAAAAAAGTATACTGCGGGTCGAAGGACCACCTCGGTCAAACCCAACTCCTCCGAATCCATCGCATGAGGACGGTGCAACATAGGCACCATCCCTCCATCAGCCCGTCGAATGTTGTACGAAGGGGTATGCAATCGCACAAAATGAACCTCTGAGGTCGTCGTCGGAGCCGATGCCGATGGACCAACGCCGTTGTGGGAAGAACCCATCGCCCAACTCGAACCTGTAGGAAGTAAAGGCAGGGCATCATATATGTTGGGAGCCATCAAAAAGCTCATCACAAAGTCCATATAATCATACGGCGCAGCCATATCGGTGTACAACAAGTAGGACTCATCGATCATCGTCGCGATCCTCTCATCCTCCGATAGCAGTCGCTCCCGCCTCATAGACGTAGGAGGCTGTACAGGTGGCACCACCACCTCCTCCTTGGAAATCTGACGAACCACCCTCTCCCCGAGATAACAGGAATGGCCAAACTCATGCGCCAGTAAACGCCTCATCCGCGCATTCACCCCAATCGCCCCCGCATCCTGAATAGCTATCCCCCAGGGGTAAAAGGTCACCTGAAAATCTCCAAGCGAGCATAAATCAATACAAGATCAGAAGGAGTAAAAACCAAGATTGAAATGGAAAGAGTCTTACCCCACCACTGGTCAGGTCATTCAAGACCTGACGCACCGCCTCCAGGGAGAGAGATCCTTTCGACTGTCGATTGGCCTTACGCCATCGATACAATCGACAGAAGTCCCCAACAGTGTCGTCCTTCAAAGCAATCAGCGGGGTGTTGCACCCAATCACCTCGTAGAACCATGTCTGAATTCATAAATAAAAAGAGACAAGTGAAAGGAAAATGCGAATGCATGAAAAGAAATGCGCAAACTGAAGAATACCTCAAGAAGGTACGTGGCCCCAGTAAAAGTCTGCCGACAGTACCGACTGAATGCATCCAGAGAAGAGTAAAGGGTCGCCAAAGTCAGACTCCCCCAATCATATAAGGGGATGTTCGAAAACAACCTCAGGTACGACAAGAACCATAAATGAACGACGTCGCCGCTCGACGACACCATGAAACCTGCTAATACCAGAAAAATAAATAATCGGGCCATCTGCCTCACTTGTAGCCCGTCCTCCACATTAATCACCCTGCTTAGCAGAACATCCTTCAGTAGGGACAGCATAATAGAATCCCCAGAAACTATCATCCCTACATCACCAAGTGCAGCACGCACTGCCTCCGGTCTCACCCGTAAAGAGAGATCCACCTCTATCTGCCCTCCATCACAATCTATCCCCAGCAGCTGCTGCACGTCTATGGGAGTCACAGTTATCTCCCCGAAGCCAAAATGGAAGGTGTGGGTAGTATCCCACCACCTCTCTCCCAAAGCACATGGGGCCACTGTCGAACGAGGCATCTCATCCAGCACCGATGCCAACCGCCCAAAACCCGCTGATGATACCATCCAACACACCACAGGTAGGAGATGCTCCCAGACATCCCTGAGCCCCATTGTCCCACGGGCACGCATGTTCTTCAAATAAATATCAGATTAGCAAAAAGGAAAAGTCTCATCAAAAGTCAAGAAAGAAAGAAAAATCACCAAAAAGAGAAGAACGCCAAAGGTCGGGTTACTTACATAACCGCCGGGACTCACTCTCGAAGAGCGATGACGCGATGGCTCCCGCAGTAAGGTCCGCTCATCCGCAACAGGCTCAAACGCATCAAAGGAGTTCTCACTCCCCAAAGCAAGAGGCGCCCTAGCCCTACACTCCATATTCGCCTAGTCATCAACAGTCAACCACTCCCGGTGGACTGTAGTGCTCATAAAAGCGGCCATTTCTTGAAGATCAAAATGCTAGAACAATTTGCAGAAGAATCACAGAGAGAAAGAAACCAAAGAAGCTGTGAAAAAAAATTAAGGGGTTCGCCCCCTTTATATAGGATGCTAAGCGCCATGCCGATCGGCACCTCCCCCTACCATACCGATCGGCACTGACCCCTTACCTTCCCGAGGTAGCCCAAAAGTCCGTGCCACTGCCGAATGGCACGCTTCATACTATTCGTACAGAAATTCCCAAAAAATACCAGAAAGCCTCAAAAAATCCTCGAAAAATTCCTAAAAATCCCGGGAAGGATTTAAAGCCTTTTCACTAAGAAAACTCCGTATTCCCTCGAGTAAAACCCCTCTTTCTCAGTAAAATCCTCAAAAACCAAGTGAATACTCCTCCCGACAAAGATCCGTAGGATCTCTAAGGATCACCTGATCACTTCCCCAGCGGAATTCTCTTACAGTACCCAAAATAGGTTGTTCCCCCCGTAAGGTCTCCTAATGAAACAAAAGCTCCCCCAGCTATCAGCTCCCCAACTCAGATCAAAATCACAAGGCACTTTCCCCAGCAAAATCAAAATCCAATCTTCATCCACTCTTTAGGTCATAATTGACCTCGGTCTTGGATTGTCACCTGAGTTGGGTCAGAATTGACACCGGTCCTCGGTAGTCACCACTCTTTAGGTCAGAATTGACCTCGGTCTTGGATCGTCACCTGAGTTGGGTCAGAATTGACCCCGGTCCTCGGTCGTCGCCACTCTTTAAGTCAGAATTGACCTCGGTCTTGGATCGTCACCTGAGTTGGGTCAAAATTGACCCCGGTCCTCGGTCGTCACCACTCTTTAGGTCAGAATTGACCTCGATCTTGGATCGTCACTTGAGTTGGGTCAGAATTGACCCCGGTCCTCGGTTGTCACCACTCTTTAGGTCAGAATTGACCTCGGTCTTGGATCATCACCTGAGTTGGGTCAGAATTGACCCCGGTCCTTAGTTATCACCACTCTTTCGGTTAGAATTGACCCCGGTCCTCGGTCGTCACCACTCTTTAGGTCAGAATTGACCTCGGTCTTGGATCGTCACCTGAGTTGGGTCAGAATAAACCCCGGTCCTCGGTCGTCACCACTCTTAGGTCAGAATTGACCTCGGTCTCGATCATCACCACTCTTAGGTCAAAATTAACCTCGGTTATTAGATCTTCACCCTAGGCCCGCAGATTCGGCTTTGACTCGCAGAATTGGTCACCCCCCCAACACCACTTCAGGTCCTCAGAATCGACCTAAACCTTCGATCGTCATTCCATCCCCAGCACACTCCTTAGGTCCTCAGAATCGCCTCGACCCTCTGAATCAGTAATACTCCCTCAAAAGCATCATGTGGTGTCTATTCGACAGTCATAATTTGTTATAAACTCACCGGTTGATGGGCTCTGTAGATACCCCATTATGTTACCCCCTAACTCTCCTTAGGTCCCTAGTACCTCCCTCCATCACTACAAACCCAGGTCACGTCCCGAGTATTGACCTAAAAGCCATCGGGCACTCCCCGGCTCAGTTTGACCAAAAAGTCATACTCTTCATCTTGACTGAGACTGAATGAATCTTCGAAGGGCACTGAATACCCTTTCCAATGGTCCATCCCGTGCGCGATTCCGACTTACCATGCGGACGAACGATTCGTTTGTGTTCGAAACTTGACCTAGAGGCCACCGGCACTCCCGGGCTTTGTTTGACCTAAGTCAACTTTTCAGCTCAACTGAGACTGAATGAATCTTCGAAGGTCACTGAATACCCTTTCCAACGGTCCGTCCCGTGCACGATTTCGACTTTCCATGCTGACGAACGATCCGTTTGACTCCAAGAGGTCACCGAATGCTTCTCGGGCCCGGTTGACCAAAATCAACTCTCCAAACCGAGTCAAACTCTTTGGAATGTCGAAGTACATCTCCTAACCTTTCCAACGGTCCACCCCGTGCGCGATTCAGACTTACCATGCGGACGAACGATCCATTTATGTCTGAACGATTCCCCGTCCAATGGACCGACAAATGCTTCTGAGCCATATTTGACCCAAAGTCAACTCCCGAACCTGGGGGAGGTACAAATGACTTTCTAAGGTCTCTAAATTACCGTTCCAACGGTCTATCCCGTGCGCGATTCTGACCAACGGTTTGCCCTCGGCAGTTAATTTTCCGAAAAGGCCTGAAACAAACTGCCAAATGGCAGGTGCCGATAGGCAGGAACAGGTATATGACGATCGGCAGTGACCTGAGCCTATAAAATGAGGCCTTCACCTCATTTGCAAGAGGATCCCAGATCTGATAAATTTCACTCTTAACGAATCCCAAAAACCTCTCTCGAAGGCAGCGTGATTTCAACTCCCAAATCCCTTTTTTACTTCCACTTTTCATCATCCTTTTCATCAAACTTGGTGAATTAGTCCCTCTCCATCATCATCCAAGTGCAAGGGATGCTCTCCAACATTCAAGATCAAGCTCAATATCTTCAAGAAGGTCCAACTTTCTCTTAAATTCTCTTAAACTCTCAATAACTTGTTTTATTACTTAGCACTTTTATTATCTCATCTCACACATCCTAATATACTTTTTTATTTAGTATTATTGCACATCTCTTATTTTCATATAAATAAAAACCCAAAAAACAAGAAAAAGAGGGTTTGCTCATAAATTCCAAATGAGATTCTCATACTTTTTCTCACACTTTTCTCACAACTAAAACACTTTTTCTACACACACACACACACACACACACACACTTACAAATAAGAGATCCACCATTTCGATTTATGGAATAAACCCCACCCCTCGTTTTGTATGCGAACTACGTGGACTTTGATGCCTTTATAGGCTATGTAGGCGTCTCAGGCTAAAACTCAAGACTCGAGTCCTCTCTCTCACCTTTTCTTTTACTTCCTATTTTCTCTAAATCTAATCTTCCTATATTCTATATACTTACCCTTAGTGACGTATTGTTCCATATGCGTTATCGTTCCATTATAACGATCAACGTAGGGGTAATCGCGTAAATCTTATTTTTCTAATATTATTCTTATATCTTCCTACGGATGACTCGCTTTATCTTTTCCATGATACAAGTCGAGGATTCCTACCTCCATTATATATATACATATGCACACATATCACGGAGAGAAATATAAAGGAAAATAGCAAATATCCATGAGAGACCGAAAGGGCGGAATGGGTGCCTAACACCTTCCCATTTCGTAACTAAGCCTCCGAACCCTTCTCGAATCATTTTGGTTTCGCATGCACCAGTATGTCTTTGGATGCCATCCTTCGGGATGACTTCCCTTTTTTCTTTTGTCTGTTTTGAGTAAAATAGACTGGAGACTCTAAATCTCTCTACATTTTTACACCTCATCTCAAAAAGGACGTCGGTCTAAGCGCTCCCGAGAGGGATGCGCGGGACTCGAAGGATCCTCTTCCTTCGCGCGCCCGCCCCAGTGCGGCGAGGGTCGGGGATGGCCATAAATACCCAAACCTCTAATGCAGTAGTGTCAGGTACACTTTCTATATATGCACAACCTTTTGAAGCTTTGATAGATCCTGGTTCTACCTATTCATTTGTATCCATACGTGTATTAAATTGCTTGAACCCCTGAATCATAATATACACGTTTCTACTCCTTCCGGTGATTTATTGATGGATAAATTAGTATACAAGGCTTGCCCCGTAGATATTAATAGTCATGAACTATTTGTTGATTTGATAGTTTTAGACATTAAAGATCTTGAAGTCATTTTGGGGATGGACTAGTTAGCATCATATCATGCTAAGGTAGACTGTTTTGAGAAGAGTGTTACTTTCCAAATTCCTTACCAACCAAAATTTAGTTTTGAAGGAACTGGCATCATATCTCCGATGTGTATTATTTTTGCAATGCAAGCCTATAGTTTTCTTAAAAAGGGATGTCAACGATTTCTTGTAACTGTTACTAGTTTGCATACGATAGAGCCTAGATTAGAAGATATTCCAATTTCTAAGAAATTTATGGATGTTTTCCCTGATAATTTACCCGGTCTACCTCCCAATAGAGAAATAGTATTTACCATTAACATTATTCCTAGAACTATACCAATATCAAAACCGGCATATCGTATGGAACCTTTAGAATTAAGAGAGTTAAAAGTTCAATTAGAAGACCTTTTAGACAAGGGTTTTATCAAACCAAGTATATCTCCTTAGGATGCTCCAGTATTATTTGTTAAAAAAAAGGATGGAACAATGAGGTTATGTATAGATTATCGTGAACTGAACAAGGTAACTATTAAGAATAAATACCCCTACCTTGTATAGATGATTTGTTTGACCAACTACAAGGTGCGCAAGTATTTTCTAAGATTGACCTTAGGTCAGGCTATCATCAATTGAAGATTAAGGAAGATGATATTTCGAAATCAGCTTTTCGTACTAGATATGGTCACTATGAATTTCTTGTAATGCCATTTGGACTAACTAATGCACCAGCCTCTTTTATGGATATGATGAATAAAGTGTTTAGGAAATATTTGGATCAATGTGTGGTTGTTTTTATTGATGACATCCTTATTTATTCTAAGAGTATTTAAGAACATGAGAAGCATTTAGAGTTAATATTACGAATCCTAAGGAAAGAGAAATTATATGAAAAATTAAAGAAGTGTGATTTTTGGTTGCCTAGTGTTTCTTTTCTAGGACATGTCATTTCCAAGGAGGGACTGTCGGTTGACCCTCAAAAGGTTGAGGCTATACTAGATTGGCCAAGACCAACTAATGTGAGTGAGATTTCATACTTTCCTTGGATTAGCAGGTTATTATCGAAGATTTGTTGAAAGATTTTCTAGTATTGTCAAACCTCTATCTAGGTTAACACAGAAGAAGGTGAAATATGAATGTTCTGAGGAAGTCGGGAAAATTTTTCAAGAACTTAAGAATCGATTAGTGACTGACTGCCCCAATTTTGACTATTCCTTCAGGTACGAAAGGATTGGTGTTTATAGTGATGCTTCTAACTAGGTGCTGATTCAATCAGAAGAATATGGCCCATGTCTGGTAGCTCTTCGCTCTGGTTGATGCTTGGCTAGGCGGGGAAGTCGATAGGGATCGTTCTCTTTAAGTCAGAGTTGATTGCTGAACTCAAGGCTGCTAGGGCATCAGCATGACTATTTTATTCTCTGGGAAACTGCTGGACACTGACTTCCTCGAAGTTGGACATTAATTTCTTTACTAAGGTGAGGTAGGCTTCCATTCTCTCATCCCTCGCGTTAAAGTCTCCACTTATCTGATTGGAGACCAATTGTTAGTCGCCGAACACCAGTAATTATTTCGCACCCAATGCATGTGCTTTTTGCAGGCCTGCTATTAATGCTTCATATTCTGCTTCGTTATTGGAGGCTTCAAATCCAAGTCTGATTCATTGCTCGAGGATTGTATCTTCTGGGGAAATTAGCACAATGCCTACTCCTGCCCCCTTGGAGTTGGAAGCTCCATCAATAAACAGTTGCTAAATACCTTCTGTCGAGTGATCTTCCCTCTTACCCACGGTTTTTAATTGGTCGTAAGGTTGTTCGCCTATAAACTCTGCGATGAAGTCGGTGAGGACATGCCCCTTGATTGCATTCCTTGGTTGGAACTGAATGTCAAATCATTAGAGCTCGACCGACCACTTCGATAGTCTACCGAACAGATTCGCTTTCCGCAGGACTGCTTTAAGGGGGTGTGACGTAAGGACGATGATAGAGTGTGCTTCGAAGTAGTGCTTCAGTTTCCTCGAGGCTACCACTAGTGCAAAGGTGCGCTTCTCTAGTGGTAAGTATTGTTGCTCGACGTCCAAGAGGGTCTTATTCGCATAGTAGACCGGGTGTTGGATTCCAGTTCTTTCGCATACCAGTGCAGAACTCTTCTAATGCTTTCGAGCAATCTAGATTCCACTCCACTGCTTTGCTCTTCTTTAATAGCTGGAAGAATGGATGGCACTTTTTGGATGACTTTGAGATGAATCGATTCAAGGCGGCGAGCATGCCCATGAGTTTTTGTATATCTCTTATTGTGCGGGGAGGCTGTACCTTATTAATTGCATCAATCTGGTTCGAGTTGGCTTCAATACCTCTTTCGCTAACCAAGTACTCAAGAATTTTTCCTGACTGGACACTGAAGGAAAATTTTCTCGCGTTGAGCTTCATTCGGTATTTCCTGAGAATTTCGAAGGTCCTTGACAGGTCTGAGAGGTGGTCTTATTTGTGCCTGCTCTTGACGCGCATATCGTCAATGTAGACTTCTATGGTATCTCTTATTTGGTCTTTAAACATCTTGGTGACCAGCCGTTGGTAAGTTGCTCCAGTATTTTTTAGCCCAAAGGGCATAACTTTATAACAGTATAATCTAACGGTGGTAATGAACGATGTCTTGTCTTGGTCTGGTGCATACAGAGGAATCTGATGATACCCCGAGTATGCATCCAGGAAACTTATTCTTTCATGATCTGCTGTAGCATCCACTAACTAGTCGATTTTTGGGAAAGGGAAACTGTCCTTAGGGCACGCTCTGTTAAGGTCAGTGAAGTCAATGCAAACTCTTAATTTCCCGTTGCTTTTTGAAACCACTACTGGGTTGGACAACCATATAGGGAATTGAACTTATCGTATGGATCCTGCATCCAACAGCTTCTCTACTTCTTTCTCCACAGCTTTGGCCTTCTCGGGCGTAGTTTTCCGAGCCTTCTGCGCGACAGGCCTGAAATTCAGGTTGACGTGCAATCGATGACAAACCACACTGGGGTCAATTCTAGGTAGCTCGTAAGGTTCCCTTGTGAAAACATCCACATTGTTCCTCAAAAGTATCGTCAATTTCTTTTTTCTCGATCTGTAAGAGAGGCTCTAATCAAGAACATTCTGTCTTTTTTGTTGTCACCGACTGTGACCTCTTCTAGGTTTTTGACACCCTGCTCAGAGGGGAGGAGACCGGTTTCCTCCACTTCGTGTCTTCCATACTTTAACTACTACCTTGAAGGTATCAAACTTTCTTATTCCTCAACCTTCTCTTTGGCCTTCTCGGCCTTCTTTTCTGGTTTTAGGCGGATGGCCGCTATGAAGCACCTTTTTTCCATCGCTTGATCTCCGTGGATCTCCATTACTCCTCGCTCAGTCACGTACTTTAGTTTTTTATGGTAGGTCGAGGGGACGACCTTCATTGCATGTAGCCATCCTCTGGCGAGGATAGCTTGGTAGGGCAAGTCAATATCGACTACCAGAAACTCGATCATCTTGGAGACACTTCCTGCCCTCACTGGCAATACGATCTTTCCCATAGGGATAGTTAATTTCCCAGCAAAGCCAACTAGAGGGACAGTGGCTTCCTTCAAGTCGACAATGCTTAACTTTAATTTCCTGAACAAGTCAAGATACATTACCTCGAATGAGCTTTCCTGGTCGACGAGTAACTTGTCGACGTCATAGTTTGTTATCTGGAGTGTAATGATCAAGGCGTCATGATGTGGGGTTCTTACTCCCATTAAGTCTTCATCCATGAACACGATGTGTTTGTTGTAGTCTATATTATCTGCTCACCGACGCTTTCCTGACTATGTTTTTGCTGGATCGATTTGAAAAGCTTACATTACTGTCGTAAGCTTTTTCACTTCCATCCGGGCTGAATTCCCTTAAATATGCTTTAGATCATATGTCCCATGAATTACTGCGAACTCATGGGAAACATCATCCTCGAGCACATTATCGGGACTTGTGTCTCCGTTGGCAATGATCTTCCCTGCCTTCTTTTCTATAAACTTGTTTAGGTGCCCGGTCTGGGCCATCTCTTCAAGGTGAGACTTAAGAGCCTTGCAGTACTCAGTCTTGTGTCCTCCTTCCTTATGAAAAGTGCATCTCAGCGTGTTATTTCTCTTTGAGGGATCTCTTCCCATCTTTCTGGGCCACTTGACGAATGGCTCGTCCTTGATCTTCGCTAGGATCTTGTAGATTGGTTCTTTGAAGACAATGTTTACTGCCTGAAATGATTTCAAAACATCGTTCTTATTTCCATTCTTAGAGCCACCCTTGCCCCCATTCTTGCCTCCTCTCTTCTAGTTTCCGACCTTGTCGTTGCCCTTGGCAGCGAGCTTAGCTTGACCGTTCTCCCCTGCACTGATGCGGGTCACATCCTTAACTTTGGCGTACTTCTCGATGCGAGCCATCAGGTCATAGATGGTTGTGGCCTCCTTCTCAGTCAGGGATTGGTGCAAGAGGCAAGAATTGGGTAGGCCAATCTTGAAAGAGGCCACTGCTACCTGCTCTGAGCAGTCCTCGACCTCGTTGAACAACTCCTAGTACCTTTTTGCATAGTCTCGGAGGCTCTCCTAGGGCGTCTTCTTCATTGTTAGCAAGGCATCCATCTTTTTTGTATGGGAGCTGTTAATAATAAAGCGAGTCATGAAGAGATCTTCCAGGGACTCAAAGTTCCTGATGGATCTATAAGGGAGTATCTCGAACCACTTTTGGGCCACATCATGCAAACTTGAGGGAAAGATCCGGCACATTAGTGCGTCCTTATAGTTCCAGAGAGTCATGGCCTGCCTGTACTGCCTAACGTGATCGATAGGGTTAGTCTTTCCATCATAGATCTTGAATCTCCGAATTACAAACTTCTTGGGGGCTTCTTCTTCTATCTCCCTTGAGAAAGGGGATTTCATCTGGGTCCTGAGAGCTCGCCGGGCTATCTCTCTGATCGATCTGGCACCCCGATATGATGGGTGTTGGTCCATTTCTCTTCCGGCCCAATTTCGTATGTCATTATTTCCTCGAGCCGGGCTCCTGCAATGGTGAGTTGGTTACTGTTGCTCGAGCAAGTCATCATCTGACGCGTATTCCTCGATCCTTGGGATCTGCGTCTAAGGCTCCTTCCTTGGCTGCGAGATTTGCTCGCCTAAGGGCTAGGAGTGCGGTATTGACGTCGCCTGGTACTACGATGGAGCTCTTTTTCCATCCTTTCCATTCTCCTTTTGGGGTGAGAATTCTCAGCTTCTTGCTTGGGAGCAACCTCTCCTTGATCCTGGAGCCTTGCCTCATAGTCATCGATTAACCTGGAGATTTGCGTGGACCTGAAATGTCCCTGACTTTCCTCTGAGGCCTGCCGCTCTGGGCGAGCCCTCTGATCTGAACGTCAAACTTCATATCTGATCCTATGAGGGGCAGGCAGCTCTTGGATATCCCCTACTTGAGGGGCATTGCTACTGTGACCAGACATTCCAAATTCTTTATTGGTGAGGGCTTTCTAAAAGGAAAACAAATGTTTCCCACAGACGACGCCAATTGTGGTGATAATTACGTTCAACACAAATTATCAAGAAAAGACAATCACCGGAACAAATAAAGAAAGTAAGGAATGGCAATCACACAACACAATATTTTACGTGGTTCAGCAAGAATGCCTACGTCCACGGTGGTGCTCTTAATATTATTTCTTTATACTACGGGGAGTGTTTTACAGGAAAAAATAATACATGCCCTTTGCCCCCACTAAGGGTTTATTATATACATGTTCGTTTTCGGGGAGTGAGGGTGTTGGACTCCTCACGTCAACCCACAATTTTTAAAATATCTCCTCACGAGATTTTAGGAATATACTAGGTTGTAAGTGAATGAGTTGGGGCGTGAGGCCTCCAGACTTTGGGCCGTAATTTATTGGGCTACTCGTCTGGGCCCAAGGTGATAAATCAAGGTACCCACACTTACAAACCCAAAAATTGAACATCGTGTTAATTGGGAATTCAACTTTAGAACTCATGTTCTAGGAATGATAAATCGGATGTTTGGCTACTACATCTTGGACCTAAATAAAAAAGTTGACCACGTGATCAACTTAAATGGTAATTTAGAGACACCACTCGGGAAAATTAAGATTGAGTTTCGCATTACTGAATTAGAGTCACCCAACAATGCCATTTTTGGAAGGGGTTAATTCGACACCTAAAAAATCGTGCCATTTTCACTTCATCATAAGCTAAAGTTTATGCCCAACCCCGCCTAAAATGTAGGGGTGTTCACGTTACGATCCGATTTGATTTTGAAGTGTTTTTAGACGAAATAACTTGGTTATTCCTTAGAAAAACGAATCAAGACTGGACCAATAATGTCAGTTAATAGAACCTAGTCAATTTGATTTTTTATAAGGCCGATTTGGTCTAACTTTTCGATCCTAACACTACAAATTACATTAGTAAAAATAAATAAAATACTTGAGCCTATTTTTTCCCAAACATTAATAATTAAAAAATATTAAAAACTGCAACTAATACAAGCCTACTATTTGATTAAACTATAATTAAACCAGTCAAATATTATAATAGATTAGTTTACCATTTATTTATCATATATATACATAAGTGTATATACACACACACGCGCGCGCGTGTGTGTAAAAATATATTATTTAAAAAGAGTATGTTCGATCGGTCCTAACAATATTTTTAAACTAGTAAACCATGGATTGGATCGATTTGGTCAGTTTGCCAAAAAAATGAATCGTACAAGTTAAGAAAAAACTACAAAAAAAAAATGGTCAATTTGGTTCGGCCCGTCGATCCACTCATTTTTTAACACCCCTATTGATTAGATAATCGTCGAAATTAGAGGCAATCAAGATGAACCAAGGAGTTGCCTTTTGCTTCTATCAAATAGAAGCAAGACCAATCCAGCAAGACTCAGGACGATGATGACTCAAACGTAAAACTACCCAAATAGGAACAAAATGGAGCTGATCAAGGGTGGAGAAGACCAGAATAATCCCCATTGACCGAGTAATGAAATAACTACGCATAGTTCCTTTGGGATCACCACAATAAAAGAATATTTTTCTAATTGGCTCTGAGATACAAGATTTCAAAGAAAAGTAACTCATTCACTTCTTCGGATTGAATAATGAGGTATTTGCTTGGAATCCTTGCGATTCACTGGGCATTAAACCAAATGTTGTTTGTCACTGATTAAACATGGATCATACATGTGGACCTATCAAGAAAAATTCGAGGAATTCATAACCTAAGAAAGTTATGGAAGTTGAGGATGAAGTGAATAATCTAATTCATGCCAACTTTATCAAGGAAGTTGACTCCTAGGCTATATCTCCAACACAATATTGGTCAAAATAAAAATAAAAAGTGGAGGATATACATTGACTTTACATACCTCAATAAGGTCTACAAAAAAAATAACTTCCCTCTCCATAGAATTGACTAGATGATAGACTCAACTGCAGACCACTAGTGTATGAGTTTCATAGACACATACTCAAGCTATCACCAGTTACCGTTGTTCAACATCAAATATCAAAAGATATCTTTCATCACCACCTTAGGGGTCTACTATTATAAAGTTAATCCATTTGACCTCAATAATGCTAGGGCAACATACCAATATCTTATGACTAAATTATTTAAGAAGAATATATATTCCATCGTAGGAGTTTCCATTGATGACATGTCGGTTACAAGTAAATAAATAGTCTAGTATATCAAAGGTCTCTCCAATACCTTCAAGATCCTAAGAAACTATAAAATGAAGTTTACTGACTCTAAATGCCCATTTGGCATTAGCTCAAACAACTTCTTAAGATACATCATTACCCAAAGAGGTATCAAAGTTATTCTCGACGAGATTAGATGAAAGCTCTATAAGAAATAAAGAAAGCCAAAAAAGTCGTAGATGTTCTGTCCTTACAAGAATGCTAGAAGCCCTGAATCGATTCAAATCTAGAATGTCTGATAAGTTTTATCCCTTATTTCAATAATTTTAGAAATAAAACACAATGATCTGAAGAAAGTAATGTGACTAAGCACTAAAAGGACTTAAATGATACTAGGGCAATACTGTCAACACCGATCAATAGTGGGAAAATCCACATGTACCTGGTTATTTCCCAATATGCAACCAACACAACACTAGTTTAATAAGAAGATGGAGAGCATCAACCAATCTATTATGTAATCCATACTCTGATTGACTTTGAATTTTATATACCTATCGAGAAGTTATTTTCACACTACTGATCTGGGAAGTTTATACACTCAATTGATATTTGTACCGTAGTCATCCTAACATCTGACATCGAAGAGATTTTGAAGAAGGCCAACATATAAAAAATAATAACCAAGTGGTCATGGATTTGTCTTGGTTTTACACCGTCTATGAGATCCCAACTTCCATTAAAGGATAGGCTTTGTGTAATACCCTATATTTTTATATGCAATATTTAATTGTGTAAATTTGTGAAAATTAATTATGAGTGCCTATTGTGACACTCACTATTTACATTTTATGTGTTATTTGATTTGTATATGGAATCAGACGTAATTCATAGTAAATCGTCAATTGAATATTTGAAAGTGACTTAGTTTTATGGGTGACTATGGAATAGTCAGGTATTTGGTATCGAGGGTTTCCTTTTGGATTATCCCCTCGGTGTTGGGTTCCAATGATAGTGATGTAGTTTCCTATAATGCCAAGTAGCGTTGAATTAATAATTGATATTTCTGAGTAATATGGTCATTTGTGGGACAAATAAATTGTTCATTTTTATTAATTTTAAGTTGTTTTGAGATGCGTAGAATGTCCGTATTTAACTTAAAATAGTGAGTTTAGATCTATGGGGTTAGTTTATGGCTGAGGTCGTGTTTTAAGTCATTGGGAGATGTTTTGGGGATCATTTGGTTGAGTCTCATATATAGACCAAGCCTAATTTTTGGATTAAAAGGATTAGAGGGTCATTAGGGTTTTCATTCGACATATTTTACAATTTGGAGAGGCATCCTAAGTATAGAGAGAAGAAGGCTCTATGAGGAGAAGAGAAATTTGGAGGATTTGGGGATTCAGTCCTCAATCAATCCATGGGGTAATTTTATTTAGAGTTTGATTACAGTTTCTTTTGTGTTAGAATATTTCTATTCATTTAAATCTAAGCCTAATGAAGTTTAAAAATCTGATTTAGATTATTAATTAGTTAAATTCATAATTAACTTAATCAAGAGAATAACTATGTTAATTACAATATAAAATTGAGTGTGTTTTCTACATTAATTCAAGTTTGAAGTGATATATACAAGTTAATACTTAATTATATATTATTAATTATGTCAAATCTCCATGATAATGGAATATAAAGATGTGAATCTTAAGCTAATTGAAGAGATTTCATAAAACTAGGGTGTTTGATTAAAATATAAATTACCCTCTTTAATCTTGTTAGTATGTGTATATTGACTCCAGAAATTGGTTGTATTATATATTAGAAGTGGATTTGATGTTTTTTATTGGTTATTGTTAGAATCAATCTTGGGTAGTCATTAATGGGGTTTTGAAAACATAAATGGGGGTTTGGAGGGGCCAAAACCTGCAGGTTAAAAAGGGCCAACCTACATGTAGGATCAATCGATCGACCCCTATAGTCAATTGATCGACCCCTGTAATTGTATATAATTGAATTACGAAGGCATTGGCGCTAGTTTCGTATTTTTGGATTTGTTTTTGAATTCCTCATGATATTTTACCAATAGTGCCCAAGACTCAAATTTTGGGTGTGGCTTAAGGATAGGCTAAGGTTTGTTTGGGTTGGATTTTATGGCATATGTCTAGGCTATATTGGCCTTTAAGTAACTTATATGTGATGCGGTATGATATATTACTACATCGAGGTTTTGATTTGTTTGTTTAGGTAGTTGGATTTCTTTGAAGTCATTTTGTAATGTAGAGTTTAAGGTGTCCGTGAGGTGATAGTTTGCAAATTCGAGAGTATAATGGATTGTATTTGTGTTTTTGGAGTTTAGAGAATTGAATGGATTGTTTGAGTTTTATATGGTTATTATGAGATGTTAGTAGAATATTTATCCTTTGGGGATACTAGGATTAAGTCACAAGCCCTAGAATGGGGTGACCATATTGATATTCTTATATAAGTTAGGTGTGAGATAATAATTATATAGGGAGTCTAGGGAAATCAAGCCAGAGTTACATGAGATTAGATAATGTTAGCGTACTTGTTTTCTTATATAGGTTAATGGTGAGACAATACCTATATGTAAAGATCCTCGAGAGGTAAGGCTAGTGATGTACAAAATCAGATAAGGGTAATATATATATTACATTATAATAATAGTGATATTGTGTGAGACCTAGTAATGTTGGGTTTGTATGTGTTTGTTTGCTTTAACCCGTTAGCAAAATGTTATATCTTCTTACGTCTTTTATGTGTAAAATAACACTATAATGTGTGAGTGATCATGGGTAATATACTAGGAAGGATGTTGATGGGTCTCATACAATGTTTAATGGTACCTCGTTGATGATATGTGATTTATCGCAGTTCTTTTACCTCGATCCTACGGTTGATACATCCGTGCCCTCGAGTGTGGACAATACGAGGGATATATAGAATATAGCCTTCGGTATAGAGGCCATGCGTTGTGATGGGATTGAATAATTATTATCCCTTGTCGATGGCGTTGACGTTATAGGTTCGGGAAAACCTATAACTATACTTAATATGCACTAGTGATCCCCGAAGGCGATACGGATAATCCTTCGTATACCTTATATATGGGCATGCGCGTATCCCATTTAAATATACATGTCGGGGGTTGTACCTATGTATGAGCGTTAGACGTAGAGATGGCCTTTATCCTAATGTATGTGATTATGGGTTGCAATACTAGAGATAGTCATACCGGTTTATGTGCTATAGTAGAGACTATGGCCACATGGTTCAGAATCCTCCAGCCTGGGTCGGCCTCGAAGTTAGGACGAAGGGGAGAAGGAGAAAAAAGGTCCCCCCTCTCTCCCTATTCACCATGTGCCTGTGGGTGATTCGAGGATATGGAAGTCCTTTTTACGCCACTCATATCGACGACTTTGCAGTCTACCTCGGATATAAAATTAGTCATCGTCAAATGGGGAATAACATGAAGAAATGGAGTCACCAACCTATTTTGCTCCAAATAGGCAAAAGAATGTAGCCGTTTAGAGAGAACGACATTAAGGGTATATTGATGCATAAGAAACCAAGTGATTCGAAGGTCCGAGGACTAAGTTATGAAATGGAAAGGTGTTAGGCGTCCATTCCGCACTTTCGATCTCTCATGGTCTATGTTAATCTTCGCTTTTCTCCAAAGCATGATGTGTGTGTATATGTGCGCAATATAGATAATGGGAGAAAAGAATTATTTGACTCGCATTATGGAAAGGACGGTGCGCATTCATCCATACGAGTGTACCCAAAAATAATCATAAACATAGGAAGTAAGTGTTCACCGAATCACGAATTGCTATGAAAAAGCGAATGTGCATGTCGGATGAGGCACAAATATGCAGGATTCTAGGACTCATAAAATAGATATAGTAGCATATAAAAGATATAAACCAAAAAGGGAGGACTCGAATCTCGGGATTAGCCTAAGACACCTACGAAGCCCACGGGGCATCAAAGTCCACATATTTCAAAAATAATGTAGGGGTGGGGTTCAAACCATAAATCCAAATGTATGACTCATTTAGAGTGTTTTTGGAGAGAAATGTGTTCAAGTGTTCAAGTGTCAAAAAATAGTGAAGTCTTACTTTTGGAATTTATGAATAAACCCTCTTTTTGTCTTTTTGGGTTTTTTATGAAAATAAGTTGTCTTAAATACTAATAATAAAATGAGAAGATCACTTGATGTGAGACAAGAAACAAATCTAGAATATATCACAAAATGAGAATAAAGTGAATAATAACACTTAAGTGAATAAACTAGAAAAGGATGAGAGAATAGACCTCCTTATAAATCTTTGTTGCTAAATTTAAGATGTATATAGGTTGGTTTCTGTAATGGTATGAAGGTAATATGATAAGGTGAGGTGGGTGATCAAGTATGGTAGGAAATTGAGGTGGGAGAATATTGGACAATGGATTTTTTTAGTAATGAGAAGGCTTTGATTTCGAGAGAATATTTCTTGACTGTTGAAAGGGACCTCCTTCAAGAGTGAGGTCATGAGCCCTTTCTATATCTCCATTTAGGGTTAGGGGTGCCGACCTTCCTTATCGGGCAAGGAAAGTACACCCTGCTTATAGGCAGGGGGCGGGAGGCCTATAGGCATTCTGGTTCGAACTTCTCAAAAAAACGGGCATAAAATTTAAACCATAAGTCTGAATCGCGCACAACTAGGATCGTTAGAAAAAAAAATCAGATCCCTTCAAGAATCCATTGATCCAAACCCGGGTTCGTGAACTGACTGAAGTAAAATGGATCTCTAAAGTACCCGATGGTCTCTAAACCAGGGTTTCTCGGAGGAAAACGAATCTTTCGTGCGAACTGTAAAGTCGATTTACGCACAACATAGACCGTTGGAAATGGAATTAAGAGACCGTCGAGATTTAATTGAGCTTAGCACTATACCAAAATGCTATTTTCGTAACAGACTAATTTTCTATTTACTAACAGTATTATACCATTACTATTTCTTGCACTAAAATACCGTCAGTAATCTAATATAACCGTTAGTAATCTTAATTCAATATTTTTAAAGTGAATAAAAAAAGTAAAAATAATAAATTTTTCCGCCGAAACAAAAGAAAAGCCCGACTCCCACAAACCCACATGTGGAGGCAATTATTATGCAACACAAATAAATACGAGAGAAGCAATATCAAGAAAGAGCAAGTAATATAAGATGCCAATCACACAACAAAGGATGTACGTGGTTCAGCAAGGATGTGCTTACATCCACGGTGGTGCAGCCGATATTATTTCTATATACTCCGGAGAGTAATTACAGAGAATATATCTTGTCCTTTTGCCCCGGACCTAGGGTTTAATATATACATGTACATGTAGGTAAGTGGAGGTGATGGGTTTCTCCACGTTTTTCATCTCCCGTATAACGTCCAATTGTGGAAACGTGGGGGAGACCGGATCAATATAAGAGATGAGGGGTCCGGACTTTGGGCCCCTAGGACTGGGCTACTCGTCTGGGCCCATGGTTCTAAATTTCGGGTACCCACAATTGCCCCTAAATTTGTTGGGCCATGTTTATGGGTTCAATGGATTTAAATGATCAGCCATTATGGATGATTTGCGGTTCTTTGAAAACTGTGAAGTTGATTTGGCGGCACCCGCTTCACTTATTGTGCGCTATGATTAGAATTTGAAGGCTTGTTGGGATAGCCACTTTTTTTCCCGTCGCTTCAGCCTTTCCAGTACTCTTCTATCTTCTGAGAACTTTAGCACCTCGGACCTTCTTCTCTCAATTTCCATTTCCATTGTTTCTTAGTTGTCTGAGCTCGTGCTTCTTCATCATCTGAACCGATCTTCTATTTTGTAAGTTTCATGTGCCCTCTCCTTATACTTTCTCTTTGGTTTGTAGCTTTTCTTGGGTCTTCTAATGGCGAAGATTGGGAATAGGTCAATCTCTGAATTTAGGAAGTTTTACAATATTCCTGAGTGGGTAGATATTGAGTGTTGTGCCTCCCCTCCTAGGAATGTTAGGGATATAGATGATGCTCACTGGATCCATGTTCTGTTACTTTCCCAGGGGGGACTCACTTTCCCTCCCAATGATTTGTTCCTGCATTTCTTTGGCTATTTTAATATTGTTCTTGTACAATGCTCGCCCAATGTGTGAAAAATAGTAAATGGCGTCCATAGGATAAATCAGTTGTATGGTACTAGGTTAGGACTTGCCGAGGTCTGTTTCTGTTATTCCTTTTCTCGAACTAGTTCAGGTGTCTAATACCTCAAAGCTAGGAGCCCAGATAGGGTATTGGTAGTAAACCTACCTGATTCCCATAAAGACTACTGGCAAGAAGGTTTCCTTATTAGGAATTGGCAGTTCCCTCCCCAATTTGAAGGGTCGAGGTCTGAGAGATTCTCTGTTCCTTTTTACGAGGAGGAATATATAGGTAGACATTGTCCTATTGTTTTAAATTTTGCTGATTTGTGACCTTTTTAACTCTTCTTTGCTTTTTCTTGCGCAGCGAAGTCAAAGAACTTGGAACCTGCACTCAACGAGGTCCGTCTTTCAGAGTTGGTAAAGGCTTGGAAAATCAGGGAGCTTTTAGGTGACGACGAGCACCCCAGATCTGCTGCCTTCTTGCTCGAGTATAAGAATGTTGGCTCCAGCTTCATAGCGAGGCCAGTGGATAGTATACCAGAGTTCGATTCCTTCAAAGATACTGCTGCAGAGCCTATCCAGATAGACGAGGAGGAGAGCAGCTCTGAGAGTGACAATTTGGGTGGAAGGAGCCTTGACAGTAGCAGTTCCTCTGACCGTGAGGAGGTTTCTGAAGCTCGGAGATCGTCGAGCACTTCTAGCAGCTCAAGTGAAGACATAGTTCCTCCGAGGAAGAACTTGATTAGAGACGATGAGGAGGAGGACCACGTGCTCCTTGCACAGAGGTCGAAGAAATAAAAAGCTACTTCTGGGGCCGTGGTTACTGGTTCTCGATCCTCCGCTCAGGAGCAGGAGAGGAGGAGGAAGGAAGAGGAGCGGTGAGAGAGAGAAAGAGGAAAAAAGAAGAAGAGAGGAAGAAGTTAGAAGAGAAGAGGAGGGCGGAGGAGAGGAAGAAGAGGGAGAGCGATAAGGAGGAAGAGAAGAGAAGGGTTGAGGCGAGGACGAAGGTTGGGCAGTCCTTAGTCCCAGTATCTGCTCTGCCTGAAGGGACCTCCATGGCAATTTCTCCTCAGCTGGCCCCGGCTCTGCTCGAGAGAGCTGTCCTCCCGGCTGATCGCCAAAGGGCAGTAGGTTCAGGGCACCTGGCCCTTCAGGCTAGTCAGAGGCTTGCTCTGGTAAGGTTTCTTTTTTTCTTGCATTTTTCTAACTTCTCTCATTTTCCTCTTCTAATATCTTCTCTTTTTCGCAGTTTGTTACTGACTTCGTCGTGCTGTATCGTTCACGCGATGAGCTGGTGAAGAAGAACAGTGAACTGGAGCAAGAAAACTCTGCCCTGAAGTTGAAAGGTAAGGAGCTCGAAGCCAGTTTTAAGGCTGTTGACTCTGCTCGGATCTCATCCAATTTAGCTCTTGCTACTGCGAGCAAAGAAAAGGATGCGGCGATCACGGAGCTACGGGAGCTGATGCATGCCTACGACCAAGTTTGCTCGAGCAAACTTGCTGTGCTGGAGGAGAAAAGGGTGCTTATTGAAGAGCTGAAGAAGAAGGAGTCTGAGGCTATCATTGTCAAGGAAGACTCTTATAACTCCGGCTGCGCTGCGGTATACGAAGATGCTGAAGTTCAGATAGGCTATATCAGCCGTCTGAACTTCAAGAAAGGATGGAATAAGGCTCTCGTAGCTGCTGGGGTGGATATTGCATCCCCACTTTTTGACGAGCACGACCCAGGGCCGAGGCCAGTCGTAGACGAGGACCCTGCCCCAGCTATTGAAGGCCCTGATCCTGTCCCTTAGGCGACTCCTGCTGGCGTTTCTCTTGTTGAGGGGATGGAGGTCATCCCTGCCGAGGACAGTGCTCCTGCTGATGCTGATAAGGAGAAAGGACCATCCACCTCTGGGCCTCCTGAGGTTGCTAATTGATAGGGTCTTTGTATTTTTGCGTTTTCCAGTCTGTAAATTTTCTTTCTTCAGTCTGATGTAACTTTAATTTTTATTAATGAAAAAGCTTCCTTTCTGCTAGTGCTGATCTCTTTCTCTCCTTTGTCTTTCTTTCACTTGTAGTTAGTTGATGTGGATGATTACATTCCTGCTACTTCCCAGTTGGGTAGGACCCTTGGTCCCAATGCGAGCACTGAAGTTCGCCAGGCTTTTGTTAAGCTTTGCAAGTCTCTCAGGTCTAGAAATCAGAAATATAAGGAGCAATCCGAGCTAGTGGCTAGGCTGAAGGACAGGCTCCGGGAGATGGAAGACATTGGTGCCTCAGTGCAAGAGGAAGTCAATGTGCTGAGAACAAGACTCCTAGAGGCCACCGAGGTCAACCAAGTTGGGGAGTTCCTTCAGCGGGAGAACGAAGACCTAAGGAGGGAAGTCTTACAACTTAGGGAGCATGCACCGAGCACTGTTCAAGCAGTATTACAAGGCTCCTCATCATCGCAAGCTGGAGCTGATCATAATGTTACCCCTCCCATGTCGCGAAGTCTCACCCGCCCTCCCCTTCCGCGATCTAGTAGGAGCACCAGGAGAAGAAGCAGGGAAGGAGAATAACTTCGTGATAGGGAAATGGAGAAGCTCCGTGGTGATGTTCAGCGAGCATATGTAATCGCTGTTGGGCTTCAAAGGGACGTCACCCGGTTGCGGCACTTGTTCAAGAAAGGTCCTTGGCAAGCGTGGGCTGATGGTTATGATCAAGGCTGGTCGGATGCTCCAATAAGGCTATCTGAGTTCGAGGAGCTTTCTTTCATCAGGGGATGGCTAAGTGCCTTGAAGGAGCTGCAAGCCCCGAGGAACTCGGTGCTATGTTATCGTCATGATATGTCTTCCTCCACTCTGGTGCCCAACCCATTCAGGAGGGACGATCGATGGATCCCCATCGATGCTATTCCTCGGCAATTATTGGAGTCGGATGCGAATGAGGTTGTGGAAGAGTTTGCTCCTGCTCCTGATGACGGACGAAGAGCTCGAGTGGCTGATTATCTTGCCTAGAGGCTTCCACCCCTTGAGATTTTGCCAGTTGTTATATATATATTTTTTATTTTGATAATGTAAATGCTTTGGGCGAGCTCGCCGACTAAACATGTATTATCATTGTTGTAAGATGGATTAATGAAAAGTTTGTGTTTTTGGGTAATTTTGCCAAATAAACGTGTATATCCTACTTTTCGTACCCTTGCTGCTTTATGATTTCTTCTGTTTTGTCATGCAAGTGTCCCCCCAGTCCAGTATAATATCAAAGTACCATTGTGCCCCACCTTACCTTTTAGGTTGTGTCGTCACACTCCCTTAGGCCTAAGTAGGGCAATTGGCGAGGACACACCTGGTGTTGGATGTCTTCATCCGATCAAGATTTTGTTCAACCGAAGTAGGTTTGATGACCAGTATAAGATTTGGTCGTATTGCCTAAGAATCCTCTGTAGGGCTTTAAATATTGCCAGGGGCAACACTAAGAGGTCTCTCGTGTTTTATGATGATGACCTGAGGATGGGTATTCCCCTGCTGTAGTGATCAAGGTGCTTGTTATTTGGAAAAGATGTGTGATGAATGCAACTGTCACCAATCAGAGTGTAACCAACTAAGTAACTTTCATTAGTAATAAGAAAAAATGAACTTCTGTTTTCATAACAAAAGAAATACAAGGAAAAGATCTAAAAATAGAATTTCTTGAGATTAACTGCTTTCCATGCTCGTGGTATTTCTCCACCCTCCATCGTTTCCAAGTGATAGGCACCTTGCAGATCGTCTTTAGTTACTTTAAAGGGTCCTTCCCAGTTTGGGCCTAGCTTGCCGTTTGACGACTTCACTGTGCTGCCTAGGACCTTCCTTATAACATAGTCCCCAACTTGGAACGCCATCGGGCTAACCCTTTTGTTGTAATGCTTCGCGAGTTGTTACTGATAGTTCTCTAGCTTCACCAGGGCCAGTTCTCTACGCTCGTCGGTTAGGTCGAGTTCGGCGAGCAATGCTTCTTTATTCAGGCCTTGATCGACAAGGTTGGATCTCATTGTTGACAAACCTGCTTCTAATGGGATGACTGCTTCCACGCCGTATGTCAGCGAAAATGGGGTTTCTCCTGTTGCTCGCCGAGGAGTGGTTCGGTATGCCCATAGAACATGGGGTAGCTCTTTTACCCATGCGCCTTTGACTCGCGCTAATCGCTTCTTTAATCCGTCGATCACAGTTTTGTTGGAAGCTTCAACTTGGCCATTGCTCTGAGGGTAGGCTACCGAGCTGAAGTGGTGTCTGATCCCATGCTCGGTACAGAAGTTCTGAAAGGGACCACTTTCGAACTGCGTTCCATTGTCGGTGATGATGGTTCTGGGGATTCCAAACCGAGTGATTATATTTCTCCATATGAACCTTATCATATCAGCATCTCGGATGTTCGCCAGGGATTCAGCCTCGATCCATTTGGTGAAGTAGTCAGTCGCAACCAACAGGTATTTACGATTGCCGACGGCGGTAGGCAGTGGTCCCACGATGTCCATTCCCCATTGGGCGAAGGGCAATGGGCTGGACAGGGACTTCAGATCACTGGTGGGTTGGTGGACCATAGGAGCGTGGAATTGACATTTCAGGCATTTGCGAACATATACTGCGGAGTCCTTTTGCATGTATGGCCACCAATAGCCTTCCTTCATTGCTCGAAAGGCTAGAGACCTTCCTCCGATATGACTTCCACAGATTCCGTCATGAAGCTCGTGTAGCACTTGCTCGACATCACCTGGGTGGACGCATCTAAGGTAGGGACCGGAGAAGGATTTCTTATACAAGTCGCCTCCTGTGGATAAGTGAAAGCGAGCAGCTTTGACTCTTATTTGGAGGGCAGTTTTCTTGTCATCTGGGAGTGTGCCATCCTTTAAATAGCCCCTTAAGGGGTCCATCCAGCTGGGGGCTGATCCCACCTGGAGTACTTGTTCCACGTTTGGTAACTTGCTATTGTGGTTAATGCTCGAATAAATGAGGAAATCGATGGGGATGACCCTCTTAAGGTCAGAGTCAACTGCCGAACTCAAGGCTGCTAAGGCATCAGCGTGACTGTTTTGCCCCCTGGGAAACTGCTGATGTTGATCTCTTCAAAGCTTGACATTAATTCCCTTACTAAGGCGAGGTAGGCTGCCATTCTTTCATCCTTTGCATTGTAATCTCCACTTATCTGATTGGAGACTAGCTGAGAGTCGCCGAACACCTGTAAACGTTTTGCTCCTAGAGTTTGTGCCTTTTGGAGACCGGCTATTAGGGCTTCGTATTCTGCTTCGTTGTTGGAGGCTGCAAATCCAAGCCTGATTCCTTGTTCGAGGATTGTGTTTTCTGGAGTGATGAGGACAATGCCTACCCCTGCCCCCTTTGAGTTGGAGGCTCCATCAACAAAGAGTTTCCAGGTTTTTTCTGTTGCTTAGTTCTTCTTTTGCTTTGTTGGTTGAGGTTGGTCGGAGAGTTCCTCGCCCGTGAATTCGGCTATGAAATCAGCAAGGATCTGACCCTTGATAACTGTCCTTGGTTGAAATTGGATGTCAAACCGGCCGAGCTCGATTGACCACTTAGACAGTCTGCCCGACAAGTCCGCTTTCCTTAGGACAGCCTTAAGGGGATGCGATGTAAGGACGATGACAGTATGGGATTCGAAATAATGCTTCAGCTTCCTCGAGGCTATTACCAGTGCAAAGGCGAGCTTCTCCAATAGCAGGTACTTTTGCTCGGCGTCTAATAAGGTCTTGCTCGCGTAGTAAACGGGGTGTTGGATTCCTGCAACCTCGCATATTAACGTAGAGCTGACTGTGTGATTGGATACCGAGAGGTACAGGTACAAAGAATCCATTTGCTGTGGTATGACAAGCAGCAGTGGAAAGCTTAAGTAGGCCTTGAGCTCGTCCAAAGCTCGCGAGCAGTCTGGGCTCCAGTCTATCAGTTTACTCCCCTTTAGAAGCTGGAAAAAAAGGTTTGCATTTCTCGAAGGATTTGGATATGAAGCGATTTAAGGCAGCGAGCATTCCAGTGAGCTTCTGCACGTCCCGGATTGTTCGAGGGGGTTGTACCCTGTTGATTGCATCGATCTGGTCTGGATTAGCTTCTATGCCTCTCTTACTGACTAAGTATCCAAGAAATTTTCCTGACTGGACACCGAAGGAACACTTGCTCGCATTAAGCTTTATTCGGTACTTCCTGAGGATTTCGAAGGTTTTTGACAGGTCTGAAAGGTGATTTTTCTTCTTCTTGCTCTTAACGAGCATGTCATCGATGTAGACCTCCATTGTGTCTCCCATTTGATCCTTGAACATTTTTGTGACCAGCCGCTGATAGGTTGCCCCCGCATTCTCGAGCCCAAATGGCATGACCTTGTAGCAATATAACCCAACTGTCGTGATGAACGCCATTTTGTCCTGGTCTGGGGCATACAAGGGGATCTGGTGATATCCTGAGTATGCATCCAGGAAACTCATTCGCTCGTGAGCTGCAGTGGCATCTACTAGTTGGTCTATCTTTGGGAGGGGGAAACTATCCTTAGGGCATGCTTTGTTGAGATCAGTGAAGTCAATGCAAACTCTCCACTTCCCATTATTCTTCGGAACTACTACTGGGTTGGACAACCACTTGGGGAATTGTACTTCCCGCATGGATCCTGCATCCAGTAGTTTTTCGACTTCCTTTTCGACCGCCTTAGCCTTCTCGGGTGCGGTTCTTCGAGCCTTCTGCGTGACTGGCTTGAATGTGGGGTCGACGTGCAACTGATGACAGACTATATCAGGATCGATGCCAGGCAGCTCGTATGGTTCCCATGCGAAAACATCTACGTTGTGTCTCAGCAAGGTCGTCAACTCCTTCTGTTCTTGGTCGGTGAGAGATGCTCCAATCAAGAAGACTCTGCTACTGTCACCAATTTCGGCTATAACTTCTACTAGGTTCTCGACGACACGCTCGGAGGGGAGGAGCCTGGTCTCCTCTACTCCAGGTCTTCCATACTTTAATTGCTATTTAGAAGGTATTACACCCTCTTCAACTTTCTCGCTGGGTTGACCGTCCTTCTTCTCTGGCTTTGGTCGGATGGCTGCTATGAAGCACTTCCTCGCCATTGCTTGGTCACCGTGGATCTCTATTACTCCTCGCTCGGTTACATACTTGAGCTTCTGATGGTAGGTCGAGGAGACCGCCTTCATTGCATGAAGCCATCCTCTGCCGAGGATGGCCTGGTACGGTGATTCGATGTCAACTACCAAAAACTCAATCATCTTGGAGACGTTCCCAGCACGAACTGGCAGCACTATCTTGCCTAGGGGCATAGTCATTTTTCCAGCGAAGCCGACCAAAGGAACAGTAGCTTCCTTTAGGTCGGCGACGCTCAACTTTAATTTCCTGAATAGGTCGAGGTACATTACTTCAGATGAACTTCCTTGATCGACGAGCAGCTTGTCGATGTCAAAGTTGGCTATCCTGAGTGTAATGACCAGGGCATCATGATGTGGGGTCCTTACTCCCATCAAATCTTCATCCGTGAAAATAATATGCTTGTTATAGTTGACGTCCTCTACTCGTCGACGCTTTCCTGACTGTGACTTTCCTGGATCGATTTGAAAAGCTTGCATTACCGCTGTAAGTTTTTTCATTTCCATTCGAGCTGAGTTCCCTTGTATCTGCTTGACGTCAGATACTATGTGGATTACTGCGAACTCGTATCCAGCATCATCCTCTAGCACGTTGTCGGGTCTCGCCTCTCTGTTGGCAGTCACTTTCTCTGCCCTTTTTTCCACAAAGTCGTTCAAATGCCCGGACTGGGCCAACTCTTCGAGGTGAGACTTAAGAGCTTTGCAGTGCTCGGTTTTGTGTCCTCCCTCTTTGTGAAAAGCGCATCTCAACGCATTGTTCCTCTTCGAGGGGTCTCCTCCCATTTTCCTGGGCCACTTGATGAATGGCTCATCCTTGATCTTTGCGAGAATCTTGTAAATTGGTTCTTTGAAGACGGTGTTGACCGCCTGGAATACTTTCGACGGGTCATGGTTCCCTCCGTTCTTGGAGCCATTTTTGCCTCCGTTCTTTCCTCCTTTCCTCTGGTTCTCAGTTTTCTCACCTACCTTGGTAGTGAGCTTAGCTCGACCGTTTTCTCATGTATTAGGGCGGGTGACATCTTCCACCTTTGTGTATTTCTCGATTCGGGCCATTAGGTCGTCAATAGTCATAGCTTCCTTCTTCGTTAGGGACTGGTAAAGGAGGGAAGAACTAGGGAGCCCAATTTTGAAGGAGGCCACTGCCACTTTCTCCGCGCAGTCCTCGATCTCATTGAATAACTCCCAGTATCTCTTCGCGTATTCTCGGAGGGTCTCTTGAGGCGTTTTCTTCATTGTTAGTAGAGCATCCATCCTTTTGAGATGGGAGCTACTGGTAATGAATCGGGCCGTAAAAAGTTCGGCTAGGGATTTGAAATTCTTGATCGACCGGTGGGGGAGCCTTTCGAACCACTTCTGTGCTACATCATGAAGGCTCGAGGGAAAAATACGGCACATCAGGGCATCTCGGTGACTCCAGAGGGTCATGGCCTGTCGGTATTGCCTGACGTGATCGATAGGATCAGTGTTTTCGTCATAAATCTTGAACCTTGGGATGGAAAATTTCTTGGGAGCTTCCTCCTCTTTGATTTCTCTTGTGAAATGTGACTTCATCTGGGTTTTGAGAGCTCGCCTTGCGAGTTCTCTGGTTGATCTTGTTCCGTGGTGAGCGGGATGCTGGTCCATCTCCCTGCGGACCATGTTTCGTATGTTCTCGTCGTTGCGAGCAGGGCTCTGGTAGCGGCGAGCTCTTCGCAGCTGTTCGCGGAGGTCATCGTCTGACTCGCCTCCTTCGTCCCTTTGAGATTCTCGCCTAGGGCTCCTTCCTCGGCTGCGAGATTTGCTCGCCTGAGGGCTAGGAGTGCGATATGGGCGTCTCCTGTTATCAGGATGAAGCTCCCTCTCCAGTCTTCTTTTCAAGCGAGCATTCTCAGCCTCGTATCTGCGAGAAGACTCCCTCTGCTCGTGGAGCCTTGCCTCGTACGCATCAATCAACCTGGATATCTGCGTGGACCACGCTGGTCCCTGACTTTCTTCTGAGGCTGGTCTTTCCAAGCGAGCTCTCTGATCTGAACGTCGGACTTCAGACCTAATCCTGCGAGGAGCAGGTGACTCTTGAATATCTCCTGCTTGGGGAGCATTGCTGCTGTGGCCAGACAGCTTAAACTCCTTTCTTGACGTGGGCTCTTCTCAGGGAAAGATGAACGGTTCCCACAGACGGCGCCAATTGTGGAGGCAATTATTATGCAACACAAATAAATACGAGAGAAAAAATTATCAAGAAAGAACAAGGAATATAAGATGCCAATCACACAACAAAGGATGTACGTGGTTCAGCAAGGATAAGCCTACGTCCACGGTGGTGCAGTCGATATTATTTCTATATACTCCGGAGAGTAATTACAGAGAATATATCTTGTCCTTTTGCCCCGGACCTAGGGTTTAATATATACATGTACATGTAGGTAAGTGGAGGTGATGGGTTTCTCCACGTTTTTCATCTCCCGTATAACTTCCAATTGTGGAAACGTGGGGGAGACCGGATCAATATAAGAGATGAGGGGTCCGGACTTTGGGCCGCCAGGACTGGGCTACTCGTCCGGGCCCATGGTTCTAAATTTCGGGTACCCACACCACCCAAACGAAAAGTTGTTTCACCTAGGCTGCGTTTGTTTGCCAGGAAATGAAAGAAAAAGTGAAGGAAAATAACTTTCCTACACTTTTTGTTGTGTTTGGTTAGCAGGAAAGTTGTGGAAAAATGATCCTACAATTTTCCTGCAGAAAAACTTTTCCACAAAACACATCCTACCAAATACCTAGGATTTGACAGGAGAGTTTAAAGAAAGTTGGTATATTATTATTATTATTTTTACTTTTATAATCATTATTATTGTTGTTGTTACAACTATATATATATATATATTATATTATATATATATATATATACATTTTTTATAATTTCCTTAAAAATTTTCTCTTGTAATCAGACATACAAGAAAATAATTCACTTTGCTTCATTTTTCTCAAAAATTATTTTCCGGTTAACTTTCTTGACAGACAAAGAGTGCGTTGGTTTACTCAACCAAACGAACCTCACCCAAACGAAAGTCTCTCCCACGCACCCAATCGCGTGTTCCGTTCATCTCGTATCCTCAGTCACCTAGGGTTTCACTTTGTTGGTATTTTGAGGTATGTATATGCATATTTATTTGTTTTGCAAATTAGTCTGATTATGTTCAACCAAAGAAGTTGGAAGCAAGTCTGATTATGTGTGTATATTCTTAAGGATCCATTTGTTAAACATATACAATTATATCCTTAAATCTTTGTTAAACTATCTTCATTTGTTCAACCAAAAAAGTTGGAAGTTATAAGTTAAGCAGCCATTTTTCAGGTTCGAAATGAAGCTTCTCTATTAGAATATTAGAGGGATGACCAAGCCTAATGCTAAAATAGCCTTGCTGAAGTTAATATCTAATAACAAACCTGATTATGTGCAGTGGCGGATCCAAGATTTCCGTTCAAGTGGGGCGAAAGTTTGGAGTAGTGCCGGGGGTTCGGGGGCGGGAGCCGCCGAGGCGATTTTTTTTTTGAGTTATTTCGAGTTTTATACAAATTCTAGCTTTATAATACCCAAACAAATACTATCAATCATTATTAACAATACTTAATTAATTTCAAGAAATAAACAACGCTTAATAATTATACACAATACCCAAAATGAATTTCTCCAAGTTGATTTGGGACAAACAAATTAATTCCTAACATTTGGAAATATGGCATAAATCAAAATTTGTCTACACCAAAATAATCCACACTTAAAAATGTGGGCCCCCATTGCCACTAAAATTATAGCCCGAAGATACCTATAATTTGTGAGTCCAGTCCACTTCAAGTTGTAGTCTTCAACCAACCTTAGTTTGAGGTTTGAGTAACAACACGCTGGTAAATGAAATTGCCAACCACTCCCATTTCTTGAGTCCAGTCCACTTCAAGTTGTAGTTTTCAACCAACCTTGGTTTGAGGTTTGAGTAACAACACGCTGGTAAATGAAATTGCCAACCACTCCCATTTCTTGATTAAAAACCCAATTGATTTCGAGACCAAACAACCCCTTATCTTCATAAGAATTCTTGCAACCAAACACTCCATTAGGGATAAACAAAACCCTAGATACCTCATATTTTTCTCCTGCGCCACTTTTGCCTTGGTGCACCCAAACCAGATCCAGCATCTCGTCAGATAAATCGCTGTCGACGACGAGGTCCGTTCCTCCTACTCCGGCGAGATCAAGCTTGAAATGAGGAACACGAGGGCAGAGGAACCCTAATTTTTTTTTTTTCAAATCTGAACTGGGGCGGCCGCCCCAGTTCGTCCTGACGTGCGTCCGCCCCTGATTATGTGTATATAGCCGAACCGTTGGTTAAGGTTGATTCTATCCATTTTTGGAGTAATATTAACTTGTGTGTGCTAACCATAGAGGATCTCGAATATCTAATATTTGTTTATTTAATTCTAAGAACGTCCCTCCTCCTCAAGTTATTTTAAATGCAAATTAGTTTTTTTTTTTTTTTTTAGAGAAGAGGGACAGTACCCCCACACATATTATTAACAAATAGGGGAAAAAGCCTCTCCTAAATGGCTATTACAAGCTCAAGGGAAAATAAAACTCAACTTTGGGGAGCCAATGACCAAAGAAGATAAAGCAATACATATGGTCCTTTATGATGGTCCACTTTTACAAATCACCTCAATTAAACTAATCTAAGGTAATTGAAGCCTATTTTATCTAAATTAATGGCTCCTCTAGCTTTCTTAGGGAGATTAAGGAAATCATTGTAAATCTTCATCTCTGCTGGAAGTTGAGGTCCTTCTTTAGCCAATCATTTTCGCTTCCATGTAACAATTGAGTTAGGTTGAATTGAATACTTTGGAGGTTGGACTTGATCTCTTCAATCATATCTCTGATTCTCCATGGAATGGACCATCCTTCATTGATCATATTAACAACCACTAAAGAATCCATTTCAATCGAAATAAAGTTAAGGTTACTTTGAATGCATGTTTTAATACCTTTCTTCAAAGCCAAAATTTCTACTTCAGACCCGGGTTACCTTGTGAGGCTCCATCAACATTCAATTTTATCCAATTGTTAATAGGAGGGATCCATGATAAATTTAGGAGCTCTAGCCACAGTAGAAATATGAATCTGAAATATCTCTAAAAAATTTCCATCAAAAATGTTAGCACTGCTATAAAATTTAATACCCCTGCATAAATTAGAGATGAAAAAAATAACTTGATTAATAACCCCCGAGGGATTGAATTTTTTAGAATCATATAGAACCCTGTTTCTCTCCTTCCATATCACCCAACAAACAGCATTAGGAATAGCTTTCCCCAGAAATTTTGAATAATCACCTGCCCTCCCATTAATCCACCAGCTCATAAACAATGTTGAAATAGAGTTTTTATCAATTTTAGCTCCCATAAGAGCTTCAAAAAAGTCCCAAAATGGCTTAGTGCCCTTGCAATTTAGGAATAAGTGATGAGTAGACTCACATTGATTGAGACAAGCCTGGCATCTAGAAACCAAATTGATTCCCAGATCTTTTTTAGCATCATCTAGAGGAAGGCAATCATGCAAAATTCTCCAGGTATTGATCGAAATT
Source organism: Sambucus nigra (assembly GCA_949130495.1). Taxonomy (NCBI): domain Eukaryota; kingdom Viridiplantae; phylum Streptophyta; class Magnoliopsida; order Dipsacales; family Adoxaceae; genus Sambucus; species Sambucus nigra. The sequence goes on from OX422212.1 coordinate 227,578,554, forward strand.
TTCTTAGGAATTCCCTCATCCCAGGCCTGTTTCATGACAGCTGAAGTAGGAACATGATTCTGACAAAATTCCAGAGCTGAAGCAAATGTGAATTGGCTAGATGAAGATAACTTCCAGATCCGTTTATTTTTGGATATGATCATGTTGTCTAAACAGTCCTCTTTCACAATCATCATTCTCTTCCAAGAATGAGATCCCACTGTTGGATTGTTTGATTTATATCTGATCTACATAAATTCAGCCCACAAAGAATTCTCTGATTTAAATTTCCAAAAAAGTCTCATAGCAGAAGCTGTTATCAAATTGTTGAAGTTTGTAAACTCCAAACCACCTTCAGACTTCATTCTATATAGGGATTCCCAGGATTTCCATTGATATTTCCAACTTTTTCTTCATTACCACCCCAAAAAAATCTATTCAGCATAGTCTGAATCCTCCTAATTATTGCCTTGGGGGGTTGTAAAGATGCAACAAGGAACATAGGAATAGTTGAGAGAACATGCTTTATCAAGGTATATCTACCACCACTGGATAGAAATTTGTCTTGCCAACCTTGAATTCTGCTTCTAATAGCTTCTATCAGTCTATCAAAATATCTGATCCTATTTCTCCCCTTGTAGAGTGGACATCCCAAGTAAATCAAAGGTAATTTATTTATTTTCAATCCAGTAGCATCCTCTATATGCACAGCTTTTTCAGGAGGCAATTTGTCAGAAATGGTAAAATGGCTTTTAGAAAAATATATTTTTTTTAGAAATCAATTCATACTTGTGAAGGTATTCCATTAAAGATTTTAAGCTCCTTTTATCTCCTCTTATAAAGATTATCACATCATCTGCAAATGAGAGATGAGAGATCAAAGGACAGCCACTCAAATGATAGTAAGGCTTGACAGATTCAGGAATCATCAAACTATTCAAACCTCTACTCAATACTTCAGCAGTTAAAATAAATAAACTAGGTGAGATCGGATCTCCCTGCCTGAGACATCTGGAAGAATTGAAGAATCCTTTAGGAGCACCATTAATAAAAACTGAATACCAATTGTTTGATATTATCCTCCAAATGAAGTCTATCCATCTTTCCCCAAACCCAAAACATCTCAGCACTTTGATTAGGAATTCCCAATTGACTCTATCATAAGCCTTCTCTATATCCAATTTCAGAATAGCATTTCCCCCATGACTTTTCCTATCCAAATTGAATACCATTTCTTGAGCCAATAGGACATTATCATATATACACCTCCCTTTAACAAATCCACTCTGGTTAGGGGAAATTAAATAAGGAAGAACAACAGATAATCTAGATGAAAGAATTTTTGAAATTATCTTGTATGAGTAATTACAAAGGTTTATTGGCCTATAATCACCACAATACCTGGGATTTTTCACTTTAGTAATCAAAACAATAGAAGTGCTGGTCCAACTTTTTGGAAGAATTGCTCCAACAGAGAAGCTAATAATAGCAGCTACTAGGTCTGCTTTGATGATTTTCCAACATTTTTTTTAAAAAACACTCCCAAATCCATCAGGACCAGGGGCTGCCTCTGAGCTCAAAGCCTTTATAGCCTCTTCTATTTCATCTTCAGTAGTAAATTCTTGCAAAACTTCATTCATTTCAGCTGTTACAATGGGGGGGATTAGGTCCTCAACAACTGTTTGAGCAAGATTCAGAACTGGATCCTCTGATAGCAGGTCTTTAAAGTGGTTGACAATGTGAGATTCCATCTCTTTTTCTTCAATTACATTCCCTTCATGATCTTCCATTCTTTGAATATACTGTCTTTTATGCTTTTTGCTTTCACATGGGCATGAAAAAACTTGATGTACCATGTTTGAGCCATTTGATGTTAGATTTTTGGCTCCAATAAGATTCTTCAGTTTGCAGAGCTTTAAGCATCCTAGCTCTGGCTTGATGCAGCTTCATCCTATCAAGGTTCTAAAAGGCGCGAGGTGTAGTCGAGGCGTAGAGGTCGAGCCTCAAGCCTTAGGAGCCTAGGCGTAAAAAGGCGTTTTTCCTTTTTTTATTATTTTAATTATTGTAAGGCTAGTAATATAATAAAATAATACATACCTTGAATTTTTGAAAATATATCCATATGTTTGGTAGCCATCTTTCTCATATTCATGCTCCATAACCAATATTTGTCAACTAATCCTTTGTTTTTAAAAAAAAAAGTGTGCCTTAAGCCTTTTACCAAGAATAAGGCGTAATAAGGTGTAGGCGATGCGTTTCTTTCAAGCCTCAAGTCTCAAGCCTAGGCGGGTTTAGAACACTGATCCTATTCTCTTCACTTCTATTGTTCTCTTAGATAATCTCCAGATTTAAGTTTTCATCCTCAAGGTTTCTAATATTCTGGAAATTGTCTTTAAACGCATTCTTATTCCACAGCTTTAGCACACCTTTCAGTCTTTTCAATTTACACGAGAAGACATTCATACCATAGGCATTTATAGGTTCCATCCAAGATTTAGTAACCATCTCTTCAAACTCTTCATGATTCCCCCACATGTTTTGGAATTTGAAAGCCCTAGGGACCATATCAAAATCTATTTTGATGGATATTAACAAAGGAGCATGGTCAGAACTACATTTATAAGGTGATCTAATATAACCGTTAGTAATCTTAGTTCAATATTTATAAAGTGAATAAAAAAGGTAAAAATAATAAATTTTTTCTCCGAAACAAAAGAAAAGCCCGACTCCCACCCACCCACCCAAACGAAAAGTTGTTTAACCTAGGCTGCGGTTGTTTTCCAGGAAATGAAAGGAAAAGTGAAGGAAAATAATTTTCCTGCACTTTTTGTTGTGTTTGGTTAGCAGGAAAGTTGTGAAAAAATGATCCTACAATTTTCTTGCAGGAAAAACTTTCCCACAAAATACATCCTACCAAATACCTAGGATTTGGTAGGAGAGTTTAAGGAAAGTTGGTATATTACCATATAGATTATTATTATTATTATTATTATTATTATTATTATTATTATTATTATTATTATTATTATTATTACTTTTATAATCGTTATTATTGTTGTTGTTACAACTAGTACTAAAATATTTATCAATAAATATTTACAATAATACGTAATATATTGATATTCTTACTAATAAAATGTTCATAATTTTTTATTCATATTTACTAAAATTTGACTTAAATGAATGTTTATTATATAAATCATATATATATAGAGAGAGCGGATCTCATGAGGACCTCTGTTTGCATACTGCTGGCGCGAACCAATTTTGATAAAATAGTAAAAAAAATATTTTTGAGCTAATTTTTTTTATATAGTTTTTAAACATTTCAGTAGGGTCATAAAAAAAATCAGGTCAAAATGAATTTTTTGACTATTTTAAAAAAATCGGTCAAACTTTGTCAGCTTTTAACGATTTAAAAACAACTTAAAAACTAACAAAGTTTGACTGATTTTTTTCAAGGTTCTAAAAGGCGGGAGGCGTGGTCGAGGCTTAGAGGTCAAGCCTCAAGCCTTAGGAGCCTAGGCGTAAAAGGCGTTTGTCCTTTTTTTATTATTTTAATTATTTCAAGGCTAGTAATATAATAAAATAGTACATACCTTGAATTTTGAAAATATATCCATATGTTTGGTAGCCATCTTTCTCACATTCATGCTCCATAACCAATATTTGTCAACTAATCCTTTGTTTTGTTTAAAAAAAGTGTGCCTTAAGCCTTTTACTAAGAATAGGGGGTAATAAGGCGTAATAAGGCGTAGGCGATGCGTTTCTCTCAAGCCTCAAGCCTAGGCGGGCCTTTTAGAACAGAGATTTTTTTAAAATAGCACAAAAAATCATTTTGAACTGATTATTTTTTTATGATCCTATTGAAATGTTTAAAAATCATAAAAAAAAAAATCAGTCCAAAAATATTTTTTTTACTATTTAAAAAAAATGATCCTCATTCGGGATCCTCAAACTGGGATCTCACTTGATCCTTTCCCTATATATATATATATATATATATATATATATATATATTTGGGGCATTCACAATTAGATCCTATTAGACTTTCTTTTAGACATTCTAGTGCCACTATGTTTTTTCCTTACATATAAGTCCTACTCCTAATTTTTTGGAACTTTTTTTCACAATTTTACCCTTTTAAAACCAACCATCCGTAACTTACTTGAGGAAGTTACATAAGTGGTTGGATTTTTTTTTTTAATCTTTAAATGATCATAACTTTTGATTCACAAATCCGTTTTTTGCAAAATTACTATTTTTGAAATCTGCTCGACGAGATCTATCAAACAAGATCCATGAAGTCTATAAAATTCCAAAGAAAAAAATTTACACAAACAGTAAACTTTACTGTATGCACTAGAATATGAAATAGTTTTATATATGTGACATTTTGACAAACAGACAGTAACATTTACTGCGGTAATATTACACAGTATGTATATATATATATATCTCTGGTGGATCCACACCCTCTTTTTTTCAAAATTACCTTATATTTAAAGGTTCGCGCTAGCGGTATCCAATCCTTACCACCATTGTTGGAGCTTCAACGACCTTCGTCAGAGCTCCGATTTGGGGTGGGTAAGGGTGGCATGGGGTGCCGCTGGCGCGGACCTTTGAAAATAAGAGACTTTTGAATAAATGGGTTTTGGATCCACCGGAGTATCATGGGGTGCCGCTGGCGCGGACCTTTAAAAATAAGATTGGATAAATGGGATCGGGATCCTCTGGAGCACCGATTTGGGGTGAGTAGGGGGGTGGCATTAGGTTCCGGTGGCACAAAACTTAAAAAATAGGAGCATATATATATATATATATATATATATATATATATGAGAGAGGCTCACCTACATCATGCACTATACATCACACCTAATTCTAGGGCCTAGAAAACTTTTTTTTCAAATTTCATATTTTTCCCTTGAAATTAACCTTCCAATCAACCCATGCAAAAAATTAGGTCAAAATACATTTCGTAGCTATTTTTAAAAAATCCACAAAAAACTGCTGGCGTATAAATAAGATATTTTTAGCAGTTTTTTGTGAATTTTTTAAAAATAGCTATAAAATATATTTTGACCTAATTTTTTGCATATGGGTTGATTGGAACGTTAATTTCAAGGGAAAATATAGAATTTGAAAAAAAAAGTCTTTTAGGGCCTAGAATTAGGTGTGATGCACGGATGATGTATAGAGTATGATGTACTATAGCCTGACTCTCTCTCTCTCTATATATATTATGTCATATTAACTCGGTAAATGTTACTGTTTGTGAAAATGTTATATATATAAAACTATTTCATAAATATATTAACACAGTAAATGTTATTTTTTGTAAAAATGTCATAAATATTAAACTTTATAAAAATGTCATAAATATTAAACTTTATTACATACACCCGTAAATGTTATTTTTTGTAAAAATGTCATAAATATTAAACTTTATTGCATACACTAGAAAATGAAATAATTTTTATATATGTGACATTTTCACAAACAATAACATTTACTGTGTTAATATATTTATGAAATAGTTTAATATATGTGACATTTTCACAAACAGTAACATTTATAGTTTAATATATGTGACATTTTCACAAACAGTAACATTAAAATGTCACATATATAAAACTATATATATATATTTATGAAATAGTTTTATATATGTGACTCGGTAAATGTTACTGTTTGTGGTGTATGCAATAAAGTTTTATATATGTGACATTTTCATAAATATATATATAGTTTTATATATGTGACATTTTATATATGTGACATTTTCATAAATATAAAACTATTTCATAAATAAAACTATTTCATAAAGTTTAATAAATATATATATAGTTTTATATATGTGACATTTTCACAAACAATAACTATATATTTATATATATATATATATATATATATATATATATATAAATATATAGTTATTGTTTGTGGTGTATGCAATAAAGTTTAATATAAACTGTGGTGTATGCAATAAAGTTTAATATAAACTATTTCATTTTCTGGTGTATGCAAATATTCATTTTCTGGTGTATATATAAATATATAAATATTTATATATATTTGCATACACCAGAAAATGAATATTTGCGTACACCAGAAAATGAAATAGTTTATATTAAACTTTATTGGTGTATGCAAATATTCATTTTCTGGTGTATGCAAATATATATAAATATTTATATATTTATATATACACCAGAAAATGAATATTTGCATACACCAGAAAATGAAATAGTTTATATTAAACTTTATTGCATACACCAGAAAATGAAATAGTTTTATATATGTGACATTTTCACAAACAATAACATTTACTGTGTTAATATATTTATGAAATATGTGACATTTTCACAAACAATAACTATATATATATATATATATATATATATATATATATATATATATATTAAACTTTATTGCATACACCAGAAAATGAAATAGTTTATATTAAACATTATTGCATACACCAGAAAATGAAATAGTTTTATATATGTGACATTTTCACAAACAATAACATTTACTGTGTTAATATATTTATGAAATAGTTTTATATATATAACATTTTCACAAACAGTAACATTTACTGAGTTAATATGACATAATATATATATATATACACACACACACACACACACACACACACACACACACACACACGGTAGATCCAAACCTATTTTTTTTTCAAAATTACCATATTTTTAAAGGGTTACGCTAGCGACATTCAATCCCCACCACTACCCACCCCCATTGTCGGAGCTTCAACGACTTTCATCACATCTATGATTTGGGTGGGTAGTAGTGGCATAGGGTGCCGCTGGCGTGGACCTCGAAATTAAGAGAATATTGGATAAATGGAGTTTGGATCTCCCGGCGCTCTGATTTGGGGTGAGTAGGGGTGACATTGGGTTAGGTTTATATCTATAATATTTTTACAAACGGTAACATTTACTGTGTTCATATAACACAATATATATATATATATATATATATATTCGGTGGATCCAATTTTTTTTTTTTCCTGATATTGTCTTATTTTTAACGTCCCGCGCTAGCGGTATCTAATCCCGACCACCACCAACCCCAATTGTCGGAGCTCCAACAACCTTCATCAGATTTTTGATTTGGGGTGACATGGAGTGCCGCTGGCACGGATCTTAGGAAATAAGAGAATATTGGATAAATGGGGTTTGGATCCACCGGAGCTCCAGTTTGAGGTGAGTAGGGGTAGTATTGGGTTAGGATTATATCTGTAATATTTTCACAAATAATAAATGTTACTGTTTGTGAAAATGTTACATCAGCATCCCATGCTACCTCAAATCAGAGCTCTCATGAAGGTTGTTGGAGCTCCGACAAAGGAGGTGGGTGGGGTTGGGGATTGGATGCCGCTGGCGCGGACCGTTAAAAACAAGATAATATCAGAAAAAAGAGGTTTGGATATATATATATATATACCGTGTTATATGAACACAGTAAATGTTAATGTTTGTGAAAATATTATAGATATAAACCTAACCCAATGCCACCCCTACTCACTCCAAATCGGAGCTCTGGTGGATCCAAACCCCATTTATCTAATATTCTCTTAATTTCAGAGGTCCGCGCCAGCGGCACCCTATGCCGCTACTACCCACCCAAATCATAGCTCTGATGAAAGTCGTTGAAGCTCCGATAATGGGGGTGGGTAGTGGTGGGAATTGAATGTTGCTAGCGTAAACCTTTAACAATATGGTAATTTTGAAAAAAAAGAGGTTTAGATCTACCGTGTATATATATATATATATATATATATATATATATATACATATTGTGTAATATTATTAACTCAGTAAATGTTACTGTTTGTGAAAATGTTATATATATAAAACTATTTCATAAATATATTAACACAGTAAGTGTTATTGTTTGTGAAAATGTCACAGATATAAAAGTATTTCATTTTCTGTTTCATAAATATATTAACACAGTAAGTGTTATTGTTTGTAAAAATGTCACAGATATAAAACTATTTCATATTCTGTTGTATACAATAAAGTTTAATATCTATGACATTTTTACAAACAATAGCATTTATTGTGCTATCACATTATATATATATATATATATACATATATATATATATATATATATATATATATATATACTCAACTCAACTCAACAAAGCCTTTTCCCAATTATTTGGGGTCGGCTAATATATATATATATATATATATATATATATATATATATATATATATATATATGCTACTATTTTTAAAGCTCTGCGCCACCGGTACCTAATGCCACCCATACTCACCCCAAACCGATGCTCAAGAGGATCCAGATCCCATTTATTTAATCTTATTTTCAACAGTTCGCGCCAGCGGCACCCCATGATACTCCGGTCGATCCAAAACCCATTTATTCAAAAGTCTCTTATTTTCAAAGGTCCGCGCCAGCGGCACCACATGCCACCCTAACCCACCCCAAATCGGAGCTCTGACGAATGTCGTTGAAGCTTCAACAATGGTGGTAAGGATTGGATCCCGCTAGCGCGAACCTTTAAATATAAGGTAATTTTGAAAAAAGAGGGCTTTACTCCACCGGATATATATATACTGTGTAATATTATCACAGTAAATGTTACCGTATGTTTGTGAAAATGTCACATATATAAAACTATTTCATATTCTAGTGCATACAGTAAAGTTTACTGTTTGTGTAAATTTTTTTCTTTGGAATTTTATAGCCTTCATGGATCTTGTTTGATAGATCTCGTCGAGCATATTTCAAAAATAGTAATTTTGCGAAAAACGGATTTGTGAATCAAAAGTTATGATCATTTAAAGATTAAAAAAAAAGTCCAACCACTTATGTAACTTCCTAAAGGAAGTTACGGATAATTAGTTATAAAAGGGTAAAATTGTGAAAAAAATTCCCTAAAAAGTTGGAATAGGACCTATAGGATTGTTGAAAAGTCAATAGGACTTATATGAATGTTGACCCGACAAATGGAACTTAAATATAATTATCTCTCTCTCTCTCTCTCTCTCTATATATATATATATTTTTTTTTTTTTTTAATTTCCTTAAAAATTTTCTCTTGTAATCAGACATACAAGAAAATAATTCACTTTGCTTCATTTTTCTCAAAAATTATTTTCCGGTTAACTTTCTTGACAGACAAAGAGTGCGTTGGTTTACTCAACCAAACGAACCTCACCCAAACGAAAGTCTCTCCCACGCACCCAATCGCGTGTTCCGTTCATCTCGTATCCTCAGTCACCTAGGGTTTCACTTTGTTGGTATTTTGAGGTATGTATATGCATATTTATTTGTTTTGCAAATTAGTCTGATTATGTTCAACCAAAGAAGTTGGAAGCAAGTCTGATTATGTGTGTATATTCTTAAGGATCCATTTGTTAAACATATACAATTATATCCTTAAATCTTTGTTAAACTATCTTCATTTGTTCAACCAAAAAAGTTGGAAGTTATAAGTTAAGCAGCCATTTTTCAGGTTCGAAATGAAGCTTCTCTATTAGAATATTAGAGGGATGACCAAGCCTAATGCTAAAATAGCCTTGCTGAAGTTAATATCTAATAACAAACCTGATTATGTGTATATAGCCGAACCGTTGGTTAAGGTTGATTCTATCCATTTTTGGAGTAATATTAACTTGTGTGTGCTAACCATAGAGGATCTCGAATATCTAATATTTGTTTATTTAATTCTAAGAACGTCCCTCCTCCTCAAGTTATTTTAAATGCAAATTAGTTTTTTTTTTTTTTTTTTTTTTAGAGAAGAGGGACAGTACCCCCACACATATTATTAACAAATAGGGGAAAAAGCCTCTCCTAAATGGCTATTACAAGCTCAAGGGAAAATAAAACTCAACTTTGGGGAGCCAATGACCAAAGAAGATAAAGCAATACATATGGTCCTTTATGATAGAACCATTACAAATCACCTCAATTAAACTAATCTAAGGTAATTGAAGCCTATTTTATCTAAATTAATGGCTCCTCTAGCTTTCTTAGGGAGATTAAGGAAATCATTGTAAATCTTCATCTCTGCTGGAAGTTGAGCTCCTTCTTTAGCCAATAATTTTCGCTTCCCTGTAACAATTGAGTTAGGTTGAATTGAATACTTTGGAGGTTGGACTTGATCTCTTCAATCATATCTCTGAATCTCCATGGAATGGACCATCCTTCATTGATCATATTAACAACCACTAAAGAATCCATTTCAATCGAAATAAAGTTCAGGTTACTTTGAATGCATGTTTTAATACCTTTCTTCAAAGCCAAAATTTCTACTTCAGACCTGGGTTACGTTGTGAGGCTCCATCAACATTCAATTTTATCCAATTGTTAATAGGAGGGATCCATTTGATAAATTTAGGAGCTCTAGCCACAGTAGAAATATGAATCTGAAATATCTCTAAAAATTTTCCATAAAAAATGTTAGCACTGCTATAAAATTTAATACCCCTGCATAAATTAGAGATGAAAAAAATAACTTGATTAATAACCCCCGAGGGATTGAATTTTTTAGAATCATATAGAACCCTGTTTCTCTCCTTCCATATCACCCAACAAACAGCATTAGGAATAGCTTTCCCCAGAAATTTTGAATAATCACCTGCCCTCCCATTAATCCACCAGCTCATAAACAATGTTGAAATAGAGTTTTTATCAATTTTAGCTCCCATAAGAGCTTCAAAAAAGTCCCAAAATGGCTTAGTGCCCTTGCAATTTAGGAATAAGTGATGAGTAGACTCACATTGATTGAGACAAGCCTGGCATCTAGAAACCAAATTGATTCCCAGATCTTTGATAGCATCATATAGAGGAAGGCAATCATGCAAAATTCTCCAGGTATTGATCGAAATTTTCTTAGGAATTCCCTCATCCCAGGCCTGTTTCATGACAGCTGAAGTAGGAACATGATTCTGACAAAATTCCAGAGCTGAAGCAAATGTGAATTGGCTAGATGAAGATAACTTCCAGATCCGTTTATTTTTGGATATGATCATGTTGTCTAAACAGTCCTCTTTCACAATCATCATTCTCTTCCAAGAATGAGATCCCACTGTTGGATTGTTTGATTTATATCTGTTCTACATAAATTCAGCCCACAAAGAATTCTCTGATTTAAATTTCCAAAAAAGTCTCATAGCAGAAGCTGTTATCAAATTGTTGAAGTTTGTAAACTCCAAACCACCTTCAGACTTCATTCTATATAGGGATTCCCAGGATTTCCATTGATATTTCCAACCTTTTCTTCATTACCACCCCAAAAAAATCTATTCAGCATAGTCTGAATCCTCCTAATTATTGCCTTGGGGGGTTGTAAAGATGCAACAAGGAACATAGGAATAGTTGAGAGAACATGCTTTATCAAGGTATATCTACCACCACTGGATAGAAATTTGTCTTGCCAACCTTGAATTCTGCTTCTAATAGCTTCTATCAGTCTATCAAAATATCTGATCCTATTTCTCCCCTTGTAGAGTGGACATCCCAAGTAAATCAAAGGTAATTTATTTATTTTCAATCCAGTAGCATCCTCTATATGCACAGCTTTTTCAGGAGGCAATTTGTCAGAAATGGTAAAATGGCTTTTAGGCAAATTTATTTTTTGTTAGAAATCAATTCATACTTCTGAAGGTATTCCATTAAAGATTTTAAGCTCCTTTTATCTCCTCTTATAAAGATTATCACATCATCTGCAAATGAGAGATGAGAGATCAAAGGACAGCCACTCAAATGATAGTAAGGCTTGACAGATTCAGGAATCATCAAACTATTCAAACCTCTACTCAATACTTCAGCAGTTAAAATAAATAAACTAGGTGAGATCGGATCTCCCTGCCTGAGACATCTGGAAGAATTGAAGAATCCTTTAGGAGCACCATTAATAAAAACTGAATACCAATTGTTTGATATTATCCTCCAAATGAAGTCTATCCATCTTTCCCCAAACCCAAAACATCTCAGCACTTTGATTAGGAATTCCCAATTGACTCTATCATAAGCCTTCTCTATATCCAATTTCAGAATAGCATTTCCCCCATGACTTTTCCTATCCAAATTGAATACCATTTCTTGAGCCAATAGGACATTATCATATATACACCTCCCTTTAACAAATCCACTCTGGTTAGGGGAAATTAAATAAGGAAGAACAACAGATAATCTAGATGAAAGAATTTTTGAAATTATCTTGTATGAGTAATTACAAAGGTTTATTGGCCTATAATCACCACAATACCTGGGATTTTTCACTTTAGGAATCAAAACAATAGAAGTGCTGGTCCAACTTTTTGGAAGAATTGCTCCAACAGAGAAGCTAATAATAGCAGCTACTAGGTCTGCTTTGATGATTTTCCAACATTTTTTTTAAAAAACACTCCCAAATCCATCAGGACCAGGGGCTGCCTCTGAGCTCAAAGCCTTTATAGCCTCTTCTATTTCATCTTCAGTAGTAAATTCTTGCAAAACTTCATTCATTTCAGCTGTTACAATGGGGGGGATTAGGTCCTCAACAACTGTTTGAGCAAGATTCAGAACTGGATCCTCTGATAGCAGGTCTTTAAAGTGGTTGACAATGTGAGATTCCATCTCTTTTTCTTCAATTACATTCCCTTCATGATCTTCCATTCTTTGAATATACTGTCTTTTATGCTTTTTGCTTTCACATGGGCATGAAAAAACTTGATGTACCATGTTTGAGCCATTTGATGTTAGATTTTTGGCTCCAATAAGATTCTTCAGTTTGCAGAGCTTTAAGCATCCTAGCTCTGGCTTGATGCAGCTTCATCCTATCAAGGTTCTAAAAGGCGCGAGGTGTAGTCGAGGCGTAGAGGTCGAGCCTCAAGCCTTAGGAGCCTAGGCGTAAAAAGGCGTTTTTCCTTTTTTTATTATTTTAATTATTGTAAGGCTAGTAATATAATAAAATAATACATACCTTGAATTTTTGAAAATATATCCATATGTTTGGTAGCCATCTTTCTCATATTCATGCTCCATAACCAATATTTGTCAACTAATCCTTTGTTTTTAAAAAAAAAAGTGTGCCTTAAGCCTTTTACCAAGAATAAGGCGTAATAAGGTGTAGGCGATGCGTTTCTTTCAAGCCTCAAGTCTCAAGCCTAGGCGGGTTTAGAACACTGATCCTATTCTCTTCACTTCTATTGTTCTCTTAGATAATCTCCAGATTTAAGTTTTCATCCTCAAGGTTTCTAATATTCTGGAAATTGTCTTTAAACGCATTCTTATTCCACAGCTTTAGCACACCTTTCAGTCTTTTCAATTTACACGAGAAGACATTCATACCATAGGCATTTATAGGTTCCATCCAAGATTTAGTAACCATCTCTTCAAACTCTTCATGATTCCCCCACATGTTTTGGAATTTGAAAGCCCTAGGGACCATATCAAAATCTATTTTGATGGATATTAACAAAGGAGCATGGTCAGAACTACATCTGTTCAAATGAGATATATAGGTGCGAGGGAAATAAGTATTCCATTCTTGATTAGCAAGACTTCTATCTAATCTCTCTAATATCACATCATTTTCTTCTCTATGGTTACACCAAGTAAATATTGACCGAATAAATCCCATATCAACCAATCCACACTCTTCAATAGTTTGATTAAATTCACTAACAGCTTGAAAATCAATAAAATTACCTCCCACTTTTTCACTAGAGCAAGACACCACATTGAAGTCCCTTATAGCGCAATAAGATTTATCGACAAATCTATTGGACAAATCATTAAGTTGATTCCATAAGCTTCTCTTTTCTTCTTTAGAACAGTTGGCATGAACCAATGACATTATAATTTCCTTATTTAATGAAGAATGACTAGTTGAAACAGTTAACTGTTGATCTTCATCTGCAATTAAGCTAACATTCATTTCAAATCTCCACAGAATCCACACCCTACCTGATTTATTACTGACACAACCATCAAAACCCCATTTATTTTTGTACATCTCTATTTTCTTTGAATCCACTTTTGGTTCCAATAAAGCAATTATAGGAATTTTATGAATTCTAATAAGCTTCTTAAGTTTTCTATTTGAGGATTTCTTTGCTGCACCTCGTATATTCCACACTAGGCCAGAAATCATTGAGTTTGTTGAGAGGAAAATTTAGTGTTACCTTTCACTGAAGATCTGGTAAATCTCTTAAGAAGAGGATCAACAATTCTAACATTGCTCGACTGCTGAAAGGCAATTTTCTTTGGCTGCTTTTTAGCTGCTTTGAGAGCATTCTCCCTCTTCTGCTCGTCCTTCAACAACATTCAACAACATTCAAATTAGAATATTACTATAAACATTCAACAACATTCCATTACCGTTGGAGTTTCTATGGTTTATGCCAATACTGATTATGTCCAAAGAAGGGTGCTCTAGGAAGAGCTTTCTAATATGATGCTAAATAATTATCCTTTTATTTGTTTTGGTGATTTTAACTCAGTTCTTTGAGCTCGTGAGAGAAGAGGTATGACCTAGCCAATCCAAGCAGCTTGCACTGACTTCCATTATTTTATTGAATCAAATAATTTTATTCAATTTGATAGTACAGGAAAATTTTCAGTTGGAACGGGGGTAGGAATATTGTAAGATGTATAGATCCTTATGTTCTGAATGTTTCTTGGATTTTTGGGCTAATATGAATGTAGCTTCTCTTTGTAGAAGTGGTTCTGATGACACTCCTCTTCTCATTAATGCTGTTGCTAATATGATTAAAGCTCCCAAGCCATTCAAATTTATTTCTGCTTGGGTTGACCATCCCAATTTTTTTTTTATCAAATAAAAATAGTTGGAATGATCCTCTCATTTAAGGAGGTCATATGTACATTCTGAAGGCCAAGTTGAAGAAGTTAAAAAGTATGCTTAAATATTGAAACACTAATGTCTATGGAAACATAAATAGTAGAGTGGAGAAGGCTACTGAGAATCTTCAAAGGATAGAATTATAAATTGATTCCAATGGATATAGCGTTGATTTAGAGGATAGGGAAATAAAGAGATCAGACTGAAATGTTTATAGCTCTGAAAGATGAAGAAAAACTCTGGCAAGATAAATTGAAATGGATCTGTGAAGGAAATAGAAGTAAAACTACTTTCCACAAAAACCATGTTAGGTATAGGGGGAAAAGTCTCCTATCGTATTTAAAAGTGGATAGCATTTTTGTTGATGATCTTAATCACCTTCAACAACATATTATTCAATATTTTTCTAATCTTTATGAAACTCTTTAGATTGATAAAATTGATATTATCGAGAAATATGTTCCCTTTATTTTGTCTGATGAATATAGTAGTATGCTTAAAACTATTCTTTCTAATTTGTAGATCAAACAAGCTATGCTTGATATGAATCATAAGTCTGCTCCTGGACCTGATGGATTCAGTGGTTGTTTTTTCAATTCCTGCTGGGAGATTATAGAAAAGACGTGTGTACAGATGTTAGACAATTCTTTCTCTCTTATTGGATCATGCCTGAATACAATGCCAATTTCATAACTCTTATTCCTAAAAAGCCCAATGCGGATGGGATTATTTTGTATTCAAATCATCCGCAAAATCTTGATTGACACACTCAGTAAGATTATTTGCAAATTATGTTTTGTATATGACTTCGCAAATTAGTCTGATTATGTTCAACCAAAGAAGTTTAACAAAGATAGGTTGAACAAATTATGTATATGTTTTGCAAATTAGTCTGATTATGTTCAACCAAGCAATATTTAAGGATCCATTCAGGAGAGGTAACAATATTCATGTTTTTTTTATCAATGAAGATAGTTTTTCTGTGTGTAGGCTTCAGATGATTACTGTTGTTTCTGATTCTCACGAGCTTAACCTTAAGGTGGTCAAAATTTTTTCATTTGATGTTTAATTGTCATAAATTTAGAGTTCGGATCATGAAGCTATTTTTATCACTTTATTTAGTGTTTTGCATTGTATTTATCTTATATTTATCTTAATTTGAGTTTGTGGTGAATCGTTGATGAAGCTTAAGCTGATGATAATTATTTCAGTGGTTGTTTTGACTTGCATTGTGTTTCTCTTAAATTAATAGTTAGGTTCCGAATTTGAGAGTGTTTTGAAGGTGAATTTTAGTGAATTACTCTGTTTATGAGTTGATCAAGTGTTTTATAGTTAAGTTCTTGAGAATCTATTGTATTTTATATTTGCATTGTATTTCTATTATATTTAGCTGAATTTGAGTTCTGTTGATGCTGAAGTTAAAAATTGATGACATGTGTATGGAGCCAATTGATTATTTACATTTGAATTGTGTTTTGCTTATATTTGGAGTTTGATTTTGATGTTGCGTTTATATGGAATTGTTGATGAAGCTGAATTTTGTTGATTTTCATATTTTCATCAGTATTGTCTTAGATATATAGTTTGTTATGAATTTGAGTTTGTCTTGAATTTTTAATGAAGCTGAAGCTAAAGGTGATGATGTTTCTTCAGAATTCATTGATTTGTAGCTGCTGCATCAGTTTTACTCATATTTAGAACTCGGTTCTGAGTTTGTGCTTGTGTCAAATTGTTGATGAAGCTAAATTTCATTAAATTTCAAAGTTTATGAATAATTAAGTGTTTTGAAGTTACGTACTTAGTTATTTCCGTTGAGATCAGCAGCAATAATATATTATAGGTTCTGTCTCTCTATGCAGGCTAGGACAGTGAGCGTTATTCACATGTTGCAAGTTTATACTTGAGTATAAAATTGTTGCATTAGTTTCTGAGGTTTCCTTGGAGAAAAGCAAGAGCGTGAATGTAAGGGCCTATTCTTTTCTTATTTTTGTTTGTTCCTGGGTTGACAAAAAAAGGTTGAACTTAGGTAATCTTTTTCCCTTCTTTGTTTTTTATACACCAGATGAAAAATTGAGGCCATTGTGCGAGTGAGATTTGTATAGTTTTTAGGCAGATCATTTTTTTTCCTTCAACACAGTTTTGAAACAATTTAGAGTTTAAAATACTTCCATTAAACATCTCTACTACCTAAAAAGCATGTAACTCATTGATAGTAGAGATCTGATAAACTTTACCCACATACTCCCAAATGATGACTGCCAACTCATTACTCACTACTACTCATTAATAACAGTTATACCCCTAATAGAAATTATGTGGGGAATGTTGTGCGGAGTGCGCCTCCACGCTTGTTTCTTCTGATTTAAGACAAATAGACATCACTTAAAAAAACATAAACGTCTTTTCTCTCTCCTATTCTACTTTAAAAGGGGTTGCTTGGTTGTCAAATTTCTAAAACATTCAGTTACCCTCCCTTTTTTGTATTGTCCATACCCTTTTTGTGTTGTCCATACAAATTATGGATCATATGATCAGGAGTGATTGAGTGAGAGGTGTGAATCTATCATTGACCCTCTGTTTTTGCCTCATCTAAGTATGTTCAATTCTTGGTTAAAGAAAAAGCATGTCATATGAGAGTTGAACTCTTATTTTTAAGGTTTTCCCATTTGTATACACACGTGGTTTTAAACTGATATTCCGTATAATATGTTACGAATCAATTTCATTTCTCAGATATGTTGTAATCGATATTGGGATTAATCTTTTATGTTTATTAAACCCTTTTGGATTCAATATTAAGGTGTTGCTTTCCTTTGATGATAGTTGCACTCAGATTTTTATTCAACCCTTATTGCAGAATGTTATTGTATGCTTTTAGTGACTCAACTTATGTGTATTTATAGTATATTATACATGTATCGTTATTCACCGTTATCTTACAGTAGTTATTCTCAAATACCTGCTTATGTGTATTTATAGTATGTTATTGAAGGACAAAATATACGGCTTGACGGACGAAGATATGAAGGACGCAGGGCATCATGATCCTTTTGGATATTTCCTTATCGAAGTACCGTGTTTAATATTTTTTAGTATTTGTGTTGAGAAATATGACTTGCCACTATTATAATTGAATGCTATCTTTATTTTTGTAGGATGTATTTTGCAATGATTTGAGGGAACCTTCCCCGATAGACAGTGACGTGGATTACTCCAAAAGCAAAAGGCTCTTTTAGGCAGTGACGTGGAACAACAGTGCAGTTACAAAATTTGTTGCAATGTTAAGGTTGCTCCATCCACGGAACAATCTCCATTTACATAGGGAGCAACTTAGATCCAGATGCAAAACTTGAAACAGTTGAACTTAGAAGCACACAGGAGAGGAGTAAAGAAATTATGCCTGGTCAGTAGAACCGGCAAATGGACGGTTACGGGCGGATGTGGGCGGTTCGAAAATGGTTCGGGTCAGATTTGGACGGTTTCAAAATGGATCAGCATGTCTGTTGGGTCGGATTCGGTTCGAGCTAAACCGGGTAGGTTCCTGGTCAAACCTTCCCTTCTCCAACGCCCTCTTCTCCTCGACGGGTTCAATAAACCCAGAAGCTAAAATCTGTTTGGAACAAAACCAAAAGTTCTAAACCCAGAAGCTATAAAACCGCCCACATCTTAGAGATAAAAAATATTATTCACCCCAATCCCCCTCTTCTCCTTTGGATTCCCCCTTTTAACCCGTATTTAACCCGCGACTAACCCGCCTCAGACCGACTTAATGGGATACTAAACCCATTTTGATCCGCTGCTTCAATTAATGGATCCTGTCATAGTAATTTTTGGGTGAAAGTGGGCGGTGTCATCTTCTCTAACCCATTTTGCCGGCCCTACTGGTCAGTTACAGAAAGCAATTCAGGTATGATACTTTGTGAACTAAAATAAACTCCATGTCTTACTAGGCGTATGCTTGTATACTCTATTCATATGGTGGTAATATAAATATAAGAGTGCAATTAGTTAACAAGCTCAAATCATTATCCGTAATGAAATCCATATCCCAAAAAACCCACCATAATATACCAAGCCATTTCAGAGATTATATCGATCAGAGTTTTTGGTATACATCTTAAAACATATGCGTTGTTTTGTTTTGTTGCTTGGTTTGTTGTCTTCGGATCTGCTGTATATTATATTTTTTGGATCCGTGTTCTGGTTTTCAGCATTCGATTTTTTGTTCAGATCTGCATTTTTTTAAAAACGAACTGAAAATAATTTTTTTAATCTGAAAATTTTCAAAAAAAATTGATTTGTTGATTTAGCATTATGGATCTGTTTATATCTGATTTGGTTATACAGTTCGAGTGTTCATTATGGATCTGTTTACATCTGTACTTAACAAGGCCCTCTTTTCCTTGAGTTTGGCAAACATCATTGATATTGAAATTTTATTTATCTCATGTTATATTAAACTATTCATATAACATGGAGATCTAATATGCAATATGTGATATGTCAATGTATTCTAATATGCAATATGTGATATGTCAATGTAACAGCTGATGGAAATTATCTTCCGAGTGTGGATGTATTGTTTTAATGCTTTGTGTACTCTTGGATTTTACTTTGTTTTGTTTTTCCTGTATTTATTTTTTGATACGAAAGTGGGTATTTAATAAGATTAGAAGAGAATAGGCATACAAGGAGTAAATCCTTTTGGCAATCAAAAGAAAAATTAATAAACAAGTAAAAATTACATCCTTCCTAGGAAGTAAGAGGCATCCTATATATATTTGAATAAAAGCTGCTTGAGGGACTCATGGATACCCTACCTCTTATATAATACAAACCTTTATTCATACTCTTGTATTTAACACAACATTAGGAGACGAGTTCCATTTAGTACATTTGTTTGGGCTTATATTTCAGCTATAGGACATTTGGTGAATGTAATTCCACTCTGTTGATGTATGAACGATGGTTGCTAGCATTTTAAATATTGTATTTAAAATTTGTTATGCAGATTTCAGATGTTAAAGAGATCTAATCCCTCAAGGTGACTTTATATATAAGAGAGACTAATATATTTCCCCATATTCTTTAGTTAAAATTTTCTTATGCTATCTTGTTGCAAATTTTCTTTTACATTTGATACTGATCATAGGTGGAGGTCAAGGTGGAGGCAAAGTAATACGATTGTTCTCCATTGACGAAGATTTAAAGATGGAGTTGATGGACCTCTTTATTATATTTCATTTATTGGTTATAATATTAAAGCATCTCATTTCGGGATGATTGTATTAGAATGTTATATTGGATTCATCTATGATGGGGTGATTGTATTAGGATGTTTCATTTGTTTGGTTTAAATTTCTTTTATAAATAAAGAGTGAATGCTTATATAAAATGTACATGCTGAATATAATGCCCTTATTTATGTGGATTATTTTTGTTTATGTTTTTAGTATTTGAATAGTGTGGTAAGCATGGACTATTTTTGTTTATGTTCCTATGATTTGAACAGTGTGTTAAGAATAATTGAATTTGTTTAAATTTAGAATATTGGATCTTGAAAAAATATATATTTTAAATATGTATTAATATTACTAACGAATATTTATCGTCGCAAAATCAAACAAAAGTGTTATAAAATGAGTTTAATAAGGCAAAAATAGTAATACAAAAGTCCGTTGCTAAATTAGAATTAGTAACAGTAAAATATTGTTGGTAAATTCAGAGTTAGTAATGGAATTTTGCTGTTACTAATAGTTACTGTAAAATCACGCCTCTTTTTTAGTAAAAATCTGTTACTAATTTTGTTCCCCATGCCTTTTTTTAGTGGAAAAATTTCATTACTAATATTTTTTGTAACAGTAAAATACCATTACTAAAGGCGCGTTTTGGTGTAGTGTATGTCGGTTTGGATGTCTGACTAAAGTCAAACGAGGTTTGGACATGCTCGGTGGCCCTTCGAAGTAAAACGGGTCCTTCGTGCGAAACGTGAGACCAATTATAGCAGAAGCGGATCATTAGAAAGGGGATTCAGATCATTTGAAGGTTTCTTTGAGCTTCTCTCACGTAGGATAGTTGACCAAAGTCGAACGAGGCTCATGAGTGCTCGATAATCTCTAAATCGGTACTCGGAGTGAAACGGATCATTCGTGCAAATCGTGAGGCCGATTTGCGCATGGAGTGGATCATTGGAAAGGGAATTCAGAGTCGTTTGAGGTTTCATTGAGTTTCGCTCTGTTCGGAGAGCTGATCGGAGTTGAATGGAGTCCGAGGGTGCTAGGTGGCCTCTGAATTACTACTCGGAGTATGACCTAGGTTTTACGGAGGTATGAGGAGCGTTAGGGATCTAAGGGGGTGCTTAAGGGGTACTAGGATGGGGTGTCTACAGAGACCCTCGATGGGCGAGCTTGGAACAAGTAGAGGTCATCAAAAGATAAACACCTCATCGATGTTGGAGAAGAGCATGGAGGTCAATTCTGTGGACCTAAGGGACAGAGGTGATCGATTCAGAGGATCGAGGTTAATTATGCGGACCGAAAGAGGGTTGAGATTGATTCTGTGAACCTAAGGAGCGAGATGACCAATTATGTGGGTGGAGGCTAATTCTAAGAACCTAAAGGGGGCTGAGGCTGATTTGGCGGACCTGAGGAGAGGGATGACCAATTCTGTAGGTCAAGGTCAATTCTAAGGACCTAAAGGGTTGTGACCGATTAGTGGTTCGAGGCCAATTCTGCAGACCTAAGGTTGTGATGACTAATTTAGTGGGTTGAGGTCGATTTCGTGAACCTAAAAATGTGACGGCCAATTCTACAGGTCGAGATCAATTCTGTAGACCCAAAGAATGGGATGACCAATTCTGCGGGTCGAGGTCAATTTTGCGAACCTCAAGATGTGGTGACCAATTCAACGGGTCTAGGTCAATTCTGCAGACCTAAAGATGCAGCGACCGATTCACCAGGTCGAGGTCAATTCTGCGGACCTAAAGATACGGTGACCAATTTAGCGAGTCAAGTTCGATTTTGCGGACCTAAAGATGTGACAACCAATTCAACAGGTCGAAGTCAATTCTACGGACCTAAAAATGGCATGACCAAATCAGGTGGTTGATGTCAAGTTTATGGACCTAAAGATGGGGTGACCAATTCAGCAGATTGAGATAAATTTTGAGGACCTAAAGGTGTGACAATCGATTCTGTGGGCCTAAGTCAATTCCGCGGACATGAAGATGTAGAGATCGATTCAGCGGGTCGAGGTGGCCAATTCTGTAGACCTAAAGATGTGGTGACCAATTTAGCGGGTCGAGGTAAATTATGAGAACCTAAAAATATGACGATCGATTTTGTAGGCCCAGGTCAATTCCCCGGACCTAAAGTGTAGCAACCGATTCAAGGGCCAAGGTCAATTATGCAAACCTAAAGATGTAGAGTATGATTTAGCGGGGTGAAGTCAATTCTACGGACTTAATGATGTAGCTTACGGGAGTTTGTACCGACTTGTGTTTCCATCGAGGAAAGCGTAGAGTGCTTTAGTGCAAGCGCACCTTACATTCTTGGTTTCGCTGGAGAATATGTTGACGATGGGATTGAGTGATGATGATCCTGTTGGGGGTTTGTGAGAGTTTGTAACTAGTTCAGTGCCTTACCATGGGTATTTCTCAGAGAATATATGTCTTTGATTTTGCGGGGATTTTTTGGGGCAATTTTCAGATTTTTTTGGCAATTTTGAGACGAAATTTTGGGCGGACTTCCAATAGGCAGTTCTGTAGAGGTGCCTATCGGCATAGGGAATGGACTCATGGGCTTCTCGGGGGAGGGGAAAGGTCACTACCGATTTCCTTCTTCTTTGCTTTTGGGTAGATTATTGACTCTAATTGGGGAAACAGGTGACATTCTACCCTTGGTGTCTGTTTTAAAGGGTCGCTGGGGCTACAGGCAAGCTTTCCTATAGCCCTAGACAAAGACTTTGGGTACGTCTGGTACCTTGGACAAAGAGTGATGTGAAAGATCATGGAGGGTAAGGTGACATCCATTTTTGGTTCTTTCCACTCAAGGTTACTAATAGATCCGTTGTTGTGACTGAAGGAGCCTTGCATTGACCTTGTTGTATGCTTGATTGTATTGAAGTTTCTTTTGTACCTGAAAAGAGAGATTTAAGAAGGAAAAATGATGCATTTTTTGTTTGATTATTTTGATTTAGTGACTTTATATGCACTTTAATTTTTCGCTGAGTTTTTGTTTTGAGATAAAGTAGAAAAAGTGTATGTTGATGTCTAAAAATGGAGTGGGTCCAATTTTATAATCACAGATAAATAATATGAGAAATCTAAATAGACACACAAGAGGTAATGGTTTTTAAAGTGGTTCAGTTGTTAAAAGCCTACGTCCACTATTGATTTTATTATTGATGTTTACAAGAGCTCAGTATGGTGTGCTTAAGATTGATTGAATCATCCCCTTGAGTTAAGGGAGAATATGTATCAATAGTGGTTCGAAACTCTAGAGACGGAGTGCCTTTATATCTCAATGCATTTACATTCGTGTACAATAAATGAGACTCTTGACATTCAGTACTGGTTGCCCTTCTATCTGAGTAAATTTTACTATTCCCAATGGTTCACATTCTGGCAGTTGGTTGGCATTCTTACCGACAAGGTACCTCTAGTGCCAATCAAGATAGCTGGATGGCCATCTAGGATAAGAGGTGTCTATTGTTCACTGGTCCATATAGGAGAAATATTTTTACATACAACAAACGCCCCTAATTCTCCATGCTTGATAATTGATAGAAAGTATGGAGTATTTGTTCAAAATGTTGCTCGGTGTAAGATCTTAGCATTGGTCGGCAGCCGACCGTACGAACTTGTAAAATTATTTACTAGCACCGTTGATAATGGCATTTTTGCAAATAATTCAAACTTTTTTGAACTGCCTAAGGGTACGCTGGTCTTTTTGCGCTATAGGAAGCGTGCAGCCTATGGTAGTTCAATCGTTCGTGCAGTTAATCATTTTGTCTTTATTCACGAGGCAACCAATAAATAGGCAGAAAATTCCCTCAATTTCTTTTTGCCTCAAATTACCTGCACTTAGACTCTTCTCTCATTTTCAAGTTTTCTTTCTGCGATCTTTTGCTGCCTGTTACCAGTCATCGTTTTTCAATCCTTGTTGTTATTTTTAGATTTCTGTAAGCTTTCTTTCCACCTTTCCTCTGTTTTCCCCTTTGTTTCAATCATGGTTTATATCGTTGATGAGGATTCCTTATAGGAGTTTAGGGAGAAAAGGAAAATTACTGACTAGGTAGGTCTAGAAATTGCTCAGGGTTCCGTGAACATTTATTCTTTAGTAGAGGGTCATTGGATTCCCACTCCGTTTATTGCTGAGTGTGGTATAACCTTTCCCCCCAATATAATTTTTCTTTAGCAGTGTCAGTATTTTAATGTCGTTCCTGCTAGGATAACTCCAGACACATGGAGGGTGGTGAATGGAGTAAGTAGGTTGAATGAGATTTATGGGACTCATATTAGGATCCCCTAATTGATGTTCTGCTACAAATGGGGAACCATTGGAGATAATACTTATTATCTGAAGACTAGGCAAGCTAAAAGGTCTTTAGTAGTTAATCTGCCAAATTCCAATAAGGATTATTGGGATTATGGTGTTATTGTCAAGAATTGGAAATTTGCCCCCCTTCTCGTTTTGTTTGCATAGTCCAAATCCCTTTTGGCACAGGGGGTATCCTACATTAGTCCTAAGTGCCCCCAAGAAGGGCGTGGCATAGGTTATAACTTTACTCTCATTTTTTTCCTATTTATCATCTGTTTGCAGACTTGTCGACTAACTTTCTCGTTTTGTTTTCATTGCAAAGGAGTGTAAGAAGAAGTGTCCCAAGGAGGGAGAAGTCAAATCTTATAGACCTTAAGTATTTTTGGGGTCTCAATCAAAGGTTTGGAGAAGAACACCCAAGAACTGCATCTGTAATGACCAAGTCCACTCCTGCTGCTGCCAAGAAAACCACCCCAGCTGACAAGAAATCTCAAGCCAGTGAGAAGATACCTCTGGTTTTAAACACCGAGGAGTATCTAATTGAAGATCCTCAATATAAGAGGTTGAAGAAAGGGTTATTTGGCCATCAAGATCAGGCTAAAAAGTCTTATGAGTTGTCCAAAATGTCTTCTTCCAAGCAAGGCATAATTGAAAATGCTTCTATTTCAATCAACCCTGGGTTGCCTAGGAAGTTCATAAAAGCTAGGACAGCCTGCAGATGGGTCGACTACATCCCCCTTTACTAGAGCTCGATTAACTGAGAGGGTTGCTCATAATTTGGCCTTGGTAAGTTCTTAATTTTTTTGTTGGTATGCACTAAATTTAAATGCTTTTCTTCTAATAACTCTTTCATTTTCTTGTAGTTCTTGGTCGACTTTAATCAAATGATGGATAGGGATGACCAAATAAGATTTTTTTCCTCGGCTGATGTTGAGGAAGCTATAGAGAGTTTGCAAAAATCCTTACAAGCATCTAGAGAAGCCTTAGAGAAAGAAAAATAAGCCTGTCATGATAAAATCAAGATGACCGAGGACCAGGCCAAAGTAGCAGAGGAAGCATGAAAAATTGTTGTTGATGAGATAACCCAGGATAAGTTAACAATTGTTGAATCTGAGCGCCGGGCAAAGGCTGCTGAAGACAAGGTGTTTGTCTTGACTTCTGATGATTCTACCCTACTGGTCAAGGGCAAGAAGGAGAAGGAGGAGGCTGTAAATAAGGGATTGGAGAAAGCCTTTACTGCTGCAGCCATCCAGATAGAATACACTATGAAGTAGTCCTTTAAGGAAGGTTGGTTGAAGGTCTTGAAGGAGGTTTCTACTCAGGAAAACTTTGAACTTTTCCAGAGACATGACCCAGGAAATCCTCTCAACCTGGATGAAGACTTAGAAGATGATGATGAGGTTTCTAGGGAGTCCTATATGGTGCCTACTAGTCATGCCAACCTACCTGCTGCCGACCAAGACAAGACTAAGGACCAAGAGAAGGAGAATGATGAGGAGAACGTCTATATCCTTTTAGTTAGTTTATTTTTGCCTTTTCCTTTATGTATTTTTCCTTTATTCTTCTTCATTTTTCTTCTTTGATGTACCCAGCTCTGTAACCATGGAATGTTTAATGAAAATATATATTTTTGCTCAATTGCTTCCAACATCAAGTGATGTTGATTTCTTGTTTATTTTTGTCTTCAATATTATTTATGTTGTTTATGTTTACTGATCATCACCATAAACTGATACTTTTACATTTCCATTTGATGTCAGGAAGAAAGCTATAGTTTCTACTGAATTCAACGTACTCAGGCGGTGTGGAAATCTTTTTTAGGCTAGCCATGTCCCATTGACCAAGGAAGATCTAGTGGGGTTTCTCGTCCCAAATGCCTCTGACCAAGTGAAAGAGTCCTATATTCATCTTCATTACCTTTTGTACAGAGCAGTAGCGAATAACGTTGGTTATTACGAAATGATTGAGCAGATGCAGGAAGACCATAAACTCTCTAAGGCATTGCTTCATTCGGATTATGAGGTTAAGTATCAGGCCTTGAGTGAAGGATGGGGATTTGATAAGAAGTGAAAAGATATTAATTATGCTATGAACAAGAAGGAATTGGATTTGAACTAAGAACTGGAGGGTGCACGATCAATTGCTGCCTTGTTGGAGAAGGAAAATAATGCTTTAAGGAATGAGCTTGATAGTTTGAATAAATCAACCACTACTGGTCCAGATGACGAGGTATCATTTTTAGAGACTGAAAATGCTAGGCTCCTGGAAGAGTTAGAGGTCTTTCAGAAGAAAAAAAAACACGCCAGGCTAACCTTCTTGGCAAAGTATAGTTGTTCAGCCAACCATTGATGAAAAGAGAACCAAGAAAACCCTAGTCGACCAAGCTACTAAGCTCAAAGAGAAGCACTAGGCCATATGAAAGGTTCAAGATAGAGTGGATCGACTTACTTTCCATTTCCATATGCAACCCAAAGCTATTTGGATGGATGGATATAACGAGTCCTTGACTTACTTAGAAAAGCACATGGAGCACGCCAGGAATAAAGGATATAAATGGGGTTGGATGAACCTGATTTCTCTGATGAAGATAGTATTGGCATTGACCAAGGAATATTAGAATATCGCGATCCTCCTTTCTCTATTGACGTTAATTGGATTCCTCATAATGCTATTCTTCAGATCTTGATCAGAAAATACATTAGGGATTTCGACCTTGAAGGAGAAGTGGAGTATGTTCATCCCCAACATCTACCTGACCGGCTGAGCAACAACAGGCAACTAGGAAGAGAGATTTTAGATTTATCAATCATATGAGCACCCTTGATGAACCTCCAATTTGAATGATCAAAATTGATGGAAAATACCTAGCAGAATAGGCTTATATTCTGTGCTTTGATGGTATTTACTTTGTAATGCATATCTGTTGGAATGAAATGAAGTTATTTACGATACTTTATGTGATAATCCACATATAATTATGATAAATTCTGTTCAAATCATTCTTAACTAATGTGATATGGATAATGTGTTATTAGTGCATATGATATTAAGTTATTATATTAGTCTAATCCTGCCTTCATAAATCATAAAATGTCGAATTAGTTACAAACACCAAATTTTAAAGTTTTCGGTAGGCATGTTCATGTTGGAGACTAGTTTTGTCCATTATAAAATAGCAGTTGTGTAATACCCCGTAATTTTATGGCTTTTAATTATGAGATTAATTAAATGAAATTGCTTTTAATTGCTTTTAATTGTGGGATTAATTAAATTAATTTGGGATAATTAATTGGAAATTAATTCGGATTTAAATAACTAGTGAGACGAGATTTAGTATTTAAATATGATAATAATGTTGTATATTGCTGAGTGATTATGGTAATATGTGATTATTGAATTTATTAAAATTGTCGCGAGTTGAAAATACGGCAGTTTCGGTAATTTAATTGGGACGCGCGTGTCAGTTGTGTCAGGACCCAATTTAATGAATTTAAAAGTATTTTATTTTTATGTCATCCGTATGATAATTTTGAGTGCGCCGACGTATCCATAAGGGTCGAGATAGTCAGAAAACACTAGTCGGGGGTTTAGTTTGGGTCCCGGGGCATTTTTAGGCCTAACCGACAACCCGGGAGGGTATTTTAGTCATTTCTATTTTTGGTGTACGAATTTTAGACTGATATTATCAGCCAACACTTGAGTCCCTTAGGGTTTTCATAACTAAAATCATCATGACAGTTAGAGAAGAAGAGCGGAGAAGTTCCAAGGGTTTTCCATGGCCATAACCACCACTTAGAGGCTTTTGAACCACCGTCACCACCACCGGATAGATCGGAAAGCAAGGATCATCCCCTACCGTATAATTCATTGGATCAGAATCTCTATTTTTAGGCAAGTGATTTATCTTGCAATAATTTGTGGCATATACTTTACATGATAGCTTAGGTTTGATGTCAATTTATGAATAATGGCAAAAATATGAATTTGGAGACTTAATAATTGATTTTGGGTAGGTTTGCATGTAGTGGTACTTCTAGAAATGTTTGATGAATGAAATTACAAATTAAGGGTTAAAAATCATGAAATTTAATTGAGGAGTATGATGATTATGGAAGAAGTAGTGAAGAAATAGGGTTGTGAAATTTATGACTTTTAATCCAAGAAAACGATGCTCTATGATAGTTTGATGATTCTTGAACGTTAGAAATTGTATAGATATGTTGGTTTAATGATTAGTGAAATTACTTGGGAGATTGGGACATTGTAATGGAGGATTTGGGGTGTAAAAATGACAAAACCCGTAACTGTTAAAGAAATTCTGGGCAGATACCTATTTGATCGATCGATCGCATGAAGAATGTCGATGGATCGATCGATCGGTCGATCGATCGATCCCTTCTGATTTTTGGTAATTGTTTCCCTTTAAGGTTTAAGGAAAATCCCAAAGCCGATAATGATTCTCAGAGTGATTAATATGATATTGTGGGACTTAGTTAAGGTCACTAAGGTGTTAGTTATTTCTCGGAAAATGTTATAACTTATGGGATTGAACGTTATAATTATGAGCGGTTACCGCGTGAGGACGGTTTGAAATCTTTCAATTTGGGACAGAAAGTGGAATGAAAGATAATGTAAGGGTATGAACACTATCAGAGAGATTTTATATTTGGTGAGATAACCTTAGGAACAAATGGGATACCTAGAATTCACTTGGGATAGGTATATGTACCCGAATCCGTATGACGAGACTTGTCACGTTAAATAAATATTACGTAGAATATCCGGAACGTAAATATTGTGGGTGAGACTTAATATATAGGGGAGGAGTATACCTATATTGAAATTGTATATATAATGGTTGTGTGATTTTCTAGTAAATGGATTATTGTGTGTATAACATACCTACCATACTTGCTATCACGGGAGGTCGTTCGTAAGAGGATAGTCTGGTCTCGATGTCACCTTCGGAGGGACTTTAGATTGATACCTCAAAACATAGGACTTGGAAGGGCTTATCGCTGAATGGATAAGTCTGTTGACCTTGGGAGCGTAGGTATGTGCGTGACCCATGGGTATGTGAACTATGTTCGCCTCCACTATGTGTGATTTTTATTGAAACGGTTCCTGAGTGATTCAGAACTGGTGATCCTCACGTACGTGATGTACCGGGATTCGATAGCAGAGTATGAGGGCATCGTAGGTTCTATCTTTGTGGGGTGCCTGATTTGTATATGAGATATTATACTGGTGCATATACATATACTTGTGATAGTTCTGTTGTGTTGCTTAGTAGATGTGAATAACTAAGATATTGTATTGGACTAAGAATGTGAGAATTTAATTAACACTTGAGATAAGTAATTTAATGAACGTGAATATGGGTTATGAATATGTTTTGTTTGGGTGTTACGAGTAGATACCCTATGTTAGAATGAGAACTCAGGAGTGGTGTAGACTAGTTAGCTAGCGGCATAACTAGGATGGGTTAAGGGTCTACGTTAGGCGTGAACATTAGATGAGAGGTGAGAAACTCATGTGAGAGTACATAACTAGCATGTTTATTATATGTGTTGTTTAATATTGTAATTTAAACATTTGCTATATTTTTGAACTATTTTCACCTCGGGCCCTGACCCGTTTTCTTTCAAATCTATTTTTCTTGTAAAACCTTTTAGGTGCCCAACCACAAGGATGCCAAGCATAGGAGTTCCATTATATTATTGATGTGCTGTAGCTGTTGTGGAAGTTACAGGTTCTCGGCATTAGACGCCTTCACATTTTGTACTTGATTCTACTCAGGGTTACTCATATGTTTGCCCATTTCCATTTAGAGATAGCATTCTCTGACTTTTAGTTTTATTTAAGATGTTGGTTTATTTATTCAGACTCATGTATCGGGACTTTATTTTTACTCTGGTATTATATTGGAGTGTTTACTCCAGGCTCAGTTTATTTCATTTCGTTGATTATTCATTTGAGATTGTTTATGCGGATAATGGTTGTTGACCTAATTACTTGGATTATGTTAATTTAATTAGTAAAATTTGGCATCTCTCTTTTTAAATATTAGGTGGCTAGTAATAAATTAAATGTTTTCGACAGTGATGCTACAACTGAACCAACTTGATATTCTGTATTAATTTAATAAAGGAGTAGCTACCCAGTATTTAATTAGACGAGGTGTTACAGGTGGTATTAGAGCATCAGGTTCTAGTGTCCTTTAGGATCTGTGCGGCTTATTATGCTTCCAGCGTAGATTTCCTGAATGTAGAGCCCTATGTTTACGATTGTTGATTTCTTTGGTGAGATTTCGTTCCTGCTATAATGTATATGATAGTGAATCTTATGTGCATCCGGGAGTGTTCGTGTGTCGAACAATGCAGTATATCGTGCGAGTTGGGTGGATAGTAGGAAGCAAAGCTTAGTTGAGGTTATAAGGTATATTCAACAATGATGACCATAGTTGAGGTCACCCTTATTATGGCACGAAAGGCCAGAACAGTAAAAGCGGCTTGGACACAATATGACTTCCAAGAACCACTATAGTAAAAAGTGGGGTCAAATTAGACTCACCCAGTAAGGTTGACTTGGGAGAGAGTCAGACGAAACATTGAAGAGAACCAATAGTGGAAATACTACAAATGCGGAAATGGCGTGTGTTAGCCAACGAAGGTAAATATCCAAAGGTTTGGGCATAGGCCGGAGTATAGCTAATCGGGAATGAAAATTTAGGGTAAAATTTTTCTTGGCTCATGAGAGCAGAGTTACAATGGTGAGAGAAAACCACCATACTTATAAGCGGAATGTTTTGTCAAAGGAAGGAGCATAGGTATGGTCTGACCATAAGTTCCTTCATCAGATGTTCAGGATAAAGTGCGAACGTTGTTCTGAACGCACACAAGAGGGTCGGACAGAGGTCACTTTGTGAAAAATGAAATTTAATTAATTAGCGAACCTTACACCGGATGAAGAAGGTGCAATGGAGAAGAGGACATTAAAGGGGAAAATTAATGTACAAGAAGAATTGTTTGCACTTTTGGGATATTCTGCTTGGACGGTCAATGCAGATGGTAATGATGTTGTGTTTGTCGATGAGGATGTTAACGCTTCCTGGTGCAGGGAGCTAAAGAATCGAAGAGTTTAGTCAGAGAGTAAGACTGGGTGAAATGGTGTTAGTAAAGCACAATAAGGGGGAGACCCATCAGGGGACCCATTAAGATGGTTCGAATAACTGAATTTTTTACCGAGCGATGGTGAATTCATTAAGGGCTGTTGAAGTCAGTAACGTGTTCCTTAGGGCCATCAAAGCTAAGGGAACAACAGAGGTAGTCATCAGAGTCGAGACTACCAACGTCCGAGAGAAGGACAACCCTACCGTGGTCAGTGTGATCGGAGATAAGTGGAGTATGTGTAAAGGTATTTTGTGGGGAGTAAAACCCATGCGTTATAATTTTTTCGAAGCGAGTAGAGGAATAAAGGGTATGGTGCCTAGTAAGGGGAATAGTTGTTGAAATTTTCGATTTGGTACGGACAAGTGTGTTAAGTTCAGGAACCATTTGAACAGCCAGGCCGATTAGCAAGATAGAAGTATGAGTCATATCCTCAGATAATGACGCGTGTTGTATTTGACAGGAACGAGTTACTACTTTTTATTATTGCTATATTTGCATGGGAGACGAGTTTAGTGAGTATCTCGACAATGTTATTAATTATGTGAATATTTTTCCTGGTATAGCGGGGTTACCTTTAGTGTTATCCGCGGAGGATGAACGGGTGTATCGATAGTGGTATATAATTTATTAAAATCACTCGTTTTAGTGCCGTGTTATACGAGTATGATATTATCCTAATTATGATTTTATTTTATGATTAAATCGATTGTGTGCAGTTATTGCTAGTCCATTAGAGTTACTACCTTGGTGTAGAATGTTTTTGTTATGGCGAGGCCCCATCTGCCAGAGGGCCGAACTCGCGTTTATATATTTGTAAATAGGTATATATTTTGTTGAGACTTTGAAAAGTATAATGGTCTCGAATATTTGTTCCTGGTATGTGTAGGGACTTTATTGATATGATCTGGAGTGTATTTGGTTTACTGTTCAGCAAAAAAAAAAGATTTAGCTCATTGTTATAACACCCTTTAGAGACGTGGAAGTTAATACTCATAGTTGTATGTCTAGGGACATGATTTTGAGAGCCCCGATTATATTTGCAGGATGTTTATGGAATGTGATTACCATCAATGTTAAGACACAGTGTCTTTCGAAAGGGGTTCCTTGTTTAAGTATAATTACAGAAGGAGATGTAACTTTGCTGTCAAGAGACGGGAATATAGGGGTACGTGTTATGAACTGAGGGCCTAACGGATTCCGATGATCGACAATGATAGGTAGTAGTGTATCGGGGGGTTCCTTGTTTGATTTTTGCTTTGCGAGGCATCCCACGCATGCTTAGTGTAAGGTTGGTAGTAGGGAGATGTTTGGCCATTCGTCCATGATTTGGGTACCTCGATCGTTAGTAAGTATATAGTTATGACGGGAAGTTAAAAAAGAAATTACGATATAAGGCCAATAGAGCCAGTTGTGTGGTGAGGAAGTACTCATAATTTTGTTTTATTTTGGCGGATTAAAGGATGAAATAATGTTTAGGAGGATTTCAAATTTCGAATTCAGGGGTGATTGAGAATACCCAAATTGGTGTAGCCACGTTGCAAATGCAGGGACAATAAAAAGTTTGGAGTATGTATGAGCGTGTATGATGTTTAAACCCGTTTGTGCGAGGTATAAGGTGTATGGACACCTTGGTTTGCTGATGTGATAATCGCCGAAAGAAGAGACATAGAGATGGGTGAAATTTATGCTTGTGAGAATATTACAAAATAGTAGTGATAGAATAGATTGCGTCTTAAGTGAAGGATGGTAATTAGTATATTCATGTGCAATCAGAGTACCATGTCCAAGATTGGTTGAAGGGCAGTGGGAAACCATTTAAAAAGGGGGTATCCTTTGAGAATATAAATATTTAACTATTATGAGCGATTTGAAGCGGAGTTCCACCCAATCGAAGGTTGAGGGTGGCTTACGCGTAAATAGAGTGAGGATGTCAATAAGGTATAAAGAGTCCAGATGTGCACAACGTGGTGAATAGTGCACGGGCCATAACTTTTGGTATACATTGAAGGAAGAAGAGGGCTATTAAGTACCACTTAATGGGAGGAGTTATAAGTGGAAGTCGGTGTTGAGCGGGACATAATTAGTAGCCCCCACGTGCACCATTTATAGATAGAAATTGGTTGGAGTAAGGGTATCAACCAGAAACTTGGTGTCGAGCTTACGATTCCAGTAGCGGAAGAGTCAAGATGGTAAATTTCTTTGATGGGTTGCAATCATAAAGATGAGTAACGAGTTCCTTCAAATGTGTGGAACGGATTGTCAAGAAGGAAAGAAATTGTTATATCCTTGGGTTTTTTGCACTATTAGATAGTGATTGCGCCGGTATGTGGTCCTACTCAGTATTATTCTGAACTGGGATGAGATCCTCGAAACCCACCCTCAATATAGGGTATAAGGAAGTAGTGGGAAGAGTTTCGTTTTGAGAAATTTGTATCACCTATAGCCCAAGGAATAGGCGCCAGGTGATTGACGACTAGTGGAACTGTATGATAGTAAATTTTAGATTCATTGCGATCATTTCATTTTTAGTAAGGGAAGTATAAGATGGTAATGGGGAGAGGATATTACCTAATAGGAAGGATGTTAGAAAGCACCTGTACCTATTTATAGTGAATAAGGTGCTTTTTGAGGTTTGTGTGGATAAACCCTACTATCCTTCCTCTGGATGCTTAGAGGTGAGCGGAGTATCGGAGTTTTCGATCAGTCGAAAGTTGGAGTCCGATGACTATAATGGGTTAATCATTAACCGTCTAAAGTGGCTTTCCCTTGTGTAAAAGTAACAACGCCGGGAACAGAAATTCAAAGAACAGACAAGAGTAGTCAGATGTTTTTTGGTTTCTTCCAGGATGAAAGTTTTGTGTTTAAATAAACGCGAGAGATGATACGAAGTGAGGTGCAAACTCACAAAAATATTGAGATAATGCGGCCAATGGTGAATAGTCTATTCTTATTCGATTGTTGTTTAGTAAGAGAACGTGAGGTGAATTTATTGAGGTGTAACCCTATAGCTGATAAAGTGTTAAGAGTGTTCAACAAGACTATGGTGAAGCGAGTGCTGTAGTGATTGAGCTTTTCTTCGTATTTTGTTTTGAGTATTGGAGGATACCTAATATTTCCAGGTATGCCTAATTTTCCGAATTTCGGGACGAAATTCCGTTATTAGGGGGGAAGTATGTAATACCCCGTAATTTTATGGCTTTTAATTATGAGATTAATTAAATGAAATTGCTTTTAATTGTGGGATTAATTAAATTAATTTGGGATAATTAATTAGAAATTAATTCAAATTTAAATAACTAGCGAGACGAGATTTAGTATTTAAATATGATAATAATGTTGTATATTGCTGAGTGATTATGATAATATGTGATTATTGAATTTATTAAAATTGTCGTGAGTTAAAAATACGGTAATTTCTGTAATTTAGTTGGGACGCGCGTGTCAGTTGGGTCAGGACCTAATTTAATGGATTTAAAAGTATTTTATTTTTATGTCATCCGTATGATCATTTTGAGTGCGCCGACGTATCCGAAAGGGTCGAGATAGTCAGAAAACACTAGTCGGGGGTTTAGTTTGGGTCCTGGGGCATTTTTAGGCCTAACCGACAACCCATGAGGGTATTTTAGTCATTCCTATTTTTGGTGTACGAATTTTAGACTGATATTATCAGCCAACACTTGAGTTCCTTAGGGTTTTCACAACCAAAAGCATCATGGCAGTTAGAGAAGAAGAGAGGAGAAGTTCCAAGGGTTTTCCATGGCCATAACCACCACTTAGAGGCTTTTGCACCACCGTCACCACCACCGGATAGATCGAAAATCAAGGATCATCCCCTAGCGTCTACTTCATTGGATCAGAATCTCTATTTTCAAGCAAGTGATTTATCTTGAAGTAATTTATGGCATATACTTTACATGATAGCTTAGGTTTGATGTCAATTTATGAATAATGGCAAAAACATGAATTTGGAGACTTAATAATTGATTTTGGGTAGGTTTGCATGTAGTGGTACTTCTAGAAATGTTTGATGAACGAAATTATAAATTAAGGGTTAAGAATCACGAAATTTAATTCAGGATTATGATGATTATGGAAGAAGTAGTGAAGATATAGGGTTGTAGTGAAATTTATGACTTTTAATCCAAGAAAACGATGTTCTATGATAGTTTGATGATTCTTGAACGTTAGAAATTGTATAGATATGTTGGTTTAATGATTAGTGAACTTACTTAGGAGATTGAGACATTGTAATGGAGGATTTGGGGTGTAAAAATGGCAAAACCCGTAACTGTTAAAGAAATTCTGGGCAGATACCTGTTTGATCGATCGATCGCATTAAGAATGTCGATCGATCGATCGATCGACCCCTTTCCATCGATCGATCGACCCCTTCTGATTTTTGGTAATTTTTTCCCTTTAAGGTTTAAGGAAAATCCCAAAGCCGATAATGATTCTTAGAGTGATTAATATGATATTGTGGGACTTAGTTAAGGTCAGTAGGGTGTTAGTTATTGCTCGAAAAATGTTATAACTTATGGGATTGAACGTTATAATTATGAGCGGTTACCGAGTAACGACAGTTTGAAATCTTTCAATTTGGGACTGAAAGTGGAATGAAAGATAATATAAGGGTATGGACACTAGAAAAGAGATTTTATATTTGCTGAAATAACCTTAGGAACAAATGGGAGACCTAGTATTCACTTGGGATAGGTATAGGATGGAACAACCGATTGAACAAGTTTCAGACAAAGGCAAGGGAAAAACACATTAAGTGTCCAATGTGAGTGTACTCACTGGTAAGATGTATGTATACATGGTTATGAATATGATCAGAATATTACTCACTGCTAAGATGTAATTATACATGATTATGGATATGATAAGAATATTAATCACTAGTAAGATGCATTTATACATGGTTATGGGTATGATCAAAATATTACTCATCGGTAAGATCTAATTATACATGGTTATGGATATGATCAGAATATTACTCATTGGTAAGATGTAATTATACAGGGTTATGGATATGATCTATATATTACTCATTGCTAAGATGTATTTATACATGGTTATGGATATGATCAATATATTATGAATATGAAATTATTCATTCCAAGTTTACCAAAATGGGAGATTACTTTCGGACCCAAAATGGTGGAAATTTTTCTATTATAGACAATGAGTTACTCCCCGACCATGAATGTGGGAGAATTATCTATTGCAGGCATGATATGTGAATAATCATTCGGAAAGGTTGGTCATTCATTATGAATGGTCCGAATAAGTTTTGTCTATTAAAGATAAGGGGTTACTTTTCGACCAGGAATGGGGAGAATTGTCTATTGCAGACATGATATGTGATACGACACAAATATTACGTATTTACGCCCGTTAACTTATGCATTTTTAGCCCCCTCGGGTATCGTAATTTCTATATTTATGCTCATTAATCATACGACCTTCATTTTATACGATAATACATTATTTGAGGTATTATTGAGCATTTATAGGTGTTACGGTTCTTAGTGTGAAGTTTCTTCGCGTTCCGGTTAAGTTCCTTAAGAGTTCGCACGTTCAGGGGCATTTTCGTAAATTCACACTTCGGGATTTTTGCTCGAAGAATTCACGGAAGTTGTAGCCCTCGGCTCATGCTTCACATGGCTATGAATGGTGCTCGAATCAGATTCCGAATGAAGAAAACACGGACCTTTAATCAGAGAAAAAACTATAAGAAAAATAACAATTTCATTAATACCCACCATGTCCCTTTTCTCTTTCATTAACAATTTCATAAATTCATAAATTCCCTATATCTCCCTAACTCGTTTTTTGCAGCAAACTCAATTCTAAGATGGTGATTTTAGCCCTAGGCTCGGGTTTTGCTCGAGTTTTGGGTTTGTCCCAAATTGAGGACTTTCGTTCGAAATTGGAGCTTGAATATTGACCACAGGCGCTTATGGGACTTGTGTGCGCCACCATTGATTGGTTTTTGAGAGTTACAAATGGGTATTGGCTTAATAACCATGGGATTTCGGTGTTGGCCATTTCTTACCCAAATGTGGGTTTCGCAATACACACGCATACATGATGTTGGCTCGGGACATGGGTTTGATGGTGGTATTGGATTTTCACGATTATGGAGCTTTGTGTTCCCAATTCAAATGGGTTTTCAGTGTGGGTCTCGGCTTGGTGCTGCAAATGCATCCATGGTTTTTGGCACACATATAGCAGGTTCAAATTCAAAACGCATTTGGGTCCGATTTGGATTCGACTTTGGCCACCATACGCAGCCACCATTTATGCAGCTGGGTCTTGGCATCAATGGATGCCCTTGCTTGTTTTTTTGAAAGAATTGTCTTAGGAGAAATTTTGCATGTAACAGGTGTGAATCGATTCGCTTGGAGAGAGTGCCGAAGCTTTCCATCTCCGAATCGATTCGCACCTCCGCCGAATCGATTCGGTCCCTGTTTTGGCCGATATTTTCCTGCTTTCCTTTTCTATTTTCTTTTCCCTTTTTTTATTCCTTTATTTTTTGTAACTTACTATAAAGGGAAGACCTGTTTTTTTTTGGAGATATCTCTATTTTTTCCCTTCTCTCTTAGTTTAGGTTAGGGTTTGTAAACTTTGTTTTTTTTTTGTGTGAGACCACCCTCTCCTCCATTTTCTTTGTGTAATCCACCATTAAAGTAAGTTTCCTTTATTATTCTAGCTTTGTTCCATTTCCATGCTTTATTAATTATGTCCATTATTAGTTAATTAGTTAAATCAATTTATTTCTTGCTTTAATTTATTAATTAGTTGTTTAATCAATTTAATTATGTGTAGTGAGTAGTTTATTGAGTTTGGGTCGTGTGCCCGCCATTGATGGGCGTCGAGCTCCGAAAATTAGGTTTTATGTAAAACTGCATATAATTGAAA
Organism: Sambucus nigra; assembly: GCA_949130495.1. Taxonomy (NCBI): domain Eukaryota; kingdom Viridiplantae; phylum Streptophyta; class Magnoliopsida; order Dipsacales; family Adoxaceae; genus Sambucus; species Sambucus nigra. The sequence continues at coordinate 227,617,020 of OX422212.1, forward strand.
CCTCACGTATTAAAGTTAGTTTATTATGCGTTTAACTTTCTTTGTCACGCAACATTATTGTTTATAGAGATAACTCGAATTTAAGACGCGTATGACCATTTTGAATTAAATGTTTTATCTCGCAATTTTGAGTTAAATTTCTTCTTGCGTGATGTTTATAATTAACAAAAAATACTCGATTAAATGTTTTCGAACTAAAATTCTAATTATTAGTTGTTCAACTCATGGTAGGGACGCGATCTCGACTCTCGTTTTATTAATTTTTGTTTAGTGTTCACTTCTTAATTTTTCCTTTTCTTTATTTTAAACCATATCACCTTTTACACTTTTATTTTTGAAGTAGTAAATAATTAAAATCTGAAATTTAATCACTCCCTATGGATTATCGATACCCGACTTACCGCAGTGCTTGCTTGTCAATTGTAGTTGTAGTTTAGTTTTTTTTATTGAGGAAGTGAAATGAAATCAACGATTAGCGTTCCTTTGCGATGCTACTTTTCACGCTTCATCAATAAGTGAATCATTATTCGTAAAGGTTGGCCATTCATTATGAATGGGCCGGATAGGTTTTGTCTATTAAGGACAAGGGGTTACTCCTCGACCAGGAATGGGGGAGAATTGTCTATTGCAGATAGGATATGTGAATCATGATTCGAAAGGGTTGGTCATTAATTATGAATGGGCCGGATAAGTTTTGTCTAATAAAGACAATGGGTTACTCCTCGACTAGGAATGAGGGAGAATTTTCTATTGCACATAGGATATGTGAATCATGATTCGGAAAGGATGGTCATTCATTATGAATGGGCCGGATAATTTTATATAATATCACATAAATATTATTTTTTACATTTAATTTTAGGCAACAGTGTAGTAAGTTTATATATTATCACACGAATATGATTTATTGCATTTAGTTTTATGCAATAGTGAGTAGTGATGCATTCACTGAGCTATTTTGCTCACGATTTCAGATGTTTATGTTTTTCAGGTAATGTGATGTCACTGCCAAATCTAGGAGGTCGGGTGGGGTTAGCAAGGAATGCATAAAACTATGATTTTAGTCAAATGTAAATGGGGTGATTTAAGCATACTTATATTTTAAATAAGTTCATATAAGCATAACTACTTTAATATGCGAAACATTTTTAGTTTTATGGAATGATGGTTATGACTATAAAAGGTAACTCATGTTTATGGTTTGACTCAATTTGACTTTCAAACATAGTTATAAGTAACTGGGTTGGGGTGTGTCACTTTATCTTCTTTATTTAAGCTTGTGGTTACTATTGATCTTATTGCTGACTAGGTAATTTGTACCATGACTAGTTAGTCGGCTTATTTATTGAATAACCTACTTAAATGATACATGCTTGATTCATGATTGAATCTAATAATAATGCCTTAGATTATACTATTGTTCTTCTTAGATAAAAGTGTAAATAGTTTTATTGAACTATGTTGTAGCATTAGTTATCAGTGACAACTCAATGTATTAGGAATGTATAATTATCTTTGTGTTTTAACTTAGTCGGGTAAAACACCTTCTGTTTGAATTTGAGTCTTACATGAGGTTTTACTAACTTCTTGTTCTTGATTTGTCGAAGACAAAATCATACATGAAGTTTTCAAAGATTCACTTTTCAAAAGTTGGAAAACTTTTAATACTAACTTTTTTAAAGTTGGAAAAGTTTGAATAACAACCTTTCTGTAGAAGGGTGTCTACCTACAAAAAAAAAAAATATTTTTTTATTGGAAATATTGAGAAGAAACCCACCCAGGTCCCGACAGAAACTCATATTGAGCAAGAATCCCCCGGGGTCCCGACAGAAACTCATATTGAGAAGGAACACCCCCAGAGTCCCTCCACCGTAAAAGTGCCATATTAGAGAAGGAACCCCAAGGTCCCTCCACTGCTGAAGCCCAAGCTGAGAGGGGCCACCGCAAGGGTCACTGCAGAAACTCAAGTTAAGAAGGACCCCGCAAAGGCCACTGCAGAAGTCCAAGTTGAGAAGGGCCACCGCAGGGGTCAATACAGAAATGACATCTGAGAAGTGCCCCGCAAGGGCCGCTGCAAGGGTTGCTGCAGAAATGACATTTGAGAGGTGCCTTCGTAAGGGCCACTGCAGAAGCCCAAGATCGAGAAGTACCACTGCAGGGGTCACTGCAGAAATGACATTCGAGAGGTGCCGCCGTAAGGGTCACTGCAGAAATGACATTCGAGAGGTGCCGCCGCAAGGGTCACTACGAAAATGACATTTGAGAAGTGCCTCACAAAGGCCACTTCAGAAGTCCAAGATTGAGAGTGGCCGCCACAAGAGTCACTGCAGAAATGACATTCGAGAGGTGCCGCTGTAAGGGCCACTGCAGAAGCCCAAGATCGAGAAGTGCCACTGCAAGGGTCACTGCAGAAATGACATTCGAGAGGTGCCGCTGCAAGGGTCACTGCAGAAATGACATTCGAGAGGTGCCGCCGCAAGGGTCACTACGTAAATGACAATTGAGAAGTGCCCCGCAAGGGCCACTGCAGAAGTCCAAGATTGACAAAAGGTCCGTCGCAAGGGTCACTGCAGAAATGACATTCGAGAGGTGCCGCCACAAGGGTCACTACGGAAATGACATTTAAGAAGTGCCCCGCAAAGGTCACTGCAAAAGTCTAAGATTGAGAGTGGCCGCCATAAGAGTCACTGCAGAAATAACATTCGAGAGGTGCTGCCGTAAGGGTCACTGCGTAAATGACATTTGAGAAGTGCCCCGCAAGGGCCACTGCAGAAGTCCAAGATTGACAAAGGGCCGCCGTAAGGGTCACTACAGAAATGACATTCGAGAGGTGCCGCCGCAAGGGTCACTATGAAAATGACATTTGAGAAGTGCCCTGCAAAGGCCACTGCAGAAGTCCAAGATTGAGAGTGGCCGCTGCAAGAGTCACTGCAGAAATGACATTCGAGAGGTGCCGCCGTAAGGGTCACTGCGGAAATGACATTTGAGAAGTGCTCCGTAAGGACCACTGCAGAAGTCTAAGATTGAGAAGGGCCACAACAAGGGTCACTGCAGAAATGACATTTGAGAAGGGCTGTCACAAGGGTCATTTCAGAAATTCAAATCGAGAAGGGCCACTGCAAGGGTCCCCGCAGAAGTCCAAGTTGAGAAGGGCCACCGCAAGGGTCCCTGCAGAAACTCAAGTTGAAAAGGGCCACTGTAAGAGTCACCGCAGAAGTCCAAATTGAGAAGGACCATCATAAGGGTTCCCGCAGAAATGACATTTGAGAAGGAACCCCCCAAGGCTTCCTCAACTGCAAAAATGATGTTTGAGAAGGAACCCCCTACTAGGGTTCCTCAATAGCAGAAACTTGGAAGGAGGGACCCGCAAGGTCCTCCCCTTCAGCTCCCTGAAAACTAAGTTAGGATGATGGGGGTGTCTACCATAAGCAACCCCTCGTCATGAAAAAGAACAGAAGTACTAACACTTATTTTCTTGTACAGGTTGCCTAGTTGAGTAAGCAGGGCTCAAGTAGGCCAGTCGGGACCTCCTGGGAGTTTTTTCTTGGAGGCTGAGGGACAAGGTATGTTGAGCAAGCTCAACCACTTAGCACTATAGGATTGAGAGAATACTAGTAGGAGACCCTAGGGTTGCCCAGTCCTCACACACCTCACACTTAGTCACAAGTGAAGTGAGCAGCCAAAGGGCTGGCTGCTCACAAGAAAAGAACTATTTATAAAATGATTTTAAAGGAGAGGGTCCTCTAAACCCCTCTCAAGAAAAGTGATTTTAGAAGGGGGTCCTCAAGACCCCCCTCAAGCTTACAAAGATTTTATAGGAGGTATTCCTCGAGACCCCCCCCTCAAGTTTACAAAGTTTGTACCAAAAGTTATCGTTTTAAAAGATATTTAGCAAATCAGATATTTTATCTCCATTAGAAGACATATTTTCTTTTGAACTTTGATTGGCACCAGGGGGCACCTGCTAGAGGGGACAGGCAGAGCTATCGGAAGGTAGGGATAAATGGTACACTGCAGACTTTGTCCCTCACCAACCTTCTAAGTTTTGGCGCCAAAAGTGCCAACCCAGCCTAAGTGCCCAAGTATAAATAGGACCCCCGTGAAAGGTCATGAAAGATAGAAAAAACTCAATAGCAAAGTCACTCTGTAAAAATCAGACCAAACCTCTCTAGTATTCTCTCCCTGTTCGCTCTTTAAGTGCTAAGTTCCTTGTTCTTTCACTCCCCACTGACAACCATCACTCTCAAGAGCTCCTCTTGAGAAAAATTACTATTATTATTGTGGAAGTTCATCTTCTTCCAGGGAGGGAGTTCCATCTTGAGCTCCATTTTTACCAAAAGGAGAAGGTATCATCAGAAGTTGCTCCAGAAGTTCTTGAGAACCTTGCAGATAACGTCCATTGGAGTGGGTCACGCCTCACCCTTTCCAGTTATTCATAGACCCCAGTCTCACTACCCTCCTACATTTGGCGATTCTTCTGGGGAGGTATCCTCACTTCCATGGACAAAGAAGGTTTAATGTTTCTAAGCAGCTAGTGTTTGAAGACATTCCATGTGGGAATGGAGCTCAAAGAGACCAGACCACCCAGGAGGATGCGATGGTGATCGGAGCTAGAGTACATGCTCCTCAGTGAGGTCAGACCAGTTCACCGACAGCGGCTCCGACGATATCCCCCTCTAAAGGGGTAGTCGCTCCGACAGTGATTCCGGTAGATTTAGCTCGACCGCGGAGGGCGGTGTTGGAATATGTGGTGACATCGTCAAGCTCATTAGCAGGCAAGGGCATGAGTTTGGAGGAATCACCCTCCAAAGTTATTACTAAGAAGGAGGTCAGGAAGTTTCTCTCATCTTCTCAGAGGGAGAGGGTCCTCATTTGTATGAAGAGTTACAGGACCCTGACCACAAGACATAAATGAGAAACCATCCCCAAAGGGGTATGTTCCACCCAAAATTTTCAAATTCAATGACAAGTGAACCAATGCGCGAGGAACCTCTTACATTGTAAGGGCTCAAAGGTGCACTTGAACCGAGAGGTAGTTGGGACATAGCCGTCAAGGAACCCAGAGGTAGTTGGGACATAGCGGTCGAGGAACCCACCAATAAGGTGGGTTACGAGAGACCCTTGGTTGTCATCATACTCCTCATGATAACAACAGTCGGTGCGGAACCCCAGAAGTATTAGTCATTCAAGTTAAAACTCCCTTTGTACGAGGGACCCTTGGCGGTGTTAACTATACGCGAGGGATCCTTGACAGTGAATCCTATAGTTGAAGCTCTATTTGGCGAGCAACCTATAAGTCCTAAACCAGTCGCGCACGAGGGACCCCCTATGTTCAAAACTTCGGACGAGGAACCCACAGCTAAGAAGGGTCCAGACGAGGGTACCTCACGGTGAAAATTTTTGACGAGGAACCCCTCGGTCCTAAGTTGACCAACGAGTGTCCTATGAAATTAGATTGTGATGAGGGGCCCCTGTGCGAGGGCTCCCGTCCATCTTATGCAGCGTCGAGGGACCCCTCGGGCTCAAGCTATCGATGAGAAATTGGAAGCGAGAAGGAGATCCAGTATAACTATCGACGAGATACCCACAGTCAAGACACCCCCAGCTATGAGGATGACACGTGATGAACCACCAGCCGCCGATGTCACTGCTGACGAGGGACCCGCGGATACAGGGACAGCTCGCGAGGGACCCTTTGTTAAATAGGTAGTCTGCGAAGACGAGACCACCATTCCTCCATGGGTTGAGACACCCATTTTCGTAGAATCCGAAGATGTCGAGACCCCCTCCTCTTAAAATAAAGAACTAGGGGTCGAGACCCCCCTCTCTCCAAATAAATCTCCACCGGTCGAGACAACCCTCATTCACTACAGCGATCGAGGAACCCAGGGTCTATAATGCCGTCGAGGAACCCATGGGCAGTAATGGCACGCGAGGAACCCAAAGGCTGCGATCATCCAACAAAAAAAAAGTGCTACCAGATTCCTTAATAAGCGAGGAACTCACCAATATAGTGGGTCACGAGGCACTTGCATGATAGCAACAATAGTTGGCGAGGACCTCTTGCTAGCAATAAAGCCCAAGGAAATAATGGGCGGCGAGGAACCCTTATTAACATTGGCAGTCAGTGAGTCACCCTCAGATATAAGGTCGACGTGCGAGGAACTGATACTAGTATTGGAAGTTGGCGAGATACCCTCAGACCCAAGGTTAATATGCGAGTAACTCCTAGTAGCTTTGACAGCCGGCGAGACACCCTCGGGCACGAGGAACCCTTGATAGCATTGGCAGTCGGCGAGACACTCTCAGACATAAGGTCGACGCACGAGGAACCTCTATCAACATCAGTAAATGTCGAGACACCTTTAGAGGTGAACTCGACACATGAGGAACCCTCGACGCGACATAAGGTCGAGGAAGACCCTTGACGAAATGCAAGGTCGAGATACCCTTGACGACAGTCGCGACGAGGAACCCTTAGCGAAATGAGTACTAGGGGTCGAGATACCCCCTCCTCTTGAAATAAAGAACTAGGGGTCGAGACCAACTCAACAACTCAACAAAGCCTTTTCCCAATTATTTGGGGTCGGCTACATGAATCCTATTTTTCCATTCCATTCTATCCAGTGCAATATCTTCGGTTACACCACAAGATATCATGTCCTTTTTTATAATATCCCACCAAGTGAATTTAGGCCTACCTCTACCCCTTGGGTTACCATCAATACTAACTAAATCACTCTTCCTTACAGGAGCATCCATTGGTCTACGCTTGACGTGTCCAAATCATCGAAGTCGATTTTCTCTCAATTTATCTTCTATAGGAGCTACTTTCACCGTTTTACGAATTTGTTCATTTTTAATTTTATCCTTTCGAGACCCCCCTCCCAAAATAAAGCTCCACCAGGCGAGACACCCTCGGGCACGAGGTCAGCACACGAGGAACCCTTGATAGCATGGGAAGTCAGCGAGACACTCTCAGACATAAGGTCGACCCGCGAGGAACCTCTATCAACATCAGTAAATGTCGAGACACCCTTAGAGGTGAACTCAACACATGAGGAACCCTCTACGTGATATAAGGTCGAGGAAGATCCTTGACGAAACGCAAGGTCGAGATACCCTTGACGACAGTCGCGATGAGGAACCCTTAGCGAAATGAGCACTAGGGGTCGAGATACCCCCTCCTCTTGAAATAAAGAACTAGGGGTCGAAACCCCCCTCTCTAAACAAAGCTCCACCAGGCGAGACACCCTCGAGCACGAGGTCAGTACACGAGGAACCCTTGATGGCATGGGAAGTCGACGAGATACTCTCAGACATGAGGTCGACCCGCGAGGAACCTCTATCAACCTCAGCAGATGTCGAGACACACTTAGAGGTGAAGTCGACGCGCGATGAACCCTCGATGTGACATAAGGTCGAGGAACCCTTAACGAAATGTAAGGTTGAGATACCCTCGGATATCCTTGACGAAATGCAAGGTTGAGATACCCTTGACGGCAGTCGCGACGAGGAACCCTTAGCAAAATGAGTAGTCTGCGAGGAACCCTCGGATATTGGGTCCACCCATGACGAACCTTTGGCAGCGACTGCCTCAAATGCAAATCCCAAATACGCGTGTAAATCAGATGAGATCCCCCTCCCCAAACAAAGCTCCACCAGGCGAGGAACCCTTGGGTCAGCGCCTCGTACGAGGAACCCTAAATAAAGAAGTCTTAAATTTTGAGGAACCCAAGTCGGCGCCAGCAGCAGCCTCCTGTGAGGGACCCTCACCCATCACGACCCTCGACAAGGAATCCATACCAGTTGGCATTTCAAAACCATTTTACCTACCAGCAGTAGGGTTGGGGTAAAAAACCCACTTCTCCAGATGAGATACCCGTGGTCGAGGAACCCTTTGTATTGGAAGCAATAGGCGAGGAACCCGCGATCTCCCTTACGTGGTGCGAGGAACCCCTCAAAATCAAGGGGTGAATGAGGTACCCCTCAAGTTTAAACTTTCAAACGAAGAATCCACAGTAGCGAAGCGTCTGGTCGAGGAACCCCTCGAATCCAAAGCGACGGATGAGGTATCCCTAAATTCAAGGCCTCAGACGAGGAACCCTCGTCTACCACAGAAAGCGGCGAGGGACCCTTAGAGGTCCTCGCCCCAAAATTCAATCCGCCATCAACAGATCTCTTATCCGGATTGACTTCTAAAAACTAGTACGAGAAGGGGGGTAACAGGACTCCCTCACTCAAATCGGGAGATCCCAACAGTAACAGACAAGGAGGATGTAAAGTTTTGTGAGCTCCACCAGAGGGATCAACATGCCACCAAAGATTATTTTCATTTGGCGAGCAGGTAGCCAATGGAACTTTGCAGATTCCACCAGCAGAGGTTAATGAGAACCCCCCTACAACTTACCACTATGGTTGAAAAGGTACTATGCCTAACTCTTGCCAAGTTTCATTTTCTTAAAAGATTGAACCACTTGCTCTAAGTGCAGAAAAGTTTTTTTTTTCTTTTAGAAAAAAAAAACATTATATGAGCACACTCTTTGTAAGAAATACAAAGAGTGACTACAATGCAGAAATGAATACTAGTTATATTTTGTTGGCACTTAAAAATTTATGCATGACTCATTTACCTACATTGTGCGGTGGGTACACCAGATTTATGTGTTCTTTTCTCATAAGAAGGGTAGAACCTCTACTAGATTAGAAGAGGGCCCATGATATAAGGAACTTTCCTCATTATACGTGGGGGTATATCCAACCCAAAAGTAAAAGTATAGTGAGTAAAGTCCCTACAGACCCGACAAGACCAGCAGGAGCTTATCCTCCTAGTAATAATAATAAAAAATTCACTACATTTTTTTTATTATTCCATACAGATTTATAGCCTAGAGAACAAGTCCTAACATCTGTTCTCAAGAAAAATTATAATTGAACAATTTTCAGAAAATAAGGAGAAGCGGATCTACCTCCCCTCTCTAAACTTGTTATTTTTATAAGACAAAAATGTTCCTAAGAAAAGTTTGGAACAAGGACCCTGCAGATCAGTGGAAATTTTAGTATAAAGAGATAATTATTTCTTTACTTATAATATATGTGAAATTTTATGCAAAGTTTGTGGGAAGGAGAAAGGCTAACCCCATCTCTTAGTTACTTCCCAAGAAATGAATATGCATAACAAAATACCCCAAAGTCACACGGGGTTGCACTAAAAGTACCGCACAGTCACACGGGGCTGCGCTAAAAAATATATATAACTTGCTCAGCTATATGCAAGTACCTCACTATTAAATGGGAAACTTCAAAATTTGTAGATGGTAAGCCTATATGCAAGCATCCCGCGGTTAGAGGGGCAACTTAAGAATTTTTTAATTTGCTCAGTTATATGCATGCAAGTACCCCGCAACTAGAGGGGCAACTTCCAAATTTTAACTTGCTCAGTTATATGAAAGTACCCTGCAGTCAGAGGGGCAGATTCAAGATTTTAACTTGCTCAAACTATATGCAAGTACCTCGTAGTTAGAGGGGAAATTTCAAAAGTATAACTTGCTCAGCTCAAGTGCAAGTACCCCGCAGTTAAAGGGGTAACTCCAAAATTTTAACTTGATCAGTTATATGCAAGTACCCCGTAGTTAGAGGGGCAACTTCAAAATTTTGTAACTTGCTCAGTTATATGCAAGTACCCCATATCTAGAGGGGAAACTTCAAAATTTTAACTTGCTCAGTTATATGCATGTACCCCGCAGTCAGAGGGGCAGCTTCAAAATTTTAACTTTCTCAGTTATATGCAAGTACCCCGCAACTAGAGGGGTAACTTCCAAATTTTAACTTGCTCAGTTATATGCAAGTACCCCGCAGTTAGAGGGGAAGCTTCCAAATTTTAACTTGCTCAGTTATATGCAAGTACACCGCAGTTAGAGGGGCAGCTTCAAAATTTTAACTTGCTCAGTTATATGCAAGTACCCTACAGTTAGAGGAGAAACTTCAAAATTTTAACTTGCTCAGTTATATGTAAGTACCCCGCAGCTAGAGGGGAAGCTTCCAAATTTCAACTTGCTCACCTCATATGCAAATACCCCACAGTTAGAAGGGGGAAGTTCAATCTTGAAGTTCTCACATAAAATAGAGAAACTCAGAGTATTGAGCAAGTGCAAGTATACATATAAGGTATGACAGTTTAGTACCTAAGGCTCCAAGGGCATAGGAGCACTCACAGTCTTGAGCAAGTGCCAAGTATAAATTTAAGGTACGACTGTTTAGTACCTAAAGGCTCCAAGGGTATGGGAGCGCTCACATTATTGAGCAATTGCCAAGTATAAATATACGGTACGACAGTTTAGCACCTAAGGCTCCAAGGGTACCAGAGCGCTCACAATATTGAGCAATTGCCAAGTATAAATATAAGCCGCGACAGTTTAGCACCTAAGGCTCCAAGGGCACCGAAGCGCTCACAGTCTTGAGAAACTTCCAAGTATAAATATAAGGTACGAAAGTTTAGTACCTAAGGCTCCGAGGGCACCGGAGCGCTCACAGTCTTGAGCAAGGGTCAAATATAAATATAAGGTGCTCCAGATGAGCACCTTAGGCTCTAAGGGCAGTGGAGCGCTCAAAATCTTGAGCAAGTGCCAAATATAAATATAAATATAAGGTACGATAGTTTAGTACCTAAGGCTCCAAGGGCATTGGAGCGCTCACAATATTGAGCAATTGCCAAGTATAAGTATATGTGCGACAGTTTAGCACCTAAAGCTCCAAGGGCGCCGGAGCGCTCACAGTCTTGAGCAAAGGCCAAGTATAAATATAAGGTGCGCCAATTGAGCACCTGTGGCTCTAAGGGAAACAGAGCGCTCACAGTATTGAGCAAGTGCGAAGTATAAATGTAAGGTGCTACAGATGAGCACGTAAGGCTCCTACGGCACCGGAGCGCTCAAAGTCTTGAGCAAGTTCCAAGTATAAATATAAGGTGCGCCAGTTGAGCACCTAAGGCTCCAAGGACGCCGGAGCGCTCGCAGTCTTGAGCAAGTGTCAAGGATAAATATAAGGTGCGACAGTTTAGCACCCAAGGCCCCAAGGGCACCGGAGCGCTAACAGTTTTGAGCAACTGACAAGTATAAATAAAAGGTACGACAGTTTCGTGCACAAGTCTCTCGACATTGCAAGACACTTCTGCACGAGGGGGATAATATTGAGAAGTTGTCAAGCAAGTGAATAAATAATAAGGTACGACCTTCCCAAGATTGCAAGTTTGACAGAAAATAGCCTAGGGCGAGGGGATCCACCTTGAGTGACCCCTCTTTCCAAACTTGATGCTAATGAAAAGAACTTAGGGCGAGGGGCTCACCGCGAGCAACCCCTCTACCCAAGATTAAAGGCCATAGAAGAAGGCCAAGGGCGAGGGGCCCACCGCGAGTAACCCCTCCGCCCAAGATGAAGGGCCACAGAAGAAGGACAAGGGCGAGGGGCTCACCGTGAGTAACCCCTCCGCCCAAGATGAAAGACCACAGAAGAAGGACAAGGGTGAGGGGATCACCACGAGTAACCCCCCGTCTAAGATAGAAGGCCATAGAAGAAGGCCAAAAGCGAGGGGCCCACCTCGAGTAACCCCTCCGTCTAAGATAGAAGGCCATAGAAGAAGGACAAAACTGAGGTGCCCATCGTGAGTAACCCCTCTGCCTAAGATAGAAGACCACAGAAGAGGGCCAAGGGTGATGGGATTACCGCGAGCAATCCCTCCACCCAAGATGAAAGGCCACAGAAAAAGGCCAAGGGCGAGGGGCTCACCGCGAGTAACCCTTTCGCCTAAGATAGAAGGCCACAAAATAAGTCCAAGGGCGAGGGGACCACCGTAAGTAGCCCCTCCACCCAAGATGAAAGGCCATCGAAGAAGGCCAAGGGCGAGGGGCTCATTGCGAGTAACCCCTCCGCCCAAGATGAAGGGCCATAAAAGATGGCCGAGGGCGAGGGACTCACCGTGAGTAACCCCTTTGCTCAAGATAGAAAGTCACAGAGGAAGGCCAAGGGCGAGGGGCCCATCGCAAGTAACCCCTCCGCCTAAGAGGAAAGGCCAACAAAAGAAGGCCAAGGGCGAGGGGCTCACCGTGAGTAACCCCTCCGCCCAAGATGAAAGGCCACAGAAGGAGGCCAAGGGCGAAGGGCTCACCGCGAGTAACCCCCCGCCTAAAATAGAAGGCCATAAAAGAATTCCAAGGGAGATGGACGCACTTTGAGCAACCCCTCTACCCAAGATAGAAGGCCACAGTAAAAAGACCAAGGGCGAGGGGCTCACCATGAGCAACCCCTTTAAACAAAGTAGAAGGCCATAGAAGAAGGCTAAAAATGAGGGGCTCACCACGAGTAACCCCTCCGACCAAGTTTATACCCTGATAAGGAGTTCCACTCTAAGTGGCCTCATTTACAAAACTTGGGATGAAGTGACATAACATTTAATAACCCTAAGGGGAATGATGAAGAAACCCTAGGTTCCCTGAAAAAAAAACTGAATTTATGACGTACAAAGCCTTTTGGTCTACCCAACATAAAAGACTTTGCACGAGGGGATAATGTAGAAGGGTGTCTACCTATAAAAAAATATAAATAAAAATATTTTTTAATTAGAAATATTGAGAAGAAACCGACCCAGGTCCCGACAGAAACTCATATTGAGCAAGAACCCCCCAGGGTCCTGGAAGAAACTCATATTGAGAAGGAACACCCCCAGAGTCCCTCCATCGCAGAAGTGCCATATTGGCGAAGGAACCCCAAGGTCCCTCCACTGCTGAAGCTCAAGTTGAGAGGGGCCACCGCAAGGGTCCTTGCAGAAACTCAAGTTAAGAAGGACACCACAAAGGCCACTGCAGAAGTCCAAGCCGAGAAGGGCCATCGCAGGGGTCAATGCAGAAATGACATCTGAGAAGTGCCCCGCAATGGCCACTCCAGAAGCCCAAGATCGAGAACTGCCACTGCAAGGGTCGCTGCAGAAATGACATTCGAGAGGTGCCGCCGTAAGGGCCACTACAGAAGCCCAAGATCGAGAAGTGCCACTGCGGGGGTCACTGCAAAAATGACATTCGAGAGGTGCTGCCGCAAGGGTCACTGCAGAAATGATATTCGAGAGGTGCCCCCGTAAGGGTCAATACAAAAATGACATTTGAGAAGTGCCTCGTAAAGGCCATTGCAGAAGTCCAAGATTGAGAGTGGCCGCCACAAGAGTCACTGTAGAAATAACATTCGAGAGGTACGACCATAAGGGTCACTGTAGAAGCCCAAGATCGAGAAGTGCCACTGCAAGGGTCGCAGCAACAATGACATTTGAGAGGTGCCGCTGCAAGCGTCATTGCAGAAATGACATTCGAGAGGTGCCGCCGAAAGGGTCACTACGGAAATAACATTTGAGAAGTGCTCCACAAAGGCCACTGCAGAAGTCTAAGATTGAGAGTAGACGTCGTAAGAGTCACTGCAAAAATAACATTCGAGAGGTGCCACCGTAAGGGTCACTGCGTAAATGACATTTGAGAAGTGCCCCGCAAGGGCCACTGCAGAAGTCCAAGATTGACAAAGGGCCGTCGCAAGGGTCACTGCAAAAATGACATTCGAGAGGTACCGCCGCAAGGGTCACTACGGAAATGACATTTAAGAAGTGCCCCGCAAAGGTCACTGCAGAAGTCCAAGATTGAGAGTGGCCTCCGTAAGAGTCACTGCAGAAATAACATTCGAGAGGTGCTGCCGTAAGGTTCACTGCGTAAATGATATTTGAGAAGTGCCCCGCAAGGGCCACTGCAGAAGTCCAAGATTGACAAAGGGCCGCCGCAAGGGTCACTACAGAAATGACATTCGAGAGGTGCCGCCACAAGGGTCACTATGAAAATGACATTTGAGAAGTGCCCCGCAAAGGCCACTGCAGAAGTCCAAGATTGAGAGTGGCCGCTGCAAGAGTCACTGCAGAAATGACATTCGAGAGGTGCCGCCGCAAGGGTCACTACAGAAATGACATTTGAGAAGTGCTCCGGAAGGGCCATTGTAGAAGTCTAAGATTGAGAAGGGCCTCTGCAAGGGTCACTGCAGAAATGACATTTGAGAAGGGCCACCGTAAGGGTCATTTCAAAAACTCAAGTCGAGAAGGGCCACTGCAAGGGTCCCCACAGAAGTCCAAGTTGAGAAGGGCCACCGCAAGGATCCCTGCAGAAACTCAAGTTGAAAAGGGACACTACAAGGGTCACCGCAGAAGTCCAAATTGAGAAGGACCATCACAAGGGTCCCCGCAGAAATGACATTTGAGAAAGAACCCCCCAAGGCTTCCTCAACAATAAAAATGATGTTTGAGAAGGAACCCCCCTACTAGGGTTCCTCAACAGCAGAAACTTACTTGGAAGGATGGACCCGCAAGGTCCTCCCCCCTCAGCTCCCAGAAAACTAAGTTAGGATGATGGGGTGTCTACCATAAGCAACCCCTCATCATGAAAAAGAACAGAAGTACTAGCACTTATTTTCTTGTACATGTTGCCTAGTTGAGCAAGCAGGGCTCAAGTAGGCCAGTAGAGACCTCCTGGGAGTTTTGTCTTGGCGGCTGAGGGACAAGGCATGTTGAGCAAGCTCAACCACTTAGCACTATAGGATTGAGAGAATACTAGTAGGAGACCCTAGGGTCGCCCAGTCCTCACACACCTCACACTTAGTCACAAGTGAAGTGAGCAGCCAAAGGGCTGGCTGCTCACAAGAAAAGAACTGTTTATAAAATGATTTTAAAGGAGAGGGTCCTCTAAACCCCTCTCAAGAAAAATTATTTTAGAAGGGGGTCCTCAAGACCCCCCTCAAGCTTACAAAGATTTTAGAGGAGGTGGTCCTCGAGACCCCCCTCAAGTTTACAAAGTTTTTACTAAAAGTTACCGTTTCAAAAGATATTTAGAAAATCAGATATTTTGTCTCCATTAGAAGACATATTTGCTTTTGAACTTTGATTGGCACTAGGGGCATCTACCAGAGGGGACAGGCAGAGCTGTCGGCAGGTAGGGACAAATAGTACACGGCAAACTTTGTCCCTCACCAACCCTCTAAGTTTTGGCGCCAAAAGTGCCAACCCAGCCTTAGTGCCCAAGTATAAATAGGATCCCTGGGCAAGGTCATAAAAGATAGAAAAAACTCAATAGCAAAGTCACTCTGTAAAAATCACACCAGAACCTCTCTAGTATTCTCTCCCTGCTCTATCTTTAAGTGCTAAGTGACTTGTTCTTTCATTCCCCACTGACAGCCATCACTCTCAGGAGCTCCTCTTGAGAAAAATTACTATTATTGTTGTGGAAGTTCATCTTCTTGCAGGGAGGGAGTTCCAGCTTGAGATCTATTTTTACCAAAAGGAGAAGGTCTCACCAGAAGTTGCTCCAGAAGTTCTTGAGAACCTTGCAGACAGCGTCCATTGGAGTGGGTCACGCCTCACTCTTTCCAGTTATTCAAAGACCCCAGTCTCACTACCCTCCTACACTTTCTGAAATTGGAAAAGTTTTAAAATAACTTTTCTGAAGTTGGAAAAGTTTGATTAATGACCTTTCTGAAGTTGGAAAAGTTTGAATAATAACTTTTCTGAAGTTGGAAAAGTTTGAAAATTACTTTCCTGAAGTTGGAAAAGTTTAAATTAAAATTAGTTAACCTTTAATTTTAAGGTGGTATTATACCATACTCCAAAAAATGAAACATAAAATGGAGGAATAAACATGCAACTTCATTAACTTCAATAACTGATTACATCAAAATTTTTTTACTACTAGTATTATGGAGGTGGTCGGCATTCTAGGGGTTCTTAAACTCTTTGGCTTCTAATGTTTCTTGGCGATATGCTCCCAGTTGGATAATTGTTGAGATACGATATGGACTATGCCAGTTAGGCTCCAACTTGCTATCTTCCCGAATCACTTTCTTTCAAATCAGATCTCCTTATTTCAAGTTGGTCACCTTGACTCTTTGATTGTTGAACCTAGGAGTCTTTTGTTGATAGGCAGCCATTCGAATGGTATCACCTTCTCGAACTTCTTCAACCATTCCAAATCTAGTCGCCTCATTAGATCACTCTTGGGAGAATTAAAATTCTACACCCTGTGAGTTGTCAAACCTATTATATTTGGTACCACTGCCTCACTGCCGAAAGAGAGCATGTAGAGAGTCTCTATTGTTTCTGTTCTTAGTGTAGTCCTGTAAGCCCAAAGAACTCTATGCAGTGCATTTATCTAATTTCCATTAGCATCATCCATGCATTTTTCAATCCATCGAGCAAAGTTTTATTAGTGATGTCTGTTTGACCATTGCATTATAGATGTCTAGGTGCTGAATGTAGTTTTTGAATTTTGGATCGGAAAAAATACTCCCCAAACTCTTCATTATCAAACTGAGTACCATGATCAGTGATAAAAGCGTATTGCATTCCATAACGACATATGCTTTGCTTCCATATGAACTAGAACACTCGTTGATAGGGAATATTGATCAAGGGCTCAGCCTCCACCCATTTGGTGAAGTAATCCACTGCGACAACTAAATACTTAAACCTTACTTTAGTGGTCGACAATGGTCTGACCAAGTCTATTCCCCAAATAGCAAAGGTCCAGGGAGAAGTAATAGGAGTGAGGGAAGCCCCGCATTTTCTGTGAATAGCAATAAACCTTTGGCATTTGTCACACCTCTTGGCGAAGGATAAACAGTCTGCTTTCATTGTTGGACAATAGTAGCCTTGCTTGGCTATCCTTTGTACCAAAGATCTTCCAGCTGAATGGGTACCACATATGCCTTTATGGACCTCGTTAATCAGATCATTTAATTCAGTTGAATGGATGCAATGAAATAAAGAGATCGTATAGTCTCTTCTGTACATAACACCTTTCTCCACGACGTAGTTGGATGCCTTGTATTTCCTTTTCCTTGCTTCCTTCTGGTCGGATGGTAACAACCCTTTCTCAATGTATTACTTAGTTGGATCCATCCAGGAAGGCCTCAATTCTACAAAAATGATACTAACTGCTTCCACATTAATACTTCTATCGGTGGGAATCTCTACTAGAATGGTTCATTTGAGCTCTATTAAAGTTGTTGAGGCTAGCCGAGCAATAACATCTACTCGAACATTATCCACTATTGGAATTCGAACCATTTTAACTACTGGAAATAAAGAGATAACTTCTTTAGCTTTACTCAGATATCTTACCATTATTTCTCCCTCAACTCCATATATCTGAAGTAGCTAATAAACAATAAGTTAAGAATCACTCTGCTCTATCACCTTCTCGGCACCTAGTGACGAGGCTAGCTCCAAGCCTCTAATTACCGCTTCGTATTCAGTTTAATTATTGGAGGATTGAAATTGAAATATCAATGCATACTCTGTATCTAAATCATCTAGAGTGTTGATAATGAGTTCATCCCCACTACCAATAGTGCACGAAGATCCATCTACGAATAATTTCCAAACTCGGACTTGACTATTAAAGTCTTTGTCCACCAGCACTCCATATTTGAACATCTTCTTACTTTTTTCTGCTAGTGGTAGAGCTCTTTCTTGAATAAATGACGATTTTGGTTGGTCGGTAACCATCTCAGTTTGCTTTTGAGCTGAGCTATCTTCCAGAGAAATCTGATCGACAGGCAAACTTGGCTTGCTGGGTGCTTCTACATAAGTGAATTCTGTTATAAAATACGTCACTACTTGCCCTTTTAATGAGGTTCTTAACTCTTAAAAAAAATTATATTATACAAGTTCAACCACCCAAGACATTAGTCTTCATGATTTTTCAGGTTTGTGCAAAGCTTGTCGCAGAGGTAAGTCAGTGTATACTACAATGATATGGGCCTGAAAGTATGACCTTATTCTTCTGGAGGCTTTAATAAGTGCCAATTCCAACTTCTCCAAGCGTGGATATTTGATTTCTTCTCCTCGAAATGCTTTACTAGTGCAATACACTAGTTTTTGAACACGCTCCTCTAATCGGATCAAGACCGAGCTAATAGCGGACTCTGAAATAGCCAAACATAAGTACAACTTGTCACCCAAAACTGGTTGGGAGAGTAGTGGGGGAGATCTCAAGTACTTCTTCAAATATAAAAAATCTTTTTCACACTCATCGCTCTATTCAAAGGTCTTTTTAATTACCTTAAAGAACATAAGACATTTACCGTGGCTCGAGAAACAAAGCGATTTAGAGCCGCCACTCTTTCTACCAATTTTTTAACATCGTTATTAATCCTTTATTTTATTAGGGTTGGGTTCCGTTCCCCCTTTATTTATGATGTACCTCAGGAACATACCTTCCTATACTCTGAATATACACTTGGTCAGATTGAGGCTCATTTGATATTTTTCCAGCTGGTCAAATGTTTGGGCCAAATTAACAATATGGTCGACAACAAATTTGCTCTTGGTGAGCATATCCTCTACATATACTTTTATGTTCTTGGAAATCTAGTCCTTGAATACTTTCTTTACCAAACTCTGATATGTTGCTCCAGTATTTTTAACCCAAAGGGCATAACACTCTAGTAGTAGGTTCCTCAGTTGGTGATGAAGGATGTGATCTCTTTGTCCTCTGGTTTCATTTTAATCTATTTGTAACCATACTAAGCATCCCTGAAGCTGATTAGTTCATGACCTGCTGTTATATCTATGAATTGATCAATCTTTTGTAAAGGAAAGTGATCTTTTAGGCATGCTTTGTTGAGGTCATTAGAAATCTACACACATGCACCATTTGTTATTCTTCTTCTTGACCATCGCCACATTGGCCAACTAAGTCAAATATTTAACATCCTCTATAAATTGTGCTTTTTACAGCTTTTCCACTTCCTTTGGATTGCCATATTCTTCTCGAGATTGAAAACTTTGCGCTTATGCTTGATTGATCTGGCATCCTTATAAATATTGAGTTCGTGGCAGATAAAGTTAGGATCAATCCCTGGCATTATCCTCATGGATCCAGGTGAACACGTTCTTCCTATCTCTGAGGAATGTAATTAATTCCTGTTTGAGAGATGGTGTGAGTCTTGAACCAATTTGAGTAGTTCTTTCTAGATTCTCATCATCAAGCACAATAGTTTATGTTTCTTATATAACTTGTCCCTTCAGTAAGTCTTCCTCTTTACGGGGATCCAATGTGTCAATATGGAAAGTAGTTGTTCCCCTCTGTATCTCATGTTGGTTGGTTGGGGTATAGTAGCATTCCCTAGCTTCCATCTGGTTACCATTCACTACGTCGACTCCATAATTGGTAGGAAACTTCATGCACTGATGCACAGTAGATGGAACTTCCTCTAATTGAGTCATCCCCACTCTGCTGAGGATTATGTTGTAAGCTGAAGGTACATTTTTGTCCAGTAAAAAGAAGTGAATTCTTTCCTTTCTACTCACTGGCCAAGTGTCGACTAACACATTGGAATTGATTATTCCTAAGGGATATACCATTTCTTCTGAGAACCCTATGAAAGTCATGTGATACAGTTATAGCTTACTATCTCGTAGCCCTAGGCTTTGGAAATAATTGTAGAACATAACGTCCGTCAAACACCTACTTTTGACCAAAACTCATGCCACTCTATTGTGGTGAACTCTGCAAGTGATAACTAACGGATAATCATGAGGATAAATCACCCCACTCAAATTATTATGGAGAAACTGATCATTAATCTATCTTTGTTGACTTTCCTAGGCCGACCATCACTGCTTTTGGACATATCAATCTGCCTGATAGTAGGATACACTTTGGTCTCATTTAGGTAGGATTTCCTTTAGACAAATCCATCTCCTCCACCGGTATCTCCCCCTGCAATGAAATGATAATCAAAGGAAATCATCCCTACATCCATCTCTGGTTTATCAAGATTCTTTGGCAGGTCAGGATCATCCTCATAGTCATTATTGCGCGCCCTTTTGGTGTCATCTTTTCCTCAGTTGGGTGACTCATATCTTCTCCTGGTATCTCTGCTACCATTCCGATCAACAAATTTAGCCAACTTTCCTCATCGAAAAAGAGCTTGACTTCATTATTGAGGGCGATGAAACTTTCAGTAGTGTGTCCATGATCTCTATGAAAATCGCAGTATTTGGACTTGTCTCTCCTGTTGGGAGGTGACCTCAACTTTCCAGGCCAGTTCAAGTCTTTATTCCCCCTGATTTTCTCCAGGATGTGAGGGATACCTTTTGTGAATGGAGTATACTCGCCATACTTCTTGTTCCTCTCAATCTTTTTGTCCTTTTGATCTTTCTTGAACAAATTATTCTTGTGACCTTCAACTTCGCTCTTTGGCACTTCTTTTGCTGCCATAGTTTCCTCGGTATTCATAATATTTCGAGCCTTAGCGATCAACTGTGTCATAGTTTTGCGTGGATTTTTTGCTAGAGCATAGTAAATATCCTTAGCTAGTAATTCACTCATCAAGGCTGCAATGATTGTCTTTTCTTTATAATCCACCATTTCTAGTTTCTCGTTATTGAAATGGATGATATACTCCTGGGTACTTTCTCCAGGTTTTTGCCACATGATCAAGGGATGAGTAAAACTCTTGATCGGCTTAGCCCCAAAGCAAAAGTTATGAATGACTAATTCAACCAATTAATGGAAACTAGAAATTTTAGCTTTGGGCAGATTACTGTACCATATTTGAGCTGGGACAATGATGGAACTAGAGAAATCCCTGCACCTCATTTCGTCGGGGATAGAATAAATATTGGCAGTATTTTGATACTGTTCAATATGGAGGATTGGATCAGTTTTCACATCATATTTAGGAGTGACAATTGGTGGTTTGAATTAGAAGGTGTGGGGTAGTCCACAATGTCCTGGACAAAAGGTGAGCCTCCAACAAAACTTATTTGCAAAATTTTTATTTTGGCCGTTTCCACCAACCGATCTTCGATTCGATGCATAGATCCCTTCCAGGAATGTTCCTCTGGTTTGGATTTGGCAGAAGCAGATTTTGTGGCTTTATTATGCATATGTGTTGAACTCTCTTCTTGAGAAGTTTGCTCGATATGCACAGATCCCCTCATGATGGCTTTAGATCTCACAGATCCCTCTTTATACTCACAGTGATGTTCTTGCTCCCTCTGATGACCTCTGGTTACTCGTGGACCCAAACGATCAAAAGCAGATTCTCTAATTAACTTCTCCAACATACTTGGTCTCTCTTTAGAAAAGATCTACCATCATAGTAATCAGTTAATCAGAATGAAGATGTTGCACCAGGACGGTATGACCTGCCATGAGAAGACCGGGAGTGGTAACTCCTTTCATTCCTATCTCGTGGAGGTGGCATATATCTCTTGGAATTGGAGGATTTTTCTTGCAGCGTACGAGCCGATTGTCTGGTTGACTCTTGCATAGATTCTTGTCCTTTAGCCAAGTTGAGTAAAATCCTTTAGAGGTCTATCTTATTAGGGGGAGAAGAAAAGACATCCATTGCAGCCCTGGTGAGTGGATTACTGACTAAGGAATGGTGGTCATTCTTCAAGGCAAAGAATGAATAAATAAACGTATGAGGTAGAGAATGATAACAAGCAATCGTTTCTACAGACGACGCCAATCTATTGATGTCCAAAAATGGAGTGGGTCCAATTTTATAATCAGAGATAAATAATATGAGAAATCTAAACAAACACACAAGAGACAAAGATTTTTAAAGTGGTTCAACTATTAAAAGCCTACGTCCACTATTGATATTATTATTGATGTTTACAAGAGCTCAGTATGGTGTGCTTGAGATTGATTGAATCATCCCCTTTAGCTAAGGGAGATTATATATCAATAGTGTCTGGAACCCTAGAGACAAAATGCCTTTATATCTCCAAGCATTTACATCCATGTACAATAAATGAGACTTTTGACATCCAGTTCTAGTTGCCCTTCTATTTGAGTAACTTTTACTATTCCTAATGGTTCTTATTCTGGAAGTTGGTCGGCATTCTTATCGACTAGGTACCTATGATGTCGATAAAGATAGTTGGATAGACACCTAGGATGATATGTGTCTATTGTTCATTGGCCCATGTAGGAGAATCATTTTTACATAAAACAATGTATTTTTTAGGATAATAGAGGAAGGCCTTGGAGGCTTGGTTGAAAAAAGATTCCCTTTGAAGGTATTTATTTCTAAATGAGGGTTGGAAGAGAAAAATTAGGGTTTCTTAAATTAGGGTGTAACCAACGAATCCCTGGCCTTCTTGTGGGCTTGTTAGTT
The DNA here is from genome assembly GCA_949130495.1 of Sambucus nigra. Taxonomy (NCBI): domain Eukaryota; kingdom Viridiplantae; phylum Streptophyta; class Magnoliopsida; order Dipsacales; family Adoxaceae; genus Sambucus; species Sambucus nigra. Next base: position 227,639,223 of record OX422212.1, read on the forward strand.
TAGGTACACTGCCTTTTGATCTTTTGTGGCACTCTTCTTGCACTTTTGGTGTATGGATTAAGTCAGAAATATTGCTATCTTGATTCATCTATGGATGAGGAGATAGAAGGCTTGATCTTAAGTGGAGATATTCTCCTTCGTTGAATTATGCTGAATCTGATGTATCAGAGAGGGTGTACTGCTAACGGTTTTGCTAGTATTGTGGCCTTGGGATTTCTTGTTAGGCTGCTATTAGTGATTGGTGATATGACAACTGATTCTCAGGTAGACAAGATAGCGGTGTGGTTGTCCTATCACTATAGGCCTTTGGCGGTGGTGTTAGTGGAGACCCTGAATGGACTGAATGCCTAGAAGGAAGGTCAGGAAGATTTTCTTAGAGGGGGCCCTATCATATTGTTCATATGACTTTTTGAGAGACTACATCTAGCGGCCGCTCTTAAGTACCCTCTGTGGGGCATTCTTAATTTCTTTAATGGGCCTTTATTCAGTTTTGACCCTTCGATAGAGAACATGGTTAACTGGGTTATGGAGCATAGGGCCCGATGCCTTAGCTAGTCTATGCTATGGTGGGGGACTTGCTGCCCATTTTGCAATTAAGGGAATATCGATATGTGTGATTGGATGGCCTTCACCATACTTTCTTCTACTTTCCTTGGTGACTTATGTGCCAAGTAAGATGATAGCATATTGCGCCTCCCCTTATAACTAATTTCTTTGCGATGGAGGATTTGACCGAGTTCTTGAGGATGATATTGGCGACTCAATGGAAGCGTCGTCGTCCGTCTACCCATCCTTCCCAATTCGTATGAGAGCTTGGGTTTATATCTGAGAATTATTTGAAGTGGTTATGGAAATGAGTGGTTGGGAAGATTTTAGAGGAAGAGACTAGGCATAGATGGCTTATCGATTTTTATACCATGGAGGAAGGTGTTGTGGTTTCGTCAAAGATAATTAAGGTGTACAATTGCATGTAGTGAATAAAGAACACTAATCAGGAATGGGACACTTGAGGGCCTCTAGGAGTAGGAAATGATGATGAGGCTGACCCATCTAGTAGTTGAAGATAAGGTTTTGTGAAGCTGGTGTTGTGTTTGTGGGGAATTTGTGTAGGTGCTTGGTATATTATTGGATTTTTTTGTGAAGTCGATTTTTGGCAGATATTGGTAGGTTAAATGAATGTTAGGAGGGGAATGTTTTATTTTACTCCCGTTACTGATATTTCATGTAATAATTATATTCTTGATTTCGAATAAAAGTAATTTTGACATATTTTGTTATGTCTTTTGATGAATTTTGTATTTTAACCGTCTATAAAAATCACTTAGCATAAATAATCCTTTTTTGTTTAAATAATGAGATAGACTGTTGTTCTCAGGGGAAGAAAAGAATAGCATTTTATGAGAAATAAAAGAATGCGCCCATGTGTGTTGTATTGGCCATCAACGTACCTCCGTGGGTTTTGAAAATTTATAAGCATCATTTTGAAAAAGGTGTTTTGAGAGGATCAGGTCCCACATAGTTTTGAGTAAAGGGAAATTAAGAATTTTTTTTAATAGAAGGGCGATGCGAAGATTCGTAGCGAGCAGAGAGTTCGGATTAAGGGTAAAATTTCTTAAGATGGTCCAGGTTGACTGGACGTGCCATTTCTTTTCCATCGAGATCTGTGAGCATAACGGCACCACCTGGAAGGATTTTATTTACAATGTAGGGTCCACTCCAATTAGGTATGAACTTCCTACTTGGATCCTTGATGGATTCTATGATTTCTTTGAGGGCAAGATCTCCTTTTTGGACACCGCGATCTCTGCCTTTCCTATTGAATGATCGCATAATCCGACGATGGTACCCTTGTATGTGGTACATAACTAATAGTTTTTTTCATCTAGGAATGAGAGTTCATCGTAACGTCTCTAATGTCAAACTTCCTCACTGACCTTGGTTTCAATCACGACACATAGAGAAGGCAATTCTAGTTCAAATGGATGAACCACTTCCATGCCATATACTAGGGAATATGAGGTAGACCCAATGGGTGTTCTGATAGATGTGCGGTAGCCCCTTAGGGCATATGGGATCCGATCAACCCAGTCCTTACAGTTTTTAGTCATCTTACGAATGATGGTTTTGAGGCTCTTATTGGAGGCTTCGACGACAATAGTGGTTTAGGGTCGGTAGGGAGAAGACATGTGCCTTTGAATTCCATACTCGTCGACTAATTCTGTGACCTCAGCCTCGAAGTGGAGTCCATTGTCTGAAACCAAGTCATGGGGAATTCCATAGTAGCAATAATATTCTTTCTGCTGAACTTAGCCATTTTTTTTGCATTCAGTATCACATGACTTAACTTCGACCCATTTTATGAAGTAGTCAATGGTGACTACGATGAATTCATGCTCGTTTGAAGCTTTGGGAATAACCTTCCATAGGATGCCTATGCCCCAAGTAAAGAAGGTTCGATGACATGTCATGTTGTACAACTCTCGAGAAGACAATTGTTAAAGGATGGCAAACTGTTGGCATTTGAGGTAACTCCAAACATCGATAGTGCAGTCTTGGATCATGGTGGTGCAGTGGTAATTTTCTTGGCAAGCCTATGGTCATTCATGTGGGGGCCGCATTCCCCACTGTGGATTTTTTTGCATCATTTCTTCAATATCAGCCCCTGCTATGCAATGAAAATGGGGTTTATTGAAGTTTCTCATGAAAAGCATTTTATCACAGATGATGTACTGGGTAGTCAGTTTGCAAAGGGTCACATGGTCTTTCTCATCTGCATCTCGGGGATACCTACCATGTTTTAGAAGGTGCCAAATGTAATAGTACTATAATCTTATCATATCAGAATCTTCTTCGGTGATAAGATCGATGAGGTAACACTGGGTGGACATAGCTTATTCCTGAACCAGAAAAGGGGCCATTGTTATTCCCTCAAGCATGTTAACTATGGAGTCCAGAGTTGTTAGTGCGTCGGCTAGGCTACTCTTCAAGCGAGAAAGGTAATATAAATGACATCTTTGAATTGAGAGACAAGCTCTTTAAGATAGATGTGGCAGGGTAAGAGCTTTTTGTCTTTTACTTTCCATTTCTTGAGAATTTATGCGTCAATGAAGCAGAATCCCCATAGACATGCATGTGCTTGATTCCTTTCTCGAGGGAGATCTTGAGCCTTACGGTGCATGCATCATAATTTGTCATGTTTTTGGTACAAGTGAAGTCTAGCTTAATGGCAATGGGAGTGTGAGAGTCATTAAGAGGAATTAGGAGTATCCTAGTACCCTACCCTTTCTTATTGGTAGCTTCGTCGAAGAACATCTGTCATTTGAGGTCCTGCTAAGAGGTGCAGAGGATGTCTTCATCTGGAAATTCAGAGAACTAAACTTCGGTTTTGTCCATGATATAATAGGTAAGGTAGTCGAAGATGGCCTCCCCTTTATGGCTTTTCGTGTGATGTATACAATATCGAACTCGGCTAGCAACATCAACCAGCGAGCCATTCGGCTTAATAGAGTGGGTTTCTCTAGTAGGTATTTTATGGGATCCTTTTGGGAAACTAGTCTCATGGGAAAGCATGTAGTGCTATAATTTCTTTGTGATCCAGACCAGGATGACACATGCTTTCTCCAAGGCAATGTAATGGACTTCTTACCCGGTTAGCTTTTAACTAGCGTATTAGATGGATTTTTCCTTGTGGGATTCTTTAATGTATAGGGCCATCAAAGCCCCTGTTGCAGTATCAGTGATGGTTAAGTATAGGAGGAGGGTGAATACCTGATTGTCGAGGTATGAGCACCAAAGTTTGGGTGAGGTATTGCTTGATCTAGTCAAAGGCCTCTAAGCATGCCTCGTTCCAAAATTTAGTTGAATTCTTCCTGAGAAGTTTGAAAATAGGTTCGTAGATAGAGGTCAGTTGACTGACGAACCAACTGATGTACTGCAGCTTATCCAGGAATCCTCGTACTTTATTCTCTGTCTGGGGTGGTGGCATCTCGACCATGGCTTTTAGTTCGGCGGGGTCATTTTCAATCCCTTTCTCACCGACCATGAATCTAAGGAATTTTCCATTAGTGACGCCAAAAATGCACTTTTATGAGTTGATTAGCATCTAGTATTGGTGCATATAAATTCTTGAGTCTTGGACATGATGATCATGTCGCCAATATAGACATCGACTTTTTGTGGATGAGGTCATGCGGGATGGTTGTAACGACCCTTTGGTAGGTAGCCCCGATATTTTTTAGTCCAAATGGCATAACGGTGTAGTAAAAAGTTCCCCATGGGGTGATGAAGGCAGTTTTCTCCTGATGGTTAGGGTGCATTTGGATTTGGTTGTAGTCGATAAACCCGTCAATAAATGATTTGAAGCAGTGGTTGGCCATATTATCTACGATCTTGTTGATGTTGGGCAAAGGGTAATCATCCTTTTAGAATGCTTTATTTAGATCTCAATAGTGGACGCACATGCGGACTTTTCCTCCCAATTTCAGTATAGGGACAATATTTGCAAGCCACATTCAGTTGTTTGTATACTTCTTCTTTGACCTTGAGGGACCATTCTGTTTAGAGCTTCCTCAGTTTTTTCTTGACGGGTTTTCTTTCTAGGAATGTGGGTTCTCGTGCTCAGCTATCTCTGGGTCGATAACGGGCATGTCATTGTAAGACCATGCAATGACGTTCATGAACTCTTTCAGCAGATCTTCAAATTGATACCACTCATTCTTGTTGAGGGTGGACCCTATCTTAATCTCGCGCAGATGGCTACTAGAATTGAGATTAATAACAACGGTCTCATCATCATTAGTTTGAATGCAATTATGATGCTTATTATTTTCCTTATTGATATCAGTTTAGAATTTCTCATTTATAACATCATCATCATCATCATCATCAAGAATTTGATTTGCAATTAATGTAAGTCACGATAAGATACTTAAAATCTTTGTTTATTTCATTCTCAGGGAATAAATCATTGAGAACCTCGTCAAAAGAAGCGCCATTTACATTGATATTAGAAATGGAAGAAATAGTGAGAGGTTCAAGGATTTCTTGAATGGGGTAAATAGCAGGGTTTAGTTAGGCTTGAGCAAGCTGGACCGAAATGGCATGCCAGTTAAGGAGAGGTGCATCAACATTTGCAATCTTAGTAGACGGGTCTGACGATATAGCTTCTTAGTGAATCATGCAGAGACTCGGTCCTAGTGTCTGCAAGTCGAATGATTCCTCGGTGTCACTACCCTTAGAGTTTTCGGTGATTAACATGATATCATTAGTCAGTTAAAGGTTCTACCTCCTCTTTCCATTCTTGGTCCTGCGTTGTTGTCTTGGAAGAAGATCTCCAATCCTAACTTCGTCTTTTTGTCAGTGGGGTTATACCTTAGCTTAGAGAATTTGCAAAGGGGGAAGTCTTCTCCCTCTTTGATAAACCTTCCATTCATAGAGTTTCCTGAAATGGTCTTTCATCTTATTGTCTTCCTTTTTGGCATGGACGACGAAGTGATTTAAGTTCAACTAGTGAAAGTCAGTATCCCAAGACGCACGGGGGAAAGGCCTCCTTTAGGGCTATCGGATCAAGGATCTCTTATTGGTGTCTTCCAAGCCCCATTTCGGATATGAAGTTCATATTCTTGAACATCTGAAATACATTGACATTTCCATGAGAGTTATGTTCGGGATCGACCTAGTCATTGAAATTATCTCCTACTGGGACAGGGTGTGGATCTATTTTAAAACTGGAGAGATATATGTCACTGGTCCAATACTGAATTTCTAATACTCGGTTACTGATGCTGGAACCATCTGAAATGTCGTCATCCCCAAGGATGGTGATGACCTGACCTTTAGCGAAGAACATCAGTTTCCAATGGAGAGAGGAAAACACTCCTCAAATGTTGTGGAGCCATGGGAGGCCAATAAGTAGGTTAAAATAGACAGGTATATCGATGATTTGGAACTCTGTCAAAGGGTGGATAGGGTTAGCCCATAGTGTAAGATTTATAGAACCCATTACTTCCCGACAGGTGTTTTCATAGGTGCACACGTCGGTGAATGTAGGAGTGAGATTGCTGACTTTCAATCCCGGTCAATTGAAAGTTCTGAGTGGGTATACATTGAAAGAGGATCCATTATCTACAAGCGATAACGGAACTATCTTCCCCAAAATCCCAACGAAGATGTTGAGAGCATTATTGTGATCCGGGCCAAACTTTGGTATTTTTTCTTCGGAGAAGGAGAGGAGTCTGGCAAAAGTTGGGTATCCAACTATATTCACTGCCTCTTCAAGATCGGTAGAGGGAGAAACTGTGTATTTTGTGAGGAGCTTTGATAGAGTATTTCAGTGGAGCTGGGAGGACATGAAGAGTCCCCACAAGGTGATATTGGACCGAGTTTTCTTGAGATGGTCGAGAACTTTGCTTTCTTCAACGGTTATTTTTGGCATTAGGAGATCTTCGATTACTCCCTTTCCTTTATATGTTTCGGTTGAATGGGGAATCGAATCTTTGTAGTATCATCTGGATGAGTCATGTGGTTAACAAAGACAGAGAAGAATAAGAACCCCGTGGCTTCGTCTACTTTAGGCTAAATAGACACTTTGTTAATTTCCTCCAATAATTCTCCGAAAGTGATCATTCCACACAAGTTGGTAATTGAATTATCTTCTTAATGGTTTAATTCATCATCTGAGCTAACTAAGTCATCCCCTCATCCAGTAGTAACGATATCCTTTTGCCAAGACTAGTCGATGCATTTAACAACCTCCATGGCTTCATCATATAAGTCTTCCTACTCAGTGGAGAAGTGAAAGAGTGAAGGGACCATATGGCCCTGGCGTTTCAAAGTTATGAGCAATTTAAGGATGTTGCATATCTCCTCTTTCTGGCAAAACCTATCGGACACGGTCTGCACGACATCATCTAGACTGATTTCTTCTAACGGTACCACCCATTCATCTGATTCCCAAACCCACTTTCGGTATATCATAAATAAACCACTAAGCCTTTCATAGTTCGATGTTCATCTAGGTGGTAAGTTTCAGAACAAATCTTCAAACTTAATCTAGTACTGTAGGCACTTCAATGCCTCCCCCCTCTGATCGGTCGTGGACAATAATACAATCTCGTGTAAGGAGCAAAGGAGATTGATCATTGAATCTCGTGGGACGTAGGAGAGATGATGGTCAAAATTTGAGGGGTTTGGGTGATATTGTGGTTATGGTGGATATTTTAGTAGGCACGATTTGTGTAAATCTGGGTTACCGGTCTTTATACTGCACTGAGCTTTGATGGCCCTCAAATATGGTTGAACATTAGTTGCTTGGTTTGCATTCTCCATGAAGAACTTCGGAGGCAGATCTTAAATTTTATCGAAGCAGCAGAGGAAGCAATGGAGCTTCAGGGCGGTTTGACAGTAGACCGAAGCCAGTAGGGTGCCAGGCCAAAAATAGGGTATGTGATTGACTTGAGTGGGAAAAATGATCTTGGTTTATTTTTGAAGGAAAAAGGGATTATTTTTTGGTATTTTTTTAAAAGGGGAAGATATGTTTTTGGCATTTTTGTTTTTGAAAAGAGTGAAAGGAAAGGATAATCCTCATCATCATTATTATTATTATTATTATTATTATTATTATTATTATTATTATTATTATTATTATTATTATTATTATTATTATTATTATTATTATTATTATTATTATTATTATTATTATTATTATTATTATTATTATTATTATTATTATTATTATTATTAGGTTCCTTTTGTATTATGTTTTCCTAAATGCAAGGAAAATGCTGGACATGACTCGAGCCTAGGGAAAAGATAGAGTATAAGATGCAAGACATGGTTTGACTTGTTTCTAGGCTCATAGATGGGGTCCTATTTTAAAAATGGGTGAAATAGCACAAACACTCAAGCGGTAGGGTGACCCACAATTTCAGTAAAGTTTTTCATAGTAACTGGTGAACTAATTATCAGTGACCTAGGGTAGATGCCTATATGAGATTTATGAATTTGTTGGGTTAGTGGAAAGGTTCTCCCCTTTGTCATGACTTCCACGATATACCTCTTGCCTATAAGGTCAATCATTCATCATTACGTGTGGATAATCCATTTGATATACTTGAGTGTACGTGAAGTGCCTCACGAGATACCTCGTGGGGATGATACATGTACGAGAGAATTCGATATACTCGGTGTACGTGAATGAGTTTCCTACTATGTACCTACCGTCATGAGTTCGATCAAGCAGTATGATACGGTAGGAACCTTTCGATATACGTCGAAGGTACGAGGCCAATGGAAGGTGAGAATCATATTTCTTAAGTTAACCATGCCCCGCAGAATCGACACTCATCACGAAGTGACCCCCTAGTACGGGATAAAATTTTGGTCAATATTGCCATGCTCAGGTGATGTAGTGTGCAAAAATGCATGAGTTTTGATTAGTATCTTATGTAATTTGTTTTGTATGCTAAGTAAAGGGATTACTACCACTATGAGGGAGAATATATACATAGATATAAGAGGGCTAATCATGAAAGTAAAGCTATCATGGTGCATGAAGACTATACTAAGTATAGTAACAGAGTATGAAGCATGTGAATATACACGTGAATGAGATATATGTGCAAAGAGAAGGGAGTGGCATGGGAATAGTGTGATTGAACATATGAATATTTACAAGTGAAGATGTGTACTAGTGAGACCAAACGTGAATCATCTACAAGTGGTGTGTAAGATGTGAAAGTGAGCATGTAGCTATATAAAAGAGAGAAAAATTGAGGGTATGTGCTGGTGAAGCTAAGCATGGATAATATACATATGGGCATAAGGTGAAACGTGGTGAGCATGTAAAAGAGAGTGAAGAGTGATATATACAAGAGAATAGAGCATGGTAGAGGTAAGCATGAAATAAATATACAAGATGTAAGCATAAGAATAAAGGGGAACATACAAGTGGGAGCATATGTACACATGTAAAAAAGAAGGAGAGTAAAGAAGTAACACCTATGTAGAAAATAGAGTCTAGTCCGCTAGAAACTCCCTAGCAGAGTCTCCACTATTTCCATCTGGGTCAAATTCCTCCGGCGCGGGCAGACCCGAAGTCGGGACGAGAGGGAGAAGGAGAAACTTCCCCCGCTCTCTCCCTATTCTCCACAAGCGTGTGGGTGATTCATGGATATGGAAGTACTCTTTTCGCCGATCATGTTGACGTCTTCGCGGTCTGCCTCGGATATATAATTTATCATCATCAAATGGGGAATAACACGAAGAGATGGAATCATCAACCTATTTTTCTCAAAATAGGCAAAAGAATGTAGCCACCTTAAGAAAATGTCATTAAGGGCATACAGATCATACAAAACCAAGTGATTTGAAGGTACGGGGACTAAGTTATGAAATGGGAAGGTGTTAGGCACCCATTTCTCCCTTTCGATCTATCCTGGACTATGTTAATCTTCCCCCTTCTATAAAGCGTGATATGTGAGTACATATGTGTAATATAAATAATAGGAGAAAATAATTATTCGACTCACGCCATGGACAGGACAGAGAAGATTCATCCATAGGAGTTTATCAGAAAATAACCATATACATTGGACGTAAGTGTTCAACGAATCACAAATCACAAATCACTATGGAAAAGTGAATGTCCATGACGGATGAGGAATAAATATGTTGGATTCTAATACTCACAAAATAAATATAGTAGAATATAAAATATATAAAATGAAAAGGGAGGACTCGAATCTCAGGATTGGTCTAAGACGCTTACGTAGCCCAAGAGGCATCAAAGTCCACGTAGTTAAAAAAATAACGTAGGGATGGGGTTCAAACCATAGATCCAAATGTATGACTCATTATGAGTGTTTTTGGGGAGAAATGTGTTCAAGTGTTCAAGTGTGGGAAAATAGTGAAGTCTGACTTTTGGAATTTATGAATAAACCCTATTGTTGTCTTTTTTTTTTGTTTTTATGAAAATAAGTTGTTTGAAATAATAATAATAAAAAGTGAATAATACTTGATGTGAGACAATGAAACAAAGCCAGAAGATATCACAAAATGAGAATAATGTGAATAATAACACTTAAATGAATAAACTAGAAAAAGGTGAGAGAATATACCTCCTTGTAGATCTTTGTTGCTGAATTTAAATTGTGTGTAAGTTGATTTTTGTAATGGTATAAAGGTGACATAATAGGGTGAGGTGGATGATAGTGTATGATAGGAAACTGAGGTGCGGGAATGTTGAAAAAAGGATTTTTTTGGTCATGAGAAGGATATAATCATGAGAGAATGTTTACTGACTGATAAGCACCCAAAAGTGTATATTTTATAGCCCCAATAAACGTATTTTAATTGCTAAGTCTTGACAAATTGGGTCTTATACGTGTAATTATTTATTGTGCAGGCTTGATTGCGGGTGTGGTGTCAAAAACTCTATTTTGAGGCAATTTGCAGTTCAAATGTTGGTTAATCACTAATCCTGTAACCGTAGCCTATCCCAGACCGAGCCTAAACCTACCCCGAACCCAATGTGTGTTGAGTTTATACTTTTATTAATTTTCATATTTTATTTTGAGTCATTTTTATTTTTAGGATTTATTTAGGATTTTTAGGATTTATTTGCAAATTTTTGTTTTTCTTTTTATTTAGTGTTGTTTTATTTTGATTTTTAGTTTTATGTTATTTTATTTTATTTTATTAGGAGTAGTTTTTAGGAATTTATTTTTCTAGTTTTATTAGTTTGTGTTTTTTTAGGACTTTAATTTTTAGTTTTATTAGATTTTTATTTTTCTTTTCTTTAGAGTCTTAGTTTAATATGTTTATTATTTTTATTTTTATTTTTAGTTAGGATTTTTTTTTTTATTATTTTATTTTAAATTTTTTTTAGTTTAGATAATTTTAATTTTAATTTATTTTTTAGGGTATAATCACAACACCACACACACACATTATCTCAGACACACCATTCACACTAAATTAACACCCTCACCCTCACCCCAACTTACCATACACCTCCATCATACCCGATAATTCCATTCTTCATCTTCTCCACCAACATCCATTCTCTCTCTCCTATATCCATTACCAACTAACACCAAACCTCCATAACCAATAACCACCTGAAAAACCCAATACCCATACCAACATCTCGAAACCCAGCTAACTCAACCACCCAACCTGCTAAACCCGGTTCTGAACCACCTGACCCAAACCTCCCATACTCGAACTCTTTCTTCGATGAAAAACTAATGAACCGCGGCCACCATAGTTCCGAACCACGCGCCCAGGCAGTGCCAATAACTCGGTTTCACGCCTCCTAACCCCAACTCCATTCGAACCCGAGTTGCTTCCCATTCTGCCAAACTCCGGATCCACCTCCGATCAGACACGTGTCCCTTACTCCATACCCAAATTCGATCGCACATCCGGTAGCCAACCAAAGTCCCATTTCTCCTCTTTGAGACTTACACGATTTTTTTACCTCCAAAGCCAAACAAGACCAAAAGCCAAATAAACCAAATAACTAATAAACCCACATGTCTTTAAAAACCAACTTTTACCTAATTTCCAAATTACCCCCAATTTATCCTATCAACCATTACCTCACAAACCCCATGCTCACTCATTTTAACCCTTCCAAATATACCCATAGTCTCTTTGCACATATAAAAGGAAGATCACAAGACTAAAAACCCTAAAAAATAGGGTTTAGGGAAGGAGACTCAAGAAGAGTTCGACTAGAGAGGGAGAAACACTCTGTAAATAGTTTTTTATTTTCTTTTAATTTTTAGAGATTGAGAGAAATAATTTTGTGAGAGATTCAAATGAGTGTGTGTATTTTATTGAAAATTATTTGGATGCTCAATTGGAGGGTCGTACGCTTCTTATTCAAGGATTTGAGTTCAATTGAATGCAAAGAGATTTTGTTTGATTTTTCTATTATTTACTTTTATCTTATTGCCTTTGTTCATTTGATTATCATGTTTCATATTATGTTAGGCTAAATCCCCTTTCAAGGGGTGGGATTATCCATTAATTTGATGTTAATTGAATTTAATTAGTTTGATTAAATTAAATTTTCCTTTGATAATTAACTTTGCACTCTCACTTTTAATTTACGCCTCGAGAGAGGGTAAGTGATTTTCGAGAGAAAATCGAGATTCTAGTTTTAGTTTCCATTTTAGAATCGAACGAGAGATAGGTTTTTCTAAAATCTGAAATCATTTCTTTGAATTTCAACTATACACTTATTTTTATGATTTAAACTAATTTAGCCAATCGATCCTAGCAGGTGATTGATGTTTGGATCTACGTTTCAAGAGTTGTAGGAATGTTAAATTTAATTTTCTAAAATACAATGAAAGTTGATTTGTAATTTCGATATTAGCTTGGGATATTTAATTTGAATGAACTAATTAATTCACTTAACTAGAATATATGGTGTAATCCCATCTCTTGTTAGCTCTCACTTTGATTTTCTCACTCATCTCATATTTTAAATGTTCATTTAGTTAGATTTCACACATTTTCATCACACTTTTTAGTTAGTCTTTAGATCTTTGATTTAGTTTAGTCTTATTTCACCACTTCTTAAAATTGTTTTAATTTGAAAAAGCTAAAAAATTAGAAAAAGTAAATAGTCCAAAAAGAAATTAAATAAAAATGAATTACATGTGTGTTTCTCTCGTTTCACTCCCTTGATTTGGATTGATACCTCACTTACCACTATTCTCTAGTCTTGTTCTATTTTTATAGGTAATTGAAGGATTTTGATTAGATAGGCTTTCCACAATAACGACATATACAAAAAGTTGCCTATTAAATGGCGTCGTTGCCATTCTTTGGAGCTTGAATCACTTGAGAGGATCCATTTTGTGATTCATTTGTATTTTTCATTTTTCGTATCATTTTTCATTTTTTAGAAGGCTTGTATTAGGACTTTATTATTTGGCTTGTATTGCGATGCTTGGAGACACCATTTATTTTTCATTTAAATTTGTAATAAAAAAGAAGAAAAGTGTGACAGGAAATCGAACAAGGTAGAGAGGGGGTGTCCAAAGGCGAGAAAAAGAAGCCTCTCTACTTTGGGTCGGTAGGACTCCCGAGGTGGACTGAGATAGGCGAAATCTCCCCCCGGTTGACTCAAATTGTTCATCACCCCACGGTGTAAAAATCGTGGGAGGTACATTTCTAAACCCTCACGCCTCTCCTGTCAGCGAGTCAATTTTTGTGTATGATTACGTGATCTTTTTATATTTTAATTATCGCATTTTTTTTAGTGTGTGTGATGAATTAATCAATTGATACCTACACCCGGTCATTCACTAAAAGGGATTTCATCACCCGACTTACTCGCTTACCGTTTGTGTGATACCCTAGCTATCATTAAATTTAAAATCAATCCACTAGCTATCCGACTAGGAGAACATTTTTGCAAAGGCGACCACTCAGATAATTCCATGATTTTTATCACCCGCGAACTTCATTAAAATTTGACTACCCTCTCACCTAAATTTAAAGATAAAATTGGTTATGTGCTAGTTAGGATTTATCATTGACTTGTGTGTGTCCAATTCAAATTTTCGGTAGTGAGTTCTTGTTAGTTCGTCCAATCACGTGTCCAAATATTTTTCCCTATCTTTTCTTCCAAAAAATCCAAAAAATATTTTCTTCCTTTATTATTCTAAAAAATCCAAAAATATTTTCTTTCCCTCATTTTTAGAAAAATCACAAAAAAAATTTCTTTCCTTTTGCAAAAAAAAAAATATTCAAAAATTCAAAAAAATATTTTAAACATCATGGCCGAAGAACTTCCTTTACGGGAGTATTTTGGCCATTTTCCACTCTCTAGAAGCATGTTTGACGTTGAGCCCAAGTCGAACCTCCACAATTTTACTTAGTGGCTTCAACTCTCACACACACATCGTTGATACTCATGCATCCTCCCCGCATCCATCTCACATTTCATCGCCTCCGATGACGAGTATCAACGCGTCAAATGCTTCGCTATGCACATCGTGCTTTCTAGCCGATCACTAGCCCCATTAGTGTCCATACTCTTCATATCCATACAAACCCACCATGGAACAAGTGTATGCATATGACATTGTTCCGAAACCCGCTTTGAATTATTATCATCATGTCTCCAACCCCGAGTTGTGTGAGTACCCCAACTATTTGTGGAGGACTGATCACCCTTCTACTCAATACGAATCCCAACCTTATGTTGTGGATCCTCACTTGTTCCAACAGTCGTCATAGCAACCAAGTGCACCCTATCCCGATCACTTCCCTCACTATGCTACCCACGATTATCAACCATTTGTCTCTCACGAAGATGCTTCTCCCGTGTATGACACACTTGGCTCCGTTCCCCATACTTCATACAAGTATTCTCTGTAAATTAGTGTTAGTAGTAAGTTGTGTCCACCACCACCACCACCACCACCATCATCCACCTCCGCTCTCGAAAGCCTTTTGGAAAAGTTCATCGCCGATCAAGAGCAAGCCACTCAAATTCAAAATGCATCCCTCCAACGGCTTGAACAAAGATTAAATGAAATTGAGTGTGAGAGAGAGTCGGACTTCACCCCAAGTCAATCCGTTGTTTCTCCCACATGGAGTGAATATGAGTTATTTTGTGCCACTGATTTTGAGTGTGACCCCCGAGAATCTCGAAGTTGAGACCAACCAGTGATCCGTGCCTCAAGTTGACACTTGTGTTGATTTATCCAATGATCGTGAGCCTGATCACATCCTGATATGTCCAAAAGAACAAAGCTTTGAAGTTCACACTCTCCCTCCCATAGAATCCAAAAAAATTCCCGAGTCTACACCTATAGAGTCCACCATGCGTGTTCCTGAGGAACCACTTTATCATAGGTTAGCTCCGGCTACGAGTGCTCACTATTTTATCGAGCTTGAATCCAAGATGGTTTCTTCCTCTCCGGATATGGATCCTGTCCCACTATACATGTCTCCCTTTGAGACCATTATTTCTAGTGATTCCTCTATCAACAATCTCGCTGCCTCGTTTGACTTACCCACCACATTAATTAGTGATAATATTATGCCAAATTTGATCACTCCATCTGTTGATACCAAATTTAATCTGCTGACATGGACCAATCATATGAAGACACGTGGCTAACAACAAGCGCTTCCGAGATGATCACACGCTCCGAGGAACCATGTTATTCTGAGGAACTCATACGCTCCGAGGAACAGACCTCTCCGAGGAACTCTCTAGCACCGAGAAGCTCAAGCGATCCGAGCAACTCAGGCGGTCTGAGATGCACCTTGAAGCAGGATACCAACAGTTTAACTGCTCATTAAATGCTTATCATTTGGACGCACACGCAAAAAGGGCATTAAATGTATTACCCTTTCATATGTATACCATTTAATGTATTACCCTTTCACATTACATCCTCAGGGCTATAAATACATTGTACAATCCTCATTGTTGGGGGATCCGAATCCAAACCCTGGAATCGAGACCGGAATCTCTTGATAGAACACAAATCGAGAATTCCCAAACACTTAGCAATAAAACAACAGTGGATGTAGGCCATTCTTATAAGGCTGAACCACTTTAAAATCTTTTGTCTTATTTATTTATCTGTGATTGAATATTAGAGTGATCTAATTTTTTACATCAACAAATTGGCGCCATCTGTGGGAAACGACTGATAATATCGTTTTTCATCAAAAACAATCCATTACCAATGGCTGATATTCCTGAATCCAGCAATCGAAATGCTGGAACCCCTCTAAATCCATCTGCTCCACCAATTATTCTAGATCTGACTGGAATAATGGCAAATCTGGCTCAGGGCCAGACCGTCATGCAAGAAATAATGCGACAACTCATCCAAACTCTCCATGGCAGTGCATCAGCCCATTTCGGACCACGAAGCATTCAAATAAATACCCGTGCGCCTTCTTCGCGTACTAGGCGTACTAATTCATATCGCAATGAGGAATCTGAAGATTTTTCTTATCAACCTGGATGAACTTCGTCAGTGCGAGCCACAGATACTGAACGTGTCACCCTCTCCCCAGAAAGGACCAGCGCATTGGAAAGATTAAGTAGGGTTTCTCCTTTCGATCGATTAGGCCCTAGGAGGAACAAAAGTCCTCTTAATGCAGCGTCGAGGAGCTTTCGACGACCATCAGATTTAAGGGAAGGATCTTCCCAGTCGCGACCAGTTGCTCGTCAAGATAAATCCTATGACCGACCAGCTGCTCGTCAAGATAAATCCCAGGAAGCCACTTCAACGTGATCAGTTGCTCAAACCAATAGGCCCGAGGAAAGAAATGATGCATGGAAAGGATCTATTCAGAGGCTGGAGGATAGATTAGGGGAAATGGCTAGGTCCAAGAACCCTCTACAACGAACCTTTGTTCGAGGAACACCTTTTGTCCAGGATATTATTGATTTTCCAACACCATCAAAGTTCAAAGCACCTGTCGTGACTCCCAAGTATGATGGGAAGACTGACCCTGTCCTTCATATAGAACAATACCAAGCTGCAACCGACATCTATGCTGTCCCAAATGAGATGAGATGCAGAGCATTCTCGGGAACACTTACCGGATCTGCTCAAATATGGTATAATAATCTTCCTCGGGGTAAGATTTCAACTTTTCTTCAACTGGCCGAGTTATTCATTAGAAATTTCTACTTTGGAGCAAAGCCAGTTAAACGAGTAGCGCATTTGTTAAGTGTTAGACAAAAAGCTGGTGAGAGTACCAGAGATTATATAACTCGTTTTAATAACGAGAAACTCGAAGTCATTGATTATGAAGAGAACACATCAATTACTGCTTTGATGAGTGGACTACTGCCAAACAAATTATACTACACTTTGGCCAAAGATCCACCTCGATCCATGTCGGACCTGATGGGAAAAGCGTCCAAGATTATGAATGCCGAGGAGGCTATGTCTGCGAAGAAGAATATGGACGCCAAAGAAACCAAGGTGGAAGGTGATAAAACTAAGAAGAAAGAACATAAGAACAATGGTGGTGACAAACAATCCAAAAATAGGTCTTCATGGGAGGTCTTGAGGAAATTTGATAATTACACACCTTTGAAGGTAAATATCAACCACGTCTTGGAAGAAATTAAGAACAGTGAGGAGTTAAACTGGCCAAAGAAAATGAAGGCAGACCCTGATATGAGGAATAGGGAAAAATATTGCGAATTCCACAAGGATCATGGCCATATGACCAAAAATTGCATAGCTCTTCAGAATGAGATTGAAACACTCATCCGACGAGGAAAGCTAGCGAAGTATTTTGATCGGGGAGGCGAAAGAAGAAACAACGACCGAACTAGAGAGAGGTCTAGATCTCCTTGTCGAGCATAGGAAAACAAGAAGAGAAACCATGAAGTTGATCCAGAGGATGACCCCGATCTTCCCAAGAAACCGAGGCAGCCAGAACGAGAGGTATTTTCAATATGCTTTGGGTCATTTGATTGTAATGTTATTACAGGAGGAGATGCAGGAGGAGGAGACCTTACTGCAGAAAGAAAAGCTTACCTCGGTGAGGCTCAAGCTTGCTCGTACATTCAGCGAATAAATCTAGCTGAGGAAGAGCGCCCGAGAAAGGTGAACAAGGAGAAATTGGTCATCGGTTTTTCAAAAAATGACCTTGCAGGTGTTTTATATCCTCACGATGATCCAATGATGATCAAGATGAGAATGAAGGAGGTAATGATTTCAAGAGTGCTGGTCGACAATGGTAGCTCGACGGACATCATGTTCTACTCGTGTTTCGATATTTTAAATCTAAAGCTATCCCAACTGGAGCCTTACCACAGACCCTTCATCGATTTTGCTGGCTAAAAAGTATTTCCACTTAGGACGATCAAGTTGGATATATTCATTGGTACGTGGTCTACTTGTCGAATAGAAAGAATACGTTTCTTCGTGATGGATTAGAATGTCCAATCATCGTACAATATCATCATGGGAAGGGTAGGATTGAAGAAGTTCGAGGCTGTGCCATCTACAGTGCATCAGTGCCTAAAATTTCCAACAAATTTTGGAGTAGGAGTTGTGAAAGGGGATCAGAAAGTAGCTCGGGAATGCTATTATTCATCCGCCGAGCAAGAAGAACTGGAAGAATCAAAGAAAAAGACTACTACCTATCAAGTGGATGAAGGTGCAGAAATTGAAACATTGGATCCTCGAGATGAGTCACAACTCGTGAAGGGTCAAGTGGTGGAAGCTACTAAAAATATCATTCTGGACGACGAGCACCCTGAGCGAACTACTCAAATAGGTTCATCGTTGGAAGCCTCATTAAAATAGGAATTGATAACTTTCCTCAGAAGCAGAAGACAAACTTTTGCGTGGAGTCATGAAGATATGCCTGGGATAGACCCAAACTTCTTATGTCACGAGCTCAATGTGAATAAGGAGATCAAGCCTGTGAAGCAGAGAAGAAGAGTATTCAGTCCCGAGAAAAATCAAGCTATACAGGAGGAAGTCGAGAAGCTCCAAAAAGCTTGTTTCATTGAAGATGTTAAATATCCAGAGTGGTTAGCTAATGTGGTGATGGTAAAGAAGAAGAACAATAAGTGGAGGATGTGTGTAGATTTCACCGACCTCAACAAAGCATGCCCAAAGGATCACTTTCCATTGCCACGAATTGATCAATTGGTGGATGCTACCTCGGGACACGAGTTGCTGAGCTTCATGGATGCTTATTCTGGTTACAATCAGATCAAAATGAAACCTGAAGACAGGGAGAGTACTTCTTTCATTACCCCTAGGGGAACTTATTGTTATAATGTTATACCTTTTGGTTTGCAAAATGCAGGTGCGACATATCAGAGGCTGATGAACAAGGTCTTTGCTGAACAAATCAGTGACAATATGGAAGTCTATGTTGACGATATGCTGACGAAAAGCAAGAAAGCTGCCGATCATCTAGTTGACTTAAGTCAGACTTTTGATCAACTAGATAAATATCAAATGAAGCTGAACCCGACGAAGTGCATCTTTGGAGTACGAGAAGGCATATTTCTCAAGTACATTGTCAATCAACGAGGCATTGAAGCAAATCCTAAAAAGATCAAAGCTCTATTAGGGATGCGATCTCCAACAACGAAGAAATAAGTATAGAGACTCACAGGACGAGTAGCGGCACTCAACAGATTTGTGTCACGAGCAACTGATAGATGTCTCCCATTCTTCAAGACACTCAGAAAGACTTTTGAGTGGAATGATGAATGTGAGAAGGCTTTTCAAGACTTGAAGAAATACTTGGGAGCACCTCCACTGTTGTCCAGGTCGGTGATGGGAGAAAAATTGTATTTGTACCTTGTAGTGTCCGAGAATGCAGTTAGCTCGGTGTTGATCAGAGTGGATAATGGAGTACAAAAGCCAATTTACTACACAAGTAAGGCCTTCCGAGGAGCAAAAATCAGATATCCAAGGCTGGAGAAATTGGCATTGGCGCTGATAGAGGCGATTAGGAGAATGAGGCCATACTTCCAGGCTCATACTATAGTAGTATATACCAATGCGCCATTGAGACAAGCCCATCATAAGCCAGAAAAATCAGGGAGATTGATGTACTGGGCAATAGAGCTCGGTGAATATGATATAATTTATGAACCCAGATCATCATTAAAAGGGCAGGCTGCAGCAGATTTTATAGCGGAGTTCACCTATCATGATACCACCGAGGAATAAAAGTTGCTCGCTGATCAACCTGTGGATGTTACAGGATCAACAAACACAAGCTCAGACCAACTCCGATTGGTAAAAGGGCGTGTGGATGTTACAGGATGTGATGCAGGGAAAGTTATGAGCACTCCGGATGAGGAACAAAAGTTGCTCTCTTATCAACCTGTGGATGTTACAGGATCAACATACACAAGACCAGACCAACTCCGGTTGGTAAAAGGGCAAGTGGATGTTACAGGATCATTGAATTCGAGCTCAGACCAACTCCGGTTGGTAAAAGGGCAAGAAGAAATGATCGACGAAGAGCAAGAAAAAGCTGAGGAGGAAACGAAGCAGCAAATATTTCACCGAGGAACTCTGACTGATCAGAAATTCGAAAACGAGTTACCTATATGGAGGCTATATATAGATGGCTCATCTTGTACTGCAGGATGTGGCGCGGGGATAGTTTTGAGCACTCCGGACGAGGTCGACATGGAATACGCCTTGCGTTTCCAATTCAAAGCTTCCAACAATGAGGCTGAATATGAGGCCTTGATTGCAGGGCTTAATTTGGCAAAAATTATGGAGGCTCAGCAGGTTATGATCTTCAGTGACTCTCAATTGATCGTAAACCAAATGATGGGAGTATATGAAGTTAGAGGAGAATTAATGATCAGATATCATGCAAAGGCAAAGGAGCTGGTATCAGAATTTGCCGCTATTCAGCTGGTTGGAGAATGCGAGAGAAGACACCCTAGCTCGACTAGCATCATCTACTCGCACCGAGCTACGACGAATAATCCCAATTGAAGTGTTAGCTGGTCGGAGCATAGATGAAGATCTGACGATGAACTTTATCACCCTTGATTCAAGACCATCTTGGATGGATCCCATCAGGGCGTATATCGAGGAGGGAGAATTACCAATTGACAAGCTCGCAACCAAAAAATTGAAATTTAAAGCTGCTCAGTATGTATTAACTAATAGTGTTTTATATAGACGAGGAATTATGGCAGGTTTGCAGAGATGTGTACACTCCTCCGAGGTGAAAGAATTAATTGAAGAGATCCATGAAGGGTCCTATGGAGCACATGTAGCAGGTCGGATGCTTTTGCAAAGGGTGATAACGCAGGGATACTACTGGCCGACGATGAAGGATGATTGTATAACCTATGCAAAGAAATGTGACAAGTGCCAGCGCTTTTCCTCCATTCGAAGAACTCCACAAGCATTGTTGACACCCATAACTTCCCCTTGGCCATTTGCCATGTGGGGAATTGATTTGGTTGGGCCACTGCCAACGACCCGAGGAAGGTTCAAGTATCTCGTCGTCGCAGTGGATTATTTTACTAAGTGGGTGGAAGCTGAGCCACTCATTGACATGACGTACAAAAAGGTGTACCAATTTGTTTGGAAGAACATAATTTGCCGATATGGTCTCCCTCATGCCTTCATCACAGACCATGGAACACAATTTGATAACGAGGATTATGCCGCCTATTGTCACCAGTCAAACATTTTGAAGGTCCACTCAGCACCAGGCCATCCTCAAAACAATGGACAAACTGAAGTGACAAACAGAACGCTGCTAAATGGCTTGAAGAAAAGATTGGATGATGTAAAAGCAAACTGGATCAACGAGTTACAATCAGTACTTTGGGCTTACCGAACTACTCCCCGAGTAGCAACTGGAGAATCACCATATATGTTGGCGTCCGGAAGTGAAGCCGTTATACCTGCCGAGTTGGGTCTCCCAACACACAGGATACTGAATTTCAATTCCCTTGTCAGCGACTTAATGAGAAGGCTGGATTTAAACATGCTCGAGGAAGTTAGAGAAGAAGCAGCCATTAGAAATGCTGCTTACCAGCAGCGAACAACTTTGTTTTACAACAAGAGGGTGAAGAAATGCGACCTGAAAGAAGGAGACTACGTGCTGAAGAAGGTAATTCAAAAGCACAACAAACTGGAGGCAAATTGACATGGACCATACCGAGTTACAGAAGTTGTTCGACCAGGAACTTATGCAATAGCAACTTTAGAAGGCGAGGAGTTTAAGAATGCATGGAACGCAGAGCACCTGCGCAAGTATTATCAGTGATGTATATGTAACACAGTTCCATCAGTATGAATAAAATGAAGATATTCTGCCAAAGTCTCTCCGTTTATTGAGAATTTTTTGGGGAATACTAGTGCTACACACTACTCGGCAAAGCTCAGCAAAATATTCCTAAAAATGCCAACCTGTTTGGCTAGGAAACGAAATATTCCTAAAAATGCCAACTTCGGTTGGTTAGGAAACAAAATATTCCTAAAAATACCAACTTCGGTTGGTTAGGAAACAAAATATTCCTAAAAATGCCAACTTCGGTTGGTTAGGAAACAAAATATTCCTAAAAATGCCAACCTGTTTGGCTAGGAAACGAAATATTCCTAAAAATGCCAACCTGTTTGGCTAGGAAACGAAATATTCCTAAAAATGCCAACCTGTTTGGCTAGGAAACAAATTATTCTCGCAAATGCCAACTTATGTTGGTCGGGAGGTACATATATTCTCGAAAATGCCAACTTATGTTGGTCGAGAGGTAAGATTATTCCAGAAAGTGTAAAAGTTACCAAGTATGGCTGGTCGGGGATAAAAACCCACTAACTATAGTTGGTCGACAAGAAGAATTTATCGACCTTGGTTAGTCGGACACATTTTATGAAAAATCTACCAAGTATGGCTGGTCGGGGATAAAAACCCACTAACTGTAGTTGGTCGACAAGCATAATTTAACAACCTTGGTTTGTTGGAAAAATTTTAAACAACATTTTTATACTCATTAATTTATTATTAAGTGATCGAGCAACAGTACTGATACTTGTAATTTTTTAATTATTACTGAGTTAGTTGACAAACAACACAATATTGTTATCTTTTTAACATATATACGCAAAGATAAAGTGTTTGATAACTACAAGACAATAGCAATCAAGATTTGCAAACAAAATGAGAGTTTTTCATTGAATTCAAAATAAATTACAAGTACATTGATATTGAAATGTATACTAATTATTACATCAAAAATTCCTATTCTACTGGTCTCTTCCCCTCTGCTTTTGACACAGGTTCCTCGCTAGCAGGCGGATCATTTAAAGACAGAGGAGAATTAATGAAATTAAGATCTTTCAACATCCTTGTATTCATCACGGATGGTCGATCTAAAAGATGCTCGGGACGAGATACCTCGATTTGAGAATGTAAACTGTAGTCACCGAGATACTTTGAAATTAAGCTCCGAGGAATGGCCCGAGCAGGGATCCAATCCATGTCCAAATTGTATGGTGGCACAGGCAAGTCAAGCAACCCGGGATCATGATAGTCCCACAGATAATGACCTTGTTTGAGCTTCAACACACCTAAGGCATTCAACCAGCCTTGCTTGTAGCCCTCATTGTTGGAATTATGGATACGATCGTCCAGGTGGAATAGTGCTTCGTTGTATCCAGCCATCCAGAACTCCTTGGGCTGTTTGTGGAATTGATATGTTAGCCTTTCTAGCTGCTCGTGGAGATTCTTGATGAAAAGCTCCTTATTCTCCAAAATTGACTTCTGCGCGGAGAGCTGTTTTTCCAGGTCCCTAATCTTCTTTGACATATCAGACAACGCCTGGTTCTTCGCCATTAGTTGGAAGGCCTGGTTCTCTAAGGCAGACTGAGTCCTCTATTCCTCGACAAGAACCCGAGCTGCTCTTGCTCGTCCCCGAGGAGCTCTTGCTCACCCCCGAGAAGATGTGGAAGGTCCCGACCTCCTCAAGGTGTCCAACTCTTCCCTTAACTTAGCGTTCTCAACCTCTACGAACGAAAATCCCTCGTCGATCACTGGGATCAAGGCACTAGAAGTGGAAGCTGCAGACTTCAGTTGTGACAGCTCCTTTTGCAGGTTGTTGTTTTCCTTTTCCAGTAACTCAGCAATCTGTCTACATTCTTCGACCTCGCCTCTCAAGGTTCTCTCCCTTACATCGTACCCAGCAAAAAGCTTCTCATAGCCCTTGTCGACAATGATCTGCTGGTACTTCTTCTCGTACCCCTCATGCAATAAGGCAGTGGATTCTTTGCATTGAAGTTGAAGGTCTTCAAGGGTGCTTTGAAGATCCTCGATCATTTCATAATAGGCAACATTATTGGCTACAGCCCGATCAAGCAGACACTTCAGATATTGATATGCTTCCACTTCCTGTTCTGAAGCATCATGACCAAGGATGTCGACAACTTGTGCAGCAATCAGGTCTATGTGACCAGCCTTAAAGTACTCATTGCATTATTGCAGCAACTTTGTGTCATGGGCAGATAGCAGTTCCATCATGGCCAGAAAATAGCAGAGAAAGAAGAGCAATCATCAATAAGAAGAATAAGCAGAGTATGAATGAAAGATAGACAACAGTATGCAAAAAGTTCAAGTTTTATTAGATCATAATTTAGAGTTACATCTTCTGAGTTACATTTGATAAAAAGAAACAAAATAAAGAGAAACCCGAACAACACTAAACCTTTTCCTTATCTCCCAAAATCTTCTCGGGAGGATGGGATGAAGAGGTAGGTTGCTCGGAGGGAAGAGATAGTTGCTCGGGTAAAGTAGGCAGTTGCTCGAAGGAAGAAATGATGTGCTGATTTTCCTCGGCAGCAGGCTGGATGGTTAGGGCATGATCTCCCATCACCATTGAACACTCTTCAGAGGTAGCTTCGTCCTCTTCTAATTCTTTTGGGGTTGGAGGGGGACCAGGGATATGTCTCTGGAAGAGCTCGAAAGACTCGTCGACCTTCATTTCCTGAAGGGCAGCAACCCATCCATCCCTAAAGTATTTAAGACTGCCATAGTCTACTTGCAACACCATGGCAGCCAACCCCTTGTTCCACCCCTTGTCCCAGCCAGAGCTGAAGGACTTTTTCACAGCAACTTTCCTCTTCAGCTTTTCCGAGGAAAGTTTCTCAGACAGCAGGTTCTTAGCAGCCTTCAATTTATTTTCTGCTTCCTCCTTTTGCCGACCTACTTCTTGAAGCTGGCCCAACCTTTCCTCAGCAACCCTGAGCTTATTTTCAAGCTCTCCAGCAGCTTTGAGCCTCTCTTCGAGCTCTTTATTTTCCTTCTCCAAGGCATTATTTTTCTTCTCCAACTCCTTGGAGGCATCAAAAGCTCGAGCTTTTTCTTGCTCGGAGGAGGCAAGCTTCTTCTCCCAGACAGCTTTGTCATCAACATATTTCTGGCGAGAATCTGCCAGAGACTTGGTAGCTTCTTCCAGAGCTCCCTCCACACTGGACGAGGAGCAAGAAGCTTTAATCGCTTCATCTTTCTTCAGGATTATATTGAAGCAACTCGTCAACTGTGAACAGAAAAAGAAAGCAAGTTAGAAACAGAAATGATAAAGGAAATATGAAAAATTCAAAGTAAAGAGACTTACAGAAGCAAGGTGACGAGAAGCTAGTGAGGTGACCATGTCCCGAGTAAGGTTTTCTTCAGTACCTTAGACCTCGGGAATGATCCAGGACTTTACCGAGCTCATGGCAGAGCTCGGGGGAATAACAGTGGGAACTCCAGCCCCAACAGCTGGGGGCTGAGTAATGGTGTCAGCCAAATTGACCGAGGAGCTCTTCTTCAGCCTCCTCGGGGGAACAGGTACAAATTCAACCAAGGAAGAACCCTTGGTCGGTGATATCACAATTACCTCTCCAGGAGCAGCAGAGCTGCTCGGAGCCACTGCGGGCTTCTCGGTAACTTTAACAGGAGCAGCTGGAGGAGCTGCATCAATCTTCTTTGTCCCCTCCCTTGGGACATCAATTCTACTCCTTTTTGCCTCCCCAGAAACGGAGGCAGTTTTCTCAAACAAGGTAGGAGGTCTTCTCTTCTTCATCCTTTCACTTAAAGGAATATGGGATTCAGGCGATGAGCTGGTGGAAGCTGGTACTGGCTCTGACTCACTTATCACTGGACGAGCAGTGAAAGAAGTGGTGTAGCTCTTGTACTGGAGCAGATACGAAGCCGACCTAATGTTCTCGTCAGCAACACTCTGATGCAGACTCCAGATAAGTTTTAGATGTCTTACATTAACATCTTCTTCCTTTGGGCACTTTCTTTTGTTATCAACTGCAAATAAACAAACATTGAGATATCAGTGGCACATTTTATCAAACATAAAAGAAACATGATTTCAAAATAAATAAAATGAAATAAAAATAACCTATCCCATTGCCATAAGGATGGCATCTGGGACCCTGGTAAACCTCGTCTCCAGTTAATGGAGGGTGTTGCCAATTTTTTATGACAACCCCGTGTTCAAAATAATCCCTATTGGCATCAGGGAGGTTGACTACTAAGGCCCTATTTAAAAATCTAGTTTTTAAATAAAAAATGTTATCATTAACTGCCCATCTATAACAGTACATGATTTCTGGAATTCCTATTCGAGTTCCATGGATTTGATTTAACCTATGCACCCCATTAACTATTCTCCATGTGTTGGGGGCTATTCGTGCAGGAACAACGTCAAAATACTGACAGAATTCCAGACACAAAGGATTTGGTGGAAAAGAAAATCCACACTCAGCAAAAAAGAGACTGGGGAACCAATGTCCCTCAGCCAAATGGAAGTAATTAGAAGGCTCAGAAAGCTCTTCCAAAACAACCCATGAGGGAATGGAGAAATCAGAATGAAACTTCTCAAGAGACTCAACAGGGTAAACCATGGTGAATAAAGAAATAAAGAAGAAGGAAGAAGATCTTATAGGAAAAGAATGGATCTGCTGACAACGAACGACGGAAAAGATGAACGCACAAGAGAGTAGGAAGAGACGATGTAAAACTCGAAGATAAAAATTTGAAAAGGTAGAAGACAATAGGAGTGTATGTGAAGTTTAAATACCTTACCTTGGGAAATGGTGAAGTAATGATTACAAAAAAGGATGATTACATTACCGGCGGCTAAAAAGATGAAAAGTGGCGCGGGAATCAAAGAGGACAACAACGGCTAAAAAGATGAAAAATGGTGCGGGAATCAAAGCGGACAACAACGGCTAAAAAGACGAAAAGTGACGCGGGAATCGAAGCACGCAGAAAAGTCCAAAAAAGCATGATTCTACGAATTGGGAAGGAAAAATAAATACAAGGGAAACGCTCCTAAAAATCAGGAAGACTATTTAAAGCTACCATATTCCGAGAAAGAATGTTCCATACTCCTCAAATTTCAAACTATGAAACATTGGGGGCTTCTGTTGATACCAAATTTAATCTGCTGACATGGACCAATCATATGAAGACACGTGGCTAACAACATGCGCTTCCGAGATGATCACACGCTCCGAGGAACCATGTTATTCTGAGGAACTCATACGCTCCGAGGAACAGACCTCTCTGAGGAACTCTCTAGCACCGAGAAGCTCAAGCGGTCCGAGCAACTCAGGCGGTCCGAGCTGCACCTCGAAGCAGGATACCAACAGTTTAACTGCTCATTAAATTCTTATCATTTGGATGCACACGCAAAGAGGGCATTAAATGTATTACCCTTTCATATGTATATCATTTAATGTATTACCCTTTCACATTACATCCTCAGGGCTATAAATACATTGTACAATCCTCATTGTAGGGGGATCCGAATCCAAACCCTGGAATCAAGACCGGAATCTCTTGATAGAACACAAATCGAGAATTCCCAAACACTCAGCAATAAAACAACAGTGGATGTAGGCCATTATTATAAGGCTGAACCACTTTAACATCTTTTGTCTCATTTATTTATCTATGATTGAATAATTAGAGTGATTTAATTTTTTACATCAACACCGTCTTTAGAAACCACGCTTCCTTGTGAGTTCTCCTTTACTCCTCCTACAAGTACCCTTGAGGATCACTCCGAGCCTCATAAGGAGTGTGTGTCTCCCACGCTTGAGTTGGATCATCTTCCTCCACCCTTTATCCCACCCGACCCTCCCATTACCCCTTCCCTCCCATCACCGAGTTTGGATCTAGATATTGTACATTGCATTTTCCCACCATTTATTTGGATCCTAACCTAAAACCATCCTCCACCATCTATGAGAGTATTTATGGTGCTACTCTCTACTTTCGTGACACTGAGATTGTTACTCTATGCCCGCCACTCTCTTGTGGTGTTGATTTTTCTTTTCATCATCTCCCTGGTGTGTCACAGCGCGACCATTATCATCGTCCGTTTATAGAACGGTCGTTCAATTTCTATAAGCCCCACCACATTTCCATTGCCAAACCATATTGCCTTCCTCACCAACTAGAGCACCATGCTTATAGGGCCCTTGTTTCCCTCACTTTTCGTCTCAAAAAGGCCCGAGATCGATACTTATCCACCCTTACCCTAATACCCATCCACCTTTGGTCCACCAATGCCTTGCATCACGTGAAGCACTTCGCCATACAAGTGAATTGACCCTTTAGGCTTTATCCAACAAGACTGATGTTTCAGTCTTGTTTGGGGGTGATTATCGTCACCCAATTTTTTCTACCACCCCGTGCTTTCATAGTTCTTATTCTTAGGGTGAGAATGGTTTGGTCTGGCTGAGGACATTAAACTTAGCTCTAACGGGAGGCAGCTGGTTATTTTTGAGTACGAGTCTCATACTATTTGGGGGTGGTGTTTCACATCACCAAATGCTTTACATGTTTATAGACTCGTACACATTTTTTTTATTTTATCATTTGTTCAGGTTTATCTTGGCTTCATCTGATACACTTCATTAGCGATTGATTATGGTAATATCTTTCATCCCTTCTGCTCTAAATTTTAAAAAATTATTTTACTTAACATCGAGGACAATGTTCCTTTTTATTTAGGGGCAGGGAATTTTATCAAAATCCTACCTCTTTGGAAAAAAAAATCAAAACCTGATTTTTAAAATTTTTGTCCCATCTCTTTCATCTCATTTATTGACGTGAATTTTCTATCATCCATCTTTTAAGTCTAGGAATCAATCTAGAGTATATTTTTTTTCTAAATAGGTTATGTAATACATAACAAGGCATGTTGTACCATGAATTGTAGACTCAACAAAATTTGTGTATGTATCACATCAGTACGGTTTAAAGATGAAGAATACTATAATTCTGAAGAAAACCTTAAGGATCACTAGGGGAGACTTTAGCTTGTGAGATTTGCGCCTTTCACCATTTTAGAGAGTTTTATGAAATCTCCGAGTCACAAGTTGATTCAACTTCCTTTGGGTCCGCATCGTTGTATCCTTCATTAAATTTTGGCTTGGTCATTGATAACAACATCACTTTTGAGTTGTAAGAAACATGTGTCTTGAAATTTTTCTCCAATACTAGATTTTCACCCATTCACTTCACCAATTACATTCTCATATTCTTCCATATTCCCACATATTCCCCACACCATCCATTTATCATCTCCATTCATATATTATCCATCATTTTGAGAAAAAGAGTGTTTTCCCAAATGTAAAACATCTTCAATGATTGAGAGTATAAGAAAAAAAAGCGAAAAAAATAATAGACAAATTGAAAAAAGAAGAGAAAATTCAAAAAAATGAGAAAAGAGAGAAAAGAAAAGAAAACGAAAGTTTGTAGTTAGTTTTTATGAAATAAAAACATTTGTGCTCAAAGTGTCATACACTCTTCTCGCATACACATCCATCACTCATCCATTATCCATCCATCCTATCCTACATCAAATCATCGTATCCTTCCTATTTAATTTCCCCCTCACCCATAAACATCAATATTCTTCCCTAGGTGTTTGGGCAAATGAAGGTCAACGTGGGGAATAATTCGACGTTCTCGCTATAGTAATTAGCATTCTTTCATGAGATCATTTTTCTTTCTAAATATTCGTTCTTTCTTATATGTGTGTGAGACGTTTGACCTTGCTTACATTTACTCACCTTCTCACACACCAGAGCGATACACTTACCCTAATATTGTGAGTTCGTTTGAGAGGGCCATATCCCATGAGATTTTGAAGTTAAAGCGTCGATTTCGAAATGCAATCTAGGAATTATTCTTATGATACTCAATCCCTTTTTAATTGATTCACACTACACACATTGAGTTCTAGGAAGGATGTGCCTTGAATATTCACATAGTTTAACTTTTTATACACTTCTATCTTGTATTTCTCAAAATATTTATCTCATGATGGATTGTGCAATTATTCAACGTCTAATAAGAGATTGTCTGCTGTTGCAAATAAAGAATTTTGTGGGTATATTCCCCGCAAACCCTCACGAGACAAAACTTGTCCTGTAGGAAAACCTATAGGTTTAAAGGCTTGTCGCACATGCTAAGTGTAATGGCAAGTGCCCGCGAAAGTGTTACACTTTTGGTTACTTATCTTTCTTTCTCTCTATATTTTGCTCGAGGACTATCAATGTTCTGTTTGGGGGTAGTGTGATAAGCACCCAAAAGTGTATATTTTATACCCCCAATAGACATATTTTAATTGCCAATTCTCGACAAATTGGGTCTTATATGTGTAATTACTTATTGTGCAAGATTGATCGCGGTTGCGGTGTCAAAAGTTTTATTTCAAGGCAATTTGGAGTTCAAATGTGGCTAAATCACCAATCTTGTAACCCTAGCCTATCCTAGACCGAACCTAAACCTACCCCGAACCTGATGTGTGTTGAGTTTGTACATTTATTAATTTTCATATTTTTATTTTGAGTCGTTTTTATTTTTAGGATTTATTTTAGATTTATTTAGGATTTTTTTGGCAATTTTTTATATTTCTTTTTATTTAGTGTTATTTTATTTTATTTTATTTTTTATGTTATTTTATTTTATTAGGAGTAGTTTTTTGGGATTTATTTTCCTAGTTTTAGTAGTTTATGTTTTTTTAGAACTTTAATTTTTAGTTTTATTAGATTTTTCTTTTTCTTTTCTTTAGAGTCTTAGTTTAATAGTTTTATTATTTTTATTTTTAGTTAGGATTTTATTTTTAATTTTATTTTGTTTAGATAATTTTTATTTTTCTTTATTTTATAGGGTATAATCACAACACCACACACACATTATCTCATACACACCATTCACACCAAATTAACACCCTCACCCTCACCCCAACTTACCATACACCTCCACTATACCCAATAATTCCCTTATTCATCTTCTCCACCAACATCCATTCTCTATCTCCTACCTCCTTAACCAATAACCACCTGCAAAACCCAATACCCATACCAACATCTTGAAACCCAGCTAACTCAACCACCCAACCTGTTAAACCCGGTTCTGAACCACCTGACCCAAACCTCCCATACCCGAACTCATGCTTCGACGAAAAACCCAATGACCCGTGACCACCATAGTTACAAACCACACGCCCAGGCAGTGCCAATTAAAAAAGATTGTTACTTAGGCCGTTTAATACAAGATTAAACGGTTGAAGTAACTCCAAACTATTTTTTGAGGAAATTTTTTTCTTTAAATCAAATCAGTCTAATCACAAGACGTGTTGAATAAAACATGTACGAGATCAGTTCAAGATTTGTTAACAGGTTTGGTAAAATAGTTTAAAACAATTAAACTCAGCAGAACCACAAGAATGAGATGAGGAGATGTAGAAAGATTAAGGACAAGGCGATTTTAACGTGGTAAAACCTCACCCAACTGAGGAAACATCCACGATGACTTCTAAGTAACGAACCAAAAATCCACTAAAACAAAATATTCGAGTTACAAACTATATAACACACATGCACACAAATTAGACCTATACAAGTTTAGAAATGTACCTACAGGTTTACTTCTAACTTCTCTGCAGTTCTGATGTTGATGTGGCTTTCCCAGTTTGCTAACTTCTCCACTTTGTTCCAGTCTTTACGTCGACTCTTGATGATTCAAGATCTTATAACCAACACTTATGTGTTGTAGTGTGTCAAGTGTTTGTGATGGTGCTCTAACACATGCATGCATACATATACGCTTATTTTATACAAACAGTCCTATCAAATTACAAATCAGATCTATATGCTGTGATTTTCAGTTTCTCTCTTCTTAGGAAACAAAAGAACTTTATTTGACCTTTTAATTAATCCTGGAATCCAAGGTTACCTTGCTCGAAAAACGGTTCAAGGTCTTAATCAATTTCAGAGGGTTTTGAAAATATTTTTGAAATTGAAAACCACCGATTGCGATTCCAACTAGGACAAAAGTATTGTTTCAAAAGAACTAGAAACAGAAAATAATTTTGTTGATTCTAGAGTTGTGAAAAATATTTACAGAAAATAAATCAACAAAACTGATTTCTCAAGATCAGAAACTAAATATGAAGATCTAAGTGTAATATAACATAAAATGACCAGATCTATAATTTCTATGAAAAAGAAATATAGATCTAATCTAAATGTTTAAGTTGGACACAAGATCTTAAACTCAAGAGGATAAACCACGAGAAGGATTTCAAAACAACTCTCAAACACTCTCGGTTGGTGTTTGGTGTAAATGGTTTAAGAAAAATGAGTTAGTGTTTGAAACTGGGTTATGACGATTTAGGGTTTCTCTCTCTCTCTCTCTCTCTCTCTCTGATTTCTCTCTCTTCTCTCTCTTCTCTGTGTACTTAGATGAAATGCCAAAAGTCTCATAAGGCTGAGGGTAAGCCTCCTTTTATAGGGAGCAAGGAAGGAGCGAGAAGGTCGATTCAAAATAAAATGCTGAGTTCAAGTCAAGGGAGAGAGACTTTGATCCAACGGTTTAAGAACAGCGGTGCATCAAACAACTTCTGATTGGCCTAGAAAGGTTTCACATGGATTGGACTCAAACGCATGCAGAGCGTTGATAACAACGATCCAAGGGATGATAATGGACAATGGTTATGTGTCTTCAAAGGAACACAAATCAGGCCGGTATAGCTGTGACAGGTGTAGGGCTACGATTGAACCTCACAAGCGTGTATTGAAAATAAATACACAGACACCCTAAATTCTCAGGTGCTTTCGGATCCTACCCAAACCAACTTTCAGGTATGAAAACATAAAACTAGGAATTACAGAATGACCACAAAAGATTTTTAATCCAAATTTTAATTTCCAAAGAAATCATTTAAAAATTATTAAAAATTCCCCAAAATATTTAAATCAATTTTAAATGGAATTAAACACACACAACTCTCACACAATCATTTTATGCAATATACATGGAATGAATGCAATTCTAATATGTGTGGATAATGTGAATATACCTTTGAACAATCAAACAAGAGGAATGAAGAGTAGAGTCTGAGGCTTTTTGGATTCTAGGGAATGGACTCAATTTTGTCACTATTTCCAAACTAGATGAGTACTTATACAATTTAAACTCAAGTGAGTCAAGATTATAAGGTGCTTCAATCTTCTCTTTTGGAAATATGAGACAAAATCTCCTTTGAGTCATCTAGGACTCGTAGGGCTACAAAAATAAGAAAAACCCTATTCCTATACAAAAATTCTATCTACCCATTTCCTAGAAAAGAAAATCACATAACTCAACTAATTACAAATCAATACCTTAATCACATCTGTTGAATACAACTGTACATAAGAATCCTACAAATAATCACTAAGATCAAGCTTATTAGAAATATGTACAAAAGAAGGAACTCATGAGACTCAAATTTCTCCCCCATTTTGTCTCAAATGGACAAAGGGAATATTACTCAAGTCATAGGAGTTTATTCAGCACAAACCATTCCTATCGATTTTTGCAAAGCAATAAATCTATTGTAATCCAAAGGTTTGGTAAACATATTTGCGAGTTGCAAATCAGTAGGAAGATAATTGATTTCTAATTCCTTAGTCTCAACTAATTCGCATATAATGTGATGTTGAATTTTTATATGTTTGGTTCGCGAGTGTTGAACATGATTTTTAGAGATATTTATCGCGCTTTGATTATCACAATAGGGATGTAATTGTTCTTCTTGAATACCATAATCACTTAGCATTTGCTTAAGCCAAAGTAATTGAGCACAACAACTTCCAGCGGCTATGTATTCAGATTCATCTGTTGATAAAGAACTGCAGTTTTATTTCTTACTACTCCATCCTACCAAATTATTACCGATATAGTAACACGCTCCTGATGTGTGTGACACCATGCCTAATTAAACCTTGGGTGATCAAGCCTTAATTTAATTTAAAACAGGTTTCTTAAATGGTTCATTCTTAGCATCACTTTCGAAAACCTTTTTAATCACTAGCCACCTAAGTGAAATTAAGCTGGTGCCAAATTATATCTTTATTAAAACAAATACAACTCATGCGGAATAATATAAATTAAGCAGTACTAAAACCAGCCATAATAAATGACTGAATAAAATAAGTCTTGCCGAAAACCACGGCTACAATAAAACCAAATCAAAATCCAACACAACAAAATAACTGCAAATGTAACGAGTGGACAACATGTCCCAAAATGAGATTACTAAAACTGAGTTCCTACACTAGATCCGGAAGGATAAAGGAAGCGTCTAATCAATGCCCTGCAACACCCACTTATGCTGCAGGTCCGAAATCCTTGGAATGGAGTCAAGCTTGGCGTCCCTGTGGTAAAAGGTTTTAAAAATATTTTATAGAAAGTGTTAGTACACAAAACATTTTTAAAATATTTAGCAAGTAATTTATCACAATAAATATCAGTTATTGATTACACATGTTAGGATCATGCACACTCTCTTGAGTCTCCTCACCTCTCATCTATCGTGTGCACCTAACGTTCCTACCTAGTCTAGCTACCCACTTTAACTAGGTCTCCAACGTCTACACACCTCAGACATTTTATCTCGTCAGTACTGCCCATACCGTACGCTACATGCCACCCTTAGTTTACCTTAAGTCATTAGTCAAGTTTCACTCTAACCTTCCCATACCGCCCATACAGTATGTGTCCGAACGTCTAGTAATTATCATTACTCTTACTTTATTATCAATACTTTAAAATTTAAGTCCTCACACTTAATCAAATCTTAGGTACACACTACCTACCTTTTCTACTAATCACACTCAAGTAGATTTTATATCTATTCTAGCTGCACACTTATATGTTCCAGCCACCCTTATTCATAAGTAGTTTATAGAATCTTAGTTATGCACTAATAATTCTCACTACTATCATGCCTGAGTATATTGAAAACAATATTTAGGTACACCCCACCTAATCTTACTACTATCACACATAAGTAGATTATTCAGACGGTATATCTTCCATACACACATATACCCCATACAACATACCCTATCATCGGTCCTATTTTACACACTAAGGATAAATAGTTCGGAATGTCTCCTCGAACCTGGCTCGGAATGTCTCCTCGAGAAATGTTCAGAATGTCTCCTCGAACATGGTTCGGAATGTCCCCTCGAACCTAGCTCGAAATATCTCATCTAGCATAGTTCGAAATGTCTCATTGAACTTATAAATCCTATCACAAGGAAACATACAATATTCATTCACAACCCAAGTAATACTATAGAACAATAGGTATTCACACAACCAAATTATTCCCGTGTGTACGTAGTACTTTTCTCTCGTATACTTACCGTACTTATTAATCAACGATTCATCTCACTATCATACATATTAGAGTATTCACACAACTCTAAGATTTCTCGACACCTCTTTATTTATAACAGTAGTTAAACTATCTCTATCCTACTGATATACACCTTATATTGACGTCGAATCTCCCCGTAACTCGATTCTCACATTTTCGATGCGCGACTTGGTCGGTTTATCACCGTCTGTCCATATTCCAAGTCTTACACTCAACGGCTATAACGAACCTTAGTTATACTCCCTACTGGTCTTTATCAAGTCCCTCATAGGTATAATAAAATATCTAAAATTTTCCTTCATCGTTGGAATTCAAGGAAAACTTAATCAACATAAATAGTCCAAAATCAGCTTTGGTCGATCGATCGACCAAAGGCTTCGATCGATCGACATTCTTGAGTCGATCGATCGAACAAGTGCAGGTCGTTTTCTTCCTTGTTTCACCATGTCTGTCCGATCCCACACTCCATTTCACCTTATGAAAGTTCTTCGCAACATCACCAATCATCTTATAAATGTTTAGGGATCATTCTCAACGTAAATATATCATCAAATCCTCACTAAATACATCCAAGAACTATCCCAATCTAACTTTTCTCAAAACCCTAGATAATTTAGTTCTTCATGGTCATACATCATAAACCCAGATTTAGATTCGTAATTTCCAATGTAAATTCATTTGTTATTAGTCCTCTATAAATGTAAATGCCAACTACATGCAATCCTACTCTAATATGTAATCAATCCATTCTTTTCCTCCAAGGACATCAATAAAAACAATTTATTTAAAAAGCCCTACACATGGGTATTATAACTTCATAAATTTGAAATAAACCACTTGACTTATGTCCAGTAGGTCTGATTTCATGATCGTTGTTGGTGATTGATGATCTTTCTCCTTCAATCTTTCTTTCCAATGAGTTTGTGGTGAAAGTCTCCTTT
Source organism: Sambucus nigra (assembly GCA_949130495.1). NCBI lineage: Eukaryota > Viridiplantae > Streptophyta > Magnoliopsida > Dipsacales > Adoxaceae > Sambucus > Sambucus nigra. Next base: position 227,675,403 of record OX422212.1, read on the forward strand.
GAATCCTTCCCACTTCTTCCTTTTTGCCTTGGAATTGTTTCTCTCTTCTCTCTAGTGGCTATAGTGTGTTTTTCTTCTCTCTAACCCTACCCTCCAACTCTTATAATCTAACTTAGAGTTCTAAAATTCGTGGGTCTCCCCACCCTAAACTGTAAAAAGGCTAGAATGCCCTCGTATGGGCTCGGTTTATCCCAAAAATGTCCCGGCACTCGACTAGTACCCTCGGGTATACTATTTTGACTAATTCGAGCCTTTCAGAATCATCTATGACCTCTAAATTATCATTCGAGTCACTAAAAATCGTTTCATTCCCACCTTGAATAACGACACTCGTACGGTTAAACCTTAAACCAATTTAATTAAATTTAAATCACCGAATTGAATAAATTCTAAATCTCCAATCTTAATTAACTTCTATATTCTCCAAAAGTATGGGGTGTTACAATGTGCTCTTACTATCATCAGTACACCCCGCACAATTGGCATCAGTGTATCCTATTATAGTACTAGGAGTATCATTGGTGTACCAAAGTCCTAAATTTATATTGCCTTTTATGTATTTTATGATTCTTTTGACACAAGCTAAATGGCTCTCTTTAGGATTGTTTTGATAACGGGCACACACCCAAATAACGTACATAATATCAGGACGCGAGGCAATTAGGTATAGCAAGGTTCTTATCATACTACGATACAGAGTAGGATCTACGGATTTTCCACTCCCATCCTTAGATAATTTGACTGTAGTACTCATGGGAGTTTTAACTTCTTTGGCATTTTCAAGTTCGATTTTTTTGACAATTCTAAAGCATACTTAGATTGCGAAAGAAATAAACCTTCTGAATTCTGTTTGACTTGAAGACCCAAGAAAAATTACAACTCCCCCATAAGAGACATTTGAAATTCTTTATGCATAATTTCAGAAAAGGATTTAACTTCTGAGGGAGATGTTGATCCAAAGATGATAGCATCAACAGAAACTTAAGCTATAATAATATGTTTGTCAAAAAGGGTTTGATCATTTCCACTTCTCTTAAAACCTTTATCTAAGAGAAAATTGGAAAGGCGCTCATACCAGGCTCTTGGAACTTGTTTTAGGCCATACAAAGCCTTTTTAAGGCGAAAAACATGACTTGGATATTAAGGGTCAATGAACCCTTTTGGTTGTTCTACATAGGTCTCCTCTGTCAATAATCCATTAAGGAAGGCATATTTTACATCCATTTGGTAAAGCGTAAAATGTAAGTAACAAGCTATGGCAAAGAGAAGACGAACAGATTCTAAGCGAGTAATATGGGAAATGTCTCGTTAAAATCTATTCCTTCAATTTGAGAGTATCCTTGAGTAACTAATATGGCTTTGTTTCTAATAATTATCCCACTGTCATCAGATTTATTTTTAAATATCCAACGTGTGCTAATAACCTTTTTGTGATCAGGCCTAGGTACAAGATACCAAACATCATGAATGAAAATTTGAAGAAGTTCTTCCTTCATGGCAGAAATCCAATAAGGATCATTCAATGCATCATTTACATTCTTTGGTTCCACAGGGGAAACAAAACATGCATAGTGAGCATAGTTTCTTAATTGAGATCTTGTACGTACAGGCTCACTAGGGTTACCAACAACATTATCTATGGGATGATCTTTAGAAACCCAGTTAGGTACTTCAGGTGTCTCAATTGGTAAAGAATCATCTATTTCTGGAGACTCATTTTCTAAAACATTTTTAGACTCTTCCACAATAGTTGGTTCTCCAGTCTTACTCTCAACAGTAGTGTCACTTACAATAACGTTTATATATTCCATTAAGGTCTTTGTGCGAAGATTATAGGCACGGTATGCTCTACTGTCAGGACAATATCCTAGAAAGATAACTTTATCTCCACGAGTCTCGAATTTGGATAAGCGTTCTCTGTCTTTGCAGACATAACACGTACTACCAAAGGTTCTAAGGTATTTAAGATTGGGTTTTTTCCCATGCCATAGTTCGCAAGGAGTTTGTTCAGAATTCTTCCTAAGATAGACCCTATTAATAATGTGACAAGCAGTTCAAATAGATTCTACCCAAAAATATTTAGGTAAGCTCTTCGCATGAATCATAACACGTGCTATCTCTTGAAGAGTACGATTCTTTCTTTTCGCAATTCCATTTTGTTGAGGAGTCTTAGGAGCACTAAATTCACATTTGTAACCATTATAGTTACAATACTCTATAATACTGGTGTTTATGAATTCTCCACCTCTATCACTACGAATTCTATTTACTTAAGTGTCCTTCTCATTTTCAATCCGAAAAAGAATTTTAAAAAAAGTTTGGAAAGTATTAGACTTTTGTTTTAAGAAGGCTATCCAAGTAAATCTAGTGAAGTCATTAACCATAACAAGAATGTAACTGTGTCTACAGAGACTAACAGTTCGAGAAGGACCCATTAGGTCCATATGGATGAGTTCCAAGGGTTTAGTGGTAAGGATATCTTTGACTTTCTTATGAGGTGCCTTAATAATTTTTCCTTCCTGACATGATCCACAGACAATATTAGAAATAGGTTTGATCTTTGGAATTCCTCTAACTATTTCTTGTGAAGACAATCTACTAAGATTTTCGTAATTTATGTGACCCATTCGATTATGCCATATCTCATTGTCATCCATTTTGGCAATGTTATAGATCTCAGTATTGTTCTGGACAGTATAACAATTGTCAGGAGTCCTCTAATTCTGCACTCACCTTTTTCATTTAATTTTTTTTAATTATTCTTTGAAAAGGTGACAGTATGATTTGAGTCACAAAATTGCGAGATACTAAGTAGATTAGCCTTAAGACCTTTGACTAGAAGAAGATTTTCAAGTAAAGGTAATCCTTCTTCTTGGAGTGTTCCTCTACCAATGATTTGAGATGATACACCATCACCAAAAATAACTTTTCCTCCAGCAAAGCTGGTTTTGTTTAAAAGTTTGGTATCATCCCCAGTCATGTGCTTTGAACACCTAGAGTGTAAATATTAACGAGAGGAAGTGTGCTCAGCTTTTAGAGTAGTAATCACAATATTACACTTCATCTGGGGCAATAAATCATCTTTCCTAATCCAAATAGCTCTTGTTTTTATTTTGCGCAAATTTGCTCTCATTTGATAAAATTTGCAAGCATTAGATTTTTGTTGGAAAATATTTTGCGCATGAGTTTGAATTTTATGAAAAGTAGGAGCATTTGGTTTAGGAAAGTGTCTAGGAATCCTTCTTGGAAATGATCTTTTAGGTTTGGTCTTTCTCTTTCTATAGTTAGTGTTTTTGTCTGGTTGTCTAGGCAGAACATAATTGTTACGACTTCTCCTAGAATAGTTAAAGTTCTGGTATAGAGGAGTATTACAGACATGTTTTACTAAACATCTAGAGTATCAACCTTCAAATGAATGGCTGTATAAGTCACAGTATGAGCAATATAAATTGCTCGAGGAGGGTATCTCCTTAGGAAAATCTCTAAACATAGGCTTCATGGAATTTTGGGGTTGAACCTTATTCCTAGGGAGTACAGTTTGAAATGAAGAAACACTCTTCCTAATTGGAGGACAGACGTATTTAGCCTTAGGTAAAATTTCACACTTAGAGTAACTTAATTCCTCAATATCAAACTTTTTTTTTTTATCAAACTCATCTTTTAGGGAACGAAATTGTGGAGAAGTTTCTATAGGTCTTTGGCCTCCTGACACAAACTTGATTGGTTCAAGGTTTTTAGTTCGTGTCTTTAAATTGGGGCAAAACCCTATTCCAGTTCGATCATCAGAATTGGTTTTTGAATCAGCAACAAAACCATCAAAACAATTGAAATTATTTTCAAATTTTGCATAGTTTTTGAAAACAGTTGCTGTCCTTTCTTTAGATTGTTCCAATTCTAATAATGTCCCTTTATATTTTTTCTCAAGAGTTTCATTTACTTCAATCAAATTCTTTAATATTTGATCAAAAATTTTGACTTCATTTTCATGAGTTAGACATTGGGTAGTATACTCTTCAGTGTTAATGACACACCCCAACCCAATTACTTATAATTAAGTCTGGAAGTCAAAGTGAGTAAAAACATAATTAATCTAACCAAACCATAAACACGAGTTTTGATTTCAGAGTCATCATTGTAAATCCATATAACTGAAAACCTTTTTACAACATCAAAGTAGTCATGCCCATAAAACTTTCTTAAAGGATAAGTTAACTTAATTACATCATTTACATTTACACAAAATCATTGTTTCTCCCATTCCTGGCTAACCCAATCCGACCTCCTAGATTTGGCAGTGACATCGCGTTTCCTGAAAAATGTGAACATAGGAATCATGAGCAAAATAGCCCAGTGAATGTATCACTACTATACTATTGCATGAATTTAAATGAAATAAATCATGTCCATATAATTATGTATTAACTTATTCGGCTCATTCATAATGAGTGACCAACTTTTTCGAATCATGATTCACATATCTTGTCTAAATAGACAATTCTCCCCCATTCCTGGTCGAGGAGTAACCCCTTGTCATTAATAGACAAATCTCCCCCATTCCTGGTCGAGGAGTAACCCCTCATTTCGGTAAACCGAAATGAACAATTTTATATTCATAAAATTATGATCATATTCGTAACAGTATACAAATACATCATTCCAGTGAGTACACTCACCTTGGGTTGTTAACTACGTATCCAGGTTTCCTTCTGGTGGAGCTGAACTGGGTTTATTAGACCTTACGCCTGTCAATACAACTATATTAGTATTGAACCTCAATCATAAATATTATCCTAACATAATTATTTAACTTTCCATGACTATACATCAACAATATAATTCCAATTAAGTCACATTCCATAAAACATAGGTAAAGGCAAAACAATGATATACATGTTGATAAAGTTACGGACATTCAACCGTAAGAAATAACTTATAAGTAATTTATAACCAAAGTTAAGTAAATATGAAATTATACTTGTCAATGTATATACACATGAAACATGTACTCAAAGTACCCTTCGTAAGGACGAAATACAAACATTCATTCAAGGGGTATCCAATATGGCCTGAAATTATTGTCATACATACTTAACCATCCTATATTTCTAAATTGTATAAATGCAGGGGTCCAAACTTATCAATATGAAAACATATATGAATATATTATCCAATACAAGTGACGGTGTAATTTTTCAAGCTTCCTAGGGCAAGTTATGACCATTTCTCTACGACACAAGAAATCTGCCCTACAAGCTCCTCTATTGATCCTTCGAATTCCCAGAATTTTCATAATTTTTATACAGCATAAATTTCCATGATTTTCAACAAACTTTCAGTAGACATACTGAATAGTACAGAATTAAAGTTTCATAATATTTGGACTTCATTTTCTATCTCAAAATCTTGACCAAACTCAGGGCATACCGAAATCAAGTATACAAACAGCAACTATGTACCAACTTGAAATCATCATTACGGCCTAACCACAAGGAGATAAATTCTAATTTTCAGATATTATATGAATATATGAGTCTAATTTAATTTCCAATTGTAATTTCTCAATTCCAGTAATCACACACAGAGATATGCAGATTTGAATAGAAGGGGTTTCAACACAAAGCAATTTTAAGGGTTTCTACGCTCAACTTAACATAAGCTTGCATCTAACCATACATATATATAAAGGGCTGAAACTTTCGTAAACTTATGATGATTTATATCATATAAATCAGTAATATAAGATAAATAACAAGAATTACAATTAGGATTACCTTCAGGGCTTTTTACGTAATTTCTACGGATTTTTCTACACTTTTTCTCCTTACTTTTCTTCCTTAACTTCTACTTTCTCTTTCCCTAAGCTTAAAACCCTTTCATGGATGGTTTTGGCTGAAGGATAAGGATATTTCAAGGGTATAAGGTCGGCCAAGGCTGACTCCCAAGCCAACCAATCAAATTAAACCATTTGGTTTAATAAAAGACAATTTACCACTTAAGGGAATTGACATATTTGCCCCTTCTCGTAATTTCGACCTAACTTCTTCCTCGAGCATCCGTTTGATGCACCGTTTGTTGTGTTACGACCCTAAATCACATGTCTACAACTATGTAGTTTTCACCTCAAGTCAATTGTAATGTTACAATGGTCAAAACTAGTCTTAACTAGGAACATTTCTATCGAAAATAACCAAATCTTGTGTTCGTACATAACTCGACATTTCATGATTTATGAAAGTAGGATTAGACTAAACATAAGCACTTAATATTAGATATACTAATAATACATTATTCATATCACATAATATAAACATGATTTAAATATAATTTATCAAAATTATATTCGGGTTGTCACAGTTAAGTTTAACCATCAGGCTTATGTCTTCAAGTTTCTTCGTGAGATCTTTCACAGTCTTCTCTAGTCTAGTTCTTTTCTTGAGAGTTTTTGCATAAAGTGTGTGAATATCAAGGAGGTCTTCAATGTCCGAATCACTAAGTGTAGTGTGTGAAGTTACCCCTAGGGATTCATTTCTTTAACTCACTCACACATTCACATCGTCATTATCACTTTCCCTTTAACTCCCACACCCCGTAATAGAACTAGCATTGTTCTCAGAAATTAAAGCATCTAAACCAGTAGCAGCATGATTCATAACAACAAAAGTAGAGCTATTATCATCATTCTCATACATGGGCACATGCATATCATCATTATATATTATCTTAGCAAAGAAAAACATGTAAGGATCAAAAGTATCAGATGATTCAGGTTCCTCATTTTCAGAATCACTTGAATCATCCCACGTTTTGCAAATGTTGGCCCTAGTATGTTTATTGGTCGTGTTCAATTTCACTCTACAGTCTTGTGCTATATGTCCTAATTTTCCACATCTAAAACATTCAATGTTCTTGAAGTCTTTGTTAGGTCTCGTATGAATGTCCTTGTGGTGTTTGTCTTGACTTTTCTCACGAGGTTTGTAATTAGACTGAGTTGGATAATTTGGCTTGCCTTGTCTGTTTGCCATTTTATTTCTAAATTTGATAATTTTCTTAAACTGTTTTGACATCAAGGCAATTTGATTATCCAAACTATCTGTATCACATTACTCATCAGAGTCATCATTGGGAATAGTAAGCTCAGGTTTCATCAGCTTAGAGGAAAAACTCAAATTGGAACTAGTCTGTTTCCTATGGGACTGGGTCAATTATTTCTTAAATTCTAATTCCATCTCCACATTTCTCAGTTTACTACTGAGTAATCTAGGAGTGAGATTTTGGTCACTCATTTCCTCAATAGCATATCTTTTGATATCAAATTTCTGTGGTAATGATCTTAGAATTTTAGAGACAATTTCATGTCTATCATAAGCTATCCCATTAGCATGCAATTTGGTCACAATGTCAGTCAATTTCATGTAAAAGTCATCAAAGGATTCAGAGTCTGACATAATTAGAGCGTTATACTGCAGAACAAGCATCTATGTTTTAGCAGCCGTAACTCTAGTGTCACCTTCATATGCAGTAATTAGTGTATCCTAAGCTTCCTTAGAAGTGGCACAAGATGAGATCCTTTTGAACTCATGTTCATTTATAGACATAAAAATGGCATTCTTTCCTTTGTTATTGTTTTGAAAAACTTGCTTCTCTTCTTGAGTGAATTCACTTAATACTTTCTTAATCCTCTCATTACTTCATTCAATGGATGGTTTTGTAGGATAAGTATATCCATTTTCAACAATATCCCAGACATCATCTCCCAAGGTTCCTTGTATAAAAGCAACCATCCTTACTTTCCAGTAAGCAAAGTTGTTTCCATCAAAGAGAGGAGGTCTGGTCAAGTTACCAAATCTTTTATTTTTCTCGACCATTGTTTGATTTTAAGAAAAAAATTTCAGAAACACAAGATCTTTTTTTAAAAAGAAATTTCCAAAGCTCTGATACCAATTGAAAAAGCTTGTTACTTGGGCCGTTTAATACAAGATTAAACTGTTGAAGTAACTCCGAACTGTTTTTTGAGGAAACTCTTTTCTTTAAATCAATTCAGTCTAATTACAAGATATGTTTAATAAAACATGTACGAGATCAATTCAAGATTTGTTAACATGTTTGGGAAAATAGTTAAAACAATTGAACTCAGTAGAACCACAAGAATGAGATGAGGGGATGTAGAAAGATTAAGGACAAGGAGATTTTAACGTGGTAAAACCTCACCCAACTGAGGAAACATCCACGGTGACTTCTAAGTCACAAACCAAAAAGCCACTAAAACAAAATATTCAAGTTACAAACTATATAACACACATGCACACAAATCAGACCTATACAAGTTTAGAAATGTACCCATTGGTTTATTTCTAACTTCTCTGCAGTTCTGATGTTGATGTGGCTTTCCCAGTTTGCTAACTTCTCCACTTTTTTCCAGTATTTGTGTCGACTCTTGATGCTTCAAGATCTTATAACTAACACTTCTGTGTTGTAGTGTGTCAAGTGTTTGTGATGGTGCTCTAACACATGCATGCACACACACACACACGCTTATTTTATACAAACAGTCCTATCAAATTACAAATCAGATCTATATGCTGTGATTTTTAGTTTCTATCTTCTTAGGAAACAAAAGAACTTTATTTGAGCTTTTAATTAATCCCGGAATCCAAGGTTACCTTGCTCGAAAGACGGTTCAAGGTCTTAATCAATTTCAGAGGGTTTTGAAAATATTTTTGAAATTGAAAACCACCGATTGCGATTCCAACTAGGTCAAAAGTCTTGTTTCAAAAGAACTATAAACAGAAAATAATTTTGTTGATTCTAGAGTTGTAAAAAACATTTACAGAAAATAAATCAACAAAACTGATTTCTCAAGATGAGAAACTAAATATGCAGATCTAAGTGTAATATAACATAAAATGACCAGATCTATAATTTCTATGAAAAAGAAATACAGATCTAACCTAAATGTTTAAGTTGGACACAAGATCTTAAACTCAAGAGGATAAACCATGAACAGGCTTTCAAACCAACTCTCAAATACTCAGGGTTGGTGTTTGGTGTAAATGGTTTAAGAAAAATAAGTTAGGGTTTGAAACTGGGTTATGACGATTTAGGGTTTCTCTCTCTTATCTCTTCTCTCTCTTCTCTGTCTACTTAGACGAAATGCCAAATGTCTCATAAGGCTTTTATAGGGAGCAAGGAAGGATTGATAAGGTCGGTTCAAAATCAAAGGCTGAGATTAAGTCAAGGGCGAAAGACTTTGATCCAACGTTTTAAGAATAGCAGTGTATTAAACAACTTCTGATTGGCCTAGAGAGGTTTCACATGGATTGGACTCAAACGCATGCAGAGCGCTGATAACAATGATCCAAGGGCTGATAATGGACAATGGTTATGTGTCTTCAAAGAAACACAAATTAGGCCAGTATAGCTGTGACAGCTGTAGGGCTACGATTGAACCTCACACGCGTGTATTGAAAATAAATACACAGACACCCTAAATTCTCAAGCGCTTTCGGATCCTACCCAAACCAACTTTAAAGTATGAAAACATAAAACCATGAATTACAGAATGACCACAAAAGCTTTTTAATCCAAATTTTAATTTCCAAAGAAATCATTTAAAAATTATTACAAATTCTCAAAAATATTAAATCAATTTTAAATGGGATTAAACACACACAACTCTCACACAATAATTTTATGCAATATACATGGAATGAATACAATCCTAACGTGTGTGGATTATTCTGAATATACCTTGGAATAATCAAACAAGAGGGATGAAGAGTAGAGTCTGAGGCCTTTTGGATTATAGGGAATGGACTCAATATTGTCACTATTTCCAAACTAGATGAGTACTTATACAATTTAGACTCAAATGAGTCAGGAGTATAAGGTGCTTCACCAATAACTCAGTTTCATGCCTCCAAACCCCAACTCCATTCGAACCCGAGCTGCTATCCATTCTGCCAAACTCCGGATCGACCTCTGATCGGACCCGTGTCCCTTGCTCCATACCCAAACCCGATCGCACATCCGGCAGCTACCCAAATACCCATTTATCCTCTTTGAGACTTACATGATTTTTTTACCTGCAAGGCTAAACAAGACCAAAATCGAAATAAACCAAATAACTAGTAATACCACGTGTCTTTAAAAACCACCTTTTACCCAATTCCCAAATTACCCCCAATTTATCCTATCACCCATTACCTCATAAACCCCTTGATCACTCATTTTAACCCTTACAAATATACCCCTAGCCTCTTTGCACATTGTAAAGGAAGACCACAAGACTAAAAACCCTAGAAAAATGGGGTTTAGGGAAGGAGACTCAAGAAGAGTTCGACTAGAGAGAGAGAGAGAGAAACACTTTGTAAATAGGTTTTTTATTTTCTTTTAATTTTTAGAGGTTGAGAGAAATAATTTTGTGAGAGATTCAACTGAGTGTGTATATTTTATTGAAAATTATTTGGATGCTCAATTGGAGGGTGGTACTTCTCATTCAAGGATTTGAGTTCAATTGAATGCAAAGAGATTTGGTTTGATTGTTCTCTTCTTGCCTTTGTTCATTTGATTATCATGTTTCATATTATGGTAGGCTAAATTCCCTTTCAAGGGGTGGGATTATCCATTAATTTGATGTTAATTGAATTTAATTAGTTTAATTAAATTAAATTTCCTTTAGATAACTAACTTTGCACTCTTACTTTTGATTTACGCATCGATAGAGGGTAAATGATTTTTTAGAGAAAATTGAGATTCTAGTTTTAGTTTTCATTTTAGAATCGAACTAGAGAAAGGTTTTTCTAAAATGTGAAATTATTTCTTTGAATTTCAACTTTACACTTATTTTTATGATTTAAGCTAATATAGCCAATCGATCCTAGCGGGTGATTTGTTAGATGATGTTTGGATCTACGTTTCAAGAGTTGTAGGAGTGTTAAATTTAATTTTCTAGAATTCAACGAGAGTTGATTTGTAATTTCGATACTAGCTTGGGATATTTAATTTGAATGAACTAATTAATTCAATTAACTAGAATATATGGTGTAATCCAATATCTAATTAGCTCTCATTTTGATTTTTTCACTCATCTCATATTTTACATGTTCATTTAGTTAGATTTCACACATTTTCATCACAGTTTTTAGTTAATCTTTAGATCTTTGATTTAGTTTAGTTTATTTCACCACTCCTTAAAATTTTTTTAGTATTAAAAAAGCTAAAAAAATTAGAAAAAGTCAAAAGTCAAAAAAGAAATTAAATAAAAATGAATTACATGTGTGTTTATCTCGTTTCACTCCCTTGATGTGGATTGATACCTCACTTACCATTATTCTCTAGTTTTGTTCTAGTTTTATAGGTAATTGAAGGATTTTGATTAGACAGGCTTTCCATAACAACGACATATACAAAAAGTCGTCTATCACTCACTGCTGAAAAGGATCTCCTTCAAGAGTGAAGTCATGAGCCCTTTATATAGCGCCAGGCTGCCGATCTGCCTAGCCACTGGCCTGCCTATCGACACAATGCCTAGCTTTCGAGGCAAGAAAAGTACACTTTATTGATAGGTAGGGAGTCTAGGGTGCCTTTTTCTAGTCCGGTTTAGACTTTTTTTAAATGAACATAAAATGCAAACTGTAAGTTTGAATCGTGCACGGATGGTAACGTTGAAAAGGAATTCATATACTTTCAAGAATCCATTATGCCACACCTAGGCTCGGTAGTTAACCAAAGTCAAACGGGGCTCGAAAGCAACTGATGGTCTCTAGATAGGTTGTTCTCAGAGGAAAATGAATTGCTCGTGCGAACCGTACGGCCAATCAATGCACAACACGAATCTTTGGAAAGGGAATTCAGAGCCCTTTAATATTTCATTGATCTTTGATCAATTTGGAGGGTTGACCAAGGTTAAATGGGGACCAAAAGAAGTCATGCCCCTTCGAAGTAAAACGGATCATTTGTGCGAATCGTGAGGCCAATTCGCACACGGAACGGACCATTGGAAAGGGGATTTAGATCCCTTTAAGGTTTTATTGAGTTTTGCTCAGGTTGGAGAGTTGATCAGAGTTAAACGAGCATAGGAAAGCTAAATGGCCTCTAGATCGGTACTCAGAGTGAATCGGATCGTTCGTGCGAATCGTGAGGTAGATTTGCACACGAAGCGTATCGTTAGAAAGGGGATTCAGAGCCCTTTGAGGTTTCATTGAGATTTTCTCATGTTAGAGAGTTTATCAGAGTCAAACTAGGTCCAAGAGCGCTCAGTGTCCTCCGAATTAGTACTCGGATCATAATTTAAGGTTTACGGAGGTAGAGGGACTGTTAGGGGACCTAATGAGGTGTTTAGGGAGGGTACTAGGATGGGGTGTCTATATAAACATATTAAACTTATTATAGGGATGGACACCTATATACTTATGACTTGGGTTTATGTATCACATATACTTTTGACATATATATTACCTTGTGGTACGTAGGGGTGAAACTGGTACGGGTTTTTACCGTACCGTACCGTTTTGGACCGAGAAAAAATGGTTTTGGTTTCATATTATGAAATACTGAAAATTGATTTTACCAAAACCAAAAATACCATAAAAAATTTGGTTGGCCTTGGTTTTTAGATATAAAAAACCGATTTACCGTACCAAAATTACCGAATTTACCGTACCAAACTTACCACATATTACCATATCAATTACCAAATAAAAATTATATTTAAAAAATATACATACCCATTTATCAAGACCCTCCATTTTTTTAAAGTAATCTCATCCATTCATTCCCATACTATAAATACTACCAAACCCTGAACTTAAACAAGAAAATCATCCACCCGCACACACAAGAACAAATCAGAAATCTCTTTCTCCGAAGCACAAGGTAACTTCTTCTTTTTCCCAACCCAAATCAATGCTGCGTTGTCCCTGTTTCGTTCCTCTTCTTGTTCTTTGGATGCATTCTCGTGACACGATATATATCAAATCTGTACATTTTTTGTTTTGATGAAACCAAGTACAAATTTGAGTTGATATATCTATCAAAGTTGGAAAGCTATTTTTGTTCTTATGTTGCATTCTTGATATATCAAAGCTCAATATATCAAAGTAGAGATCTCAATTGATATATATATATCTATATATCTTGTCTCTGTTTTGTCATATATGCTATTACACTTGATTTTGTCCTTGTTTCGTGCTAAAAAATTAGTTTAAGTCCCTGTTTGGTTGTTCCTGTTTCTGCAGTTGGTTACATGTTTATTGGTGGGGTGGCACTACAAGTGTTTTGTGTCTATTTGTTGCTTCTAAAAGCCAAATTTGAATCTCAGAAACTTCCAACAGCATTTGCAAAATTATAATTTATGATTTCATTTGATTTGAGTATTTACCAAATGCATAAATCGATACGAAATATAAACCATATTTACCGAATGCATAAACTGATACGGAATTTTGGTATTTACCGGGAAAAAATCGAATTGAAACTGAAATTATCGAAAGAAACAAAAAAAAATCAAAAAATCGTCCGGTTTGGTTTTGATTTTTGTTTTGATGTACCGACCGGTAAATTAGTATGGTACGATTTTACCATTTAGATCGTGGTTCTGGTATTGGTAAGGGGTCGTTACCGACCATACCGTACCAGTTTCACCCCTAGTGGCATGCGATAGCTCTAGACTGATAGACTTAAGATATGTGTTCATCGACGATGAGTGGTACTTTGGTTAGTTAGTGAGATATGAGTTAGGTATGATATTGTTATGAAATTTATGATCTTTAACGTAAGATAAGTTAATGAAGTGAAAATAAATATTAATGAATTAAGAGATGAACTTTAGTCACATGGGCCTTATATGGGTTCAGGATTATAACCACGTGTTATTTTAAGATGTTGCATTGGGAAGTAATAACTTGAAATTCCATTTAAGATGAGAGGAATATGAGTAGTTATATTATATCTTAAATTAAGTTATAATGTTATTCTACATAAACTTGTTGCTTAAGTTGTTGTTATATATGTTTTTCATAGATCCTAGGCTGCGGTTGTTGTCATAAAGTTGGGTTAATAATTATAGGAGTACCTTTAAATGCATTTTACTTTTAATTCGTAGGTTGTAGAAGTCAAGTAGTGCATCTCATCCACTTCTGGTATTTATTTAATATTTTAGTTTTGATTGTTATATTTGTACAATTTATTTGGAGTCAGCTTTTGTACATGTGGTACTTGTATTCAAAGTTGGATTTTGTATTTGTAATATATTTTATATTCTGGAGTTGTTTTATTCATATAAACAATTATATGGTATCAGAGTTGGTGTTATCTTATTCGATTTTTATTTGCTCTCATTACATTACTTGTGCAGTTTTAATTACTTTGTCATGTTGATAATGTTACCAAATGCTTTTTTTGTTTCTGGTGATTTTTATATTATACTTTATCAATCTTTATATGGATTTCACGGGGATGTCATAGTTGGTATCACAGCATTCCAAGTTTTAATGTCATGGGGTGTCTTGCGTGTGTTCATTGCCTTTCTGCATTGTTTTCTTGGATAATATTAGAGCTTTATTTTCAGGGTTTATATTCTCTACAATGTCGATTGATTCGGCGTAAATATTTCATATTTATCCCCTTAATTTTGGTACTTTTACGATCCCAAGCATTGAATTTATCGTGAACTTATCTCATATTTATGCTACTAACCCTTTGTGGCAAGTGTTTCATGTTTTGTCTATTTCTCTCATGTTTTACAGGTAATTTATGCAACTAGATGAGAAAAAGTAACCGAAACGGTGAAAGAATCAAAAGAAAGAGAAGTCAAGGGCTTTTCATAGTTTTTCAGTCGGAACCCGATGGAGGAACCTATTGAAAATTGAAGATCTTAAAGTGACACAAATACTGGAAAAAAATGACACCTCAATCCGTGCTATGGTGAAGAAGTTATGAGCATTTGAAGCTGGGACAAGAATCCAGGGGTGAAAAGTGAAAATAGGAGAAAAAGAGGACGAAAGAGCCCTTAGGCAACAAAGGTACATGAACCGGTTCGTACTTTTAAGGTAATCGATTTGTCTTGAGAATTGGTTCGGGTTCTCTAGAGCAAATGGGCTCGGGATAGCTCATTGAATAATACGAGAATTCTCATTTTCTCCTTTTTTAGCTAAAAGAATTGTGTTAGTTTAGGGTTTTCAAAAACAACTTCCATGACTTTTAAATGATTATTAGGAGTATTATTAGGATATATGCATTCATAGAAATTATAGTAGAACCCTAGGAACAAGTGGATCAAAGTTTATGATTTCTTTTCATGCAAAATTCAACAAGAAGTTGATTCCATTCCAAAATTTGTTCAAGCTCATTCCTTGCATGTTCTTCATTCTCTACATATTGGTAACATCATTTTCATGCTTATTTTTGTTATTCAATAACAATGTCTTCATGCAATCTTGATATTTCATGCATAGTGCTTAACAATATCATGTCCGACTAGGTTTTTAGAGGGCTAGGGTACATGAACCCAACCTAGATATTATGGATGAATGTAAAATTAGATAAAATTAAATAAATAATTAGGAAGTTTGATACTTTGTAGGGACAATAATTGCAGATCTTTTAACTTTGTTTGGTGTAAGTAATTGGAATATTTAAGGATTTAATATGCGTGTCAAAAATTGTCATTCGCATTAAATTTATTTTTGACTAGATATTGTGTAGAGTAAAATCCTCATATGTTTAGTACTTAGATAAATTTAAGGTTTCTCTTGATTATATATTTAATTTTTGAAAGTTTTGTATCCAACATAATTACCGACGGTTCGAGAGAGTATATATCATCCCCAGTTTCTCATATAGTTTATTTCTTAAAGTAAAAAATTTAGTCTCTCATTCATTAGTTAAATCACATTCACTAGTTAGTTTTCATTCATTCGTATGACTTTGCATAAACAATTTCATCACCTTTTCTTATTTCCTTAGTGAGTCGATAGTTAGATTTCAGAGGCCTTTCCATAGTTTTCGTCACGATTTTCGTGCTATTCCCAGAGTTCGACACTTGACTTACCAGGGTATCATTTGAGCGACTGACTTATATTTGAATTGTAGATACACGTGTTGCACACACTTTTTCGCGTCACTTAAAGTTTTTGGCGCCGTTGCTGAGGAGTAGGTAGACACTCTAAGTTAGGCCAATAAAATCAAACAATTTGACTCTAATTCCTAAAAAGACAAAAAATCATAAAACCAAAAAATTCAAAATTCAAAATTCAAAATACCCCCCCAAAAATCCGAAAAATAAAAATATTCTCTTGAGGCCTTAAATACAAAATATTCAGCCCAACCCAAATCTCAAGCCTTAGGCGAACTTCCCCCTCTAACAATAATACTCCAAACACTATAAATTTCTAGGCACCACCTCATATACCAAGTAGTCCCACCACGAGTAGAACGTCTAGTAGCTCCGATGAGGAAAGTGATTCTAGAAATGTGAGTGCGATGTTTGATCACACTAGTTGGGAACGAGAGCGGGAGTGATGTCGTATCGCCCCATAAGATAACTCTTATACCCCAAGTGAAACATCACTTTGGGATGCATTATATTCCCGTATAATGCGCGGTAATTCGACTTTAGGAATGAAATGATTCAGATTCTCCCAACTCTTCACGGTATGGAGTCGGAGAAGCCTTATTACCACATTAGATAGTTCGAGGAGGCGTGCGAGACGTTTAACGATCAAGCTTGAACCGAAGACGTAGTGCACCTCAATATTTTCTCTTTTTCTTTTAAAGATAAGGCCAAGATTTGGCTTTGGTAACTAGCATAGACCTCGATAGGCACGTGGAGGGATATACAGGCTAAGTTTCTCGAAAAGTTCTTTACCGCACATAGGGCCAATTCTATTAGGGATTAAATTTAGACCTTTAGATAAAACTAAAATGAGCCCTTTTATAAATGTTGGGATAGGTTTAACGATTTAATTAACATGTGCTCACACCACGGTATTGAGAAGTGGAGACTCATATCCTACTTCCATCATGGGATAAGCTTAAGTTCCAAGCAACTCATTGAGACTATGTGCCCATGAGAGTTCTTCGGGTTAGACGCAGACAATGCGGAGGTCCACTTTAAGAAATTTGGCGAGACTACTCAAGCATGGCACACATCAGATCCAAATACCCAACCCAAAGATAGACACACGTCCACGGCTCCTTCCTCATTCGGATTCTATCAATTAAATAACGAAGTCGAGTTGAAGCTTCAAATTAATCAACTACTCAAGAATTTAGAAGACATAGTCGAAGCTATGGGAGAGACGTATCTAGCTCCACTCGAACAAATAAGGAGGATACGTGTGCTATTTGTGAGGTGGGACATGTAACAAAGGAATTCTCGATGATACCTGCCTACAAAGTTGTGCTCCAAGAGAAAGTTGAGGCGATGGGAGCCTATAAAGGTAATTTTAATGCCCCTCGTGGGAATTCCTACAATCCCTTGTGGAAAAACCATCCCAGTTTTAGTTACGGGCAACCGAACGTAGCGATGAACCCGAAGCCACATATTGCCCAAAAATATCCACCGCTCCCACCTTCCCAACAAGCACCACATATGAAAGCGCCCCCTACTACGCCTTATATAATCCCACAACAGAAGAGTCTCGAGGACTTTAGCCAATTTCGTGCAAACTCAGTCAATGATAAACGCTCAAAACACTCAAAATTTTGTCGACTTAAAGGCATCGTTATCTAAGTTGCAATATTCCCTAAGTGTCCAAGAAAAGGGCAAGTTTCCCGCCCAAGGCCAAAGACCTCCCAAGGTCAAAATTGTGTTAAATTTGATACCAACGAGAACAAAGAGCAA
Source organism: Sambucus nigra (assembly GCA_949130495.1). Classification (NCBI taxonomy): domain Eukaryota; kingdom Viridiplantae; phylum Streptophyta; class Magnoliopsida; order Dipsacales; family Adoxaceae; genus Sambucus; species Sambucus nigra. Next base: position 227,693,245 of record OX422212.1, read on the forward strand.
CGACAAGAGGTTACCACTATACGTAGTGGGAGGGTTGTTAACTTGTCACCTCCCCTACACGACGAGCAAAATGACATGCAGGTTTCGACGACAAGAAAGAGGCCAAAGATACCCCTTGGAAGAGAGTGATAAAGAGGACACAGTTAGGCATGAGGTGGTAGTGCCCTTAACGGTTGGTCCCTCCTTTTAAAGGGTCCTCCCGTGATGATATCTTAGGAGTTCTTAAGCAAGTAAATCTCAATCTACCTTTTCTCGAGGCAATCAAGAAAATTTTCACATATGCAAAGTTTCTTAAGGACTTGCTAACAGTGAAACGTAGGTTAAAGGTAAAGAAGAGGGTGTTCTTAGCATAAAACATAAGTTCGGTACTTTTTAGCGACCTCCCATAGAAGTATAAAGATCCGGGTGCACCTATCAATTCGTGCACCATTGGAGAGAGTAAAATTGAGAGAGTGTTATTAGATTTCGAAGCAAGTGTTAATATTGTCCCTTAATCCATCTATAAACATCTTGATTTGGGGGACCTTAAGCCCCAAAATTACTCTCCAACTTGCGGATCATTTCCTGAAGATACTTTGGGGGATTATTGAGGATGTGATCGTCAAAGTCGGCAATTTCTACTTCCCGGTAGATTTTTTCATTTTGGATACGGAGCCCTCCTCTCCCTCGAGCCATCATGTTCCCGTGAACCTTGGCCACCCATTCTTAGTTACGGCCAATGTTTTGATTAATATGCTAAATAGGCAAATGCAACTAACGTTCGAGAATATGACACTCGAGACTAATATCTTCTATATCACCAAGTAAATGGGCGATGAGGATGAATTACACGAGTCAAATATTATAGAGGATATAGTACACAAACACTTTATGGGTCACAATGGATCAGTTAGAGGCATGTCTTGTTATGAAAAGTGAGAGCGATAATGCGTACACCAATTTTGAGCGAGGGTGAGGGAGATGAGAGAGTATTTGGATGAGGGTGAGAGCGATGAGGATGTGAGAGATATTAGCTGGGTCTCTCGATTTGAGAAACTACCACCAAGAAAGTCGCACATGATTCCCTCCGATGAAAAATTTCCTACCCTCGAATTGAAAAATCTTCCTTCTAATGTCAAATATGCTTATTTAGGAGAGTATGAGACATATACTATTGTTGTCTCCTCAATCCTGAATAAAGAGAAAGAAGGAAAGCTTATGTCCATTCTGAGGAAGCACCGAAGTGCTTTTAATCAGAGAATTGCGGATTTGAATGGTATAAGTCCTTTAAGTTGTATCCCTAAAATTCACCTAAAGGAGGACGTGAGACCTCCAGGGAGATACAAAGGAATTTAAACCCAACGATCAAAGATGATTGGATGTGGTCATCATCTATCCCATATCGAATAGTAAACGGGTGAGTCATAAGTCATCCTGAAGAAGTCAGGAATGATTGTGGTCTAAAACGCAAAGGGGAACTTATCACAAAACATACCACCACCCGGTGGCGCATTTGTGTTGACTACCAGAAGCTTAATGTCGACACTCAAAAATACTATTTCCCTTTATCATTTGTGGACCAAATGCTTGAGAGAGTAGCGGGAAACCCGTTTCAATATTTTTTAGATGGTTATTCCGGGTATAACTAAATTGAGGTGGATGCTTTAGATCAAAAGAAGACTACGTTCCCATGTACTTTTGGCACGCTTGACAACAAACGCATGCCATTTGGATTTTATAATGCACCCGTGATAGTTAAATGTTGCATACTTAGTCTATTTAGCGACATGGTCAAAAAGGGACTTGAGGTGTTCATGGATGATTTTAGTGTCTTCGGCTCCTCTTTTGACCATTACCTCGCTAATCTCGAGAAGGTGTTAGCCCGATGTGTGGAAAATAACTTGATACTAAATTGGAAAAAGTGCAACTTATGGTTATCGAAGGCTTAGTTTTTGGCCATATCGTGTCTTCCAAGGGTATAGAGGTCGATAGGGCAAAAATTAACTTTATTGCCAAACTTTTCCCACCTAAGTCACTAAAAGACGTGAGCTATTTCGGCCATGCGGGGTTCTATCATAGGTTTATTAAGGAATTTAGTGCCATCGCTAGGACCTTAAGTGACCTACTCATAAAGAACTCCCCTTTTGAGTGGAGTGAAGCATGCCAATAAGCTTTTGAAAAATTAAAAAACATGACAACCTCCGCTCCCGTCATGCAAGCTCCGAATTGGACCCTTCCATTTGAGCTTATATGTGATGCGAATGATTATGTAATAGGGGATGTTATAGGGAAATGTAGAGATAAAAAAGCCCACGCCATACACTACGATAGCAGTACTTTAATCGGGCCTCAATTGAAATACTCCACCACGTAAGAAGAGTTGCTAACTGTAGTGTCTGCCCTAGAAAAAATTCATTCTTACCTCATCGATTAACCCATAACATGATTTACCGACCACGCGGATCTCAAATATATCTTTTCCAAAAAGGATGAGAAGTCGCGCCTCATTAGGTGGATCTTACTACTCCAAGAATTTGTCATTTCGATTAAAGGCAAGAAAGGAGTAGAGAACGTCATAGCTGATCATTTATCGAGGCTCTCGTCCGATGTACCTAAAGATCCTATACCCATAGACGAGTAAATTACGAATGAGAAACTATTTTCTACTTCCTCTATCCCCTGGTTTGCGGACAATGTTAATTATCTAGTCATAAGGGTCATCCCATCAAATCAGACACTGCAAGAGAAGAGGAAGTTCTTCACTTGGTCACGTATTTTTTTTATGATGATCAGTACTTGTTTAAATATTGCGTTGACCAAATTATTCAGAAATGTGTGCCAGATGATGATATCCCTAGTGTCATCCAGTTTTGTCATTCGGAAGCTTGTGCAAGCCACTTTTCCACGAAAAAAATGACCGCTAAGATCCTCCAAAGCAATCTCATTGGCCCACAATCTTTCGGGATGTGAAAACCCATTAAAAATATTGCGATAGGTGTCAAAGAATGGGATCTATTACTCAACTAGACATGATGTCATTGACCCCCTATTCTCGTCACCGAGATATTCGACTGTTAGATCATCGACTTCATTGGACCTTTCCCTCCCCCCTTTAGTTTATTATACATCTTTATCGCCATAAACTATGTGTCGAAGTGGGTAGAGGCCATAGCTACTAGGATTAATGACAGTAAGGTGGTGGTGAAGTTCATCTATGACCACATACTATCATGATTCGATACTCCGAAGGCCATTATTACTAATATAGAACACACTTTTGTAATAGGTCATTTAAAAAATTAATGAGAAAGTATAGTGTCATCCATAAGGTTGGGACGACTTACCACCCCAAAATGAATGGGAAAGCCGAGTTAGGAAATCGAGAGATCAAACAAATTATTGAAAAGACCGTTGATCCTAACTGCAAGGTTTGGTCTACTCGATTGATCGATGCGCTATGGGCTTATAGGACCGCATACAAGAACCCCCTTGGAATGTTCCCATTTCTCTTTGTGTATGGAAAGCCTTTCCATATACTCGTAGAGATCGAGCACAAAGCGTATTGCGCCATCAAGAGGTTGAAATATAACATTGGCAAAGTCGGTGAAGTGCCAAAATTACAATTGCATGAGTTGGAAGAAATGCGTAATGATGCGTATGAAAGCACCTGCATCTCCAAGGAAAGGATGAAAGTCGCACACGAATGAAGTATGTATTGAAAAGAGTGTTACTCGAGACAAAAAATGGTTTTATATAACTCGCGGCTACACTTGTTTCTCGATAAATTACATTCGCGGTGGATCGGCCTGTTCATCATAAGAGAAGTATTTCCCCACAGTGCTATATAATTAGAAAATACAAAAGGTGGTACATAATAAAAGTGAATGGACAATGACTAAAGCAATATCTAGAGGTGTGTGTTGAGGAAGCCGACACGATTTGGTTGTTGAACCCCATATACCGGGACGAGTAGGTTTGAGTGAGAGGTCATCGTACCCCCAACGCATATGGGGTGAATTAATTTTAGTGTTTTTAAGTCGCGTGTGTGTTTAGATGTAAGTCCAATCCACATTAGTGAGAGATACGAGTGTTGGTTTTACCTTAACACACCCGAGTGAGAGAAATTTGGTAGTGTAGAGAATTTTGAGTGTCTTTGATCTCCCTTAGCCAATAGGAGGCCTTCGTCAACAACACGATAGTCCTGCTCTCCCTAAACATAGTGACAGATATGGGTCATGGTCATCAACATGTACGACCCTCACATATCTCCCAATACCGCTCCTCTGCTCCCCAAGTAAGTGTGTCCTGATTATTGGTCACTAGGCATCGAGTAGACCCGTGACACATTCCCTGCCAAGCAACTCCCCCCACCTGCGCGCTATTTCAATCTCATCGTTTACGGCACATTCCTCTTGACAACATATAACTCTGTAATCCAGCTCCATCATAACACTTTCCTCTACCATTTTCTTGATGAAGACCCTCGAACTATCCTTGCCCACATCTATCTCGAGGAGATTATTGTCGCAGGCTTTAACAAGACTGGGAAGATGTCACTCCCCTATAAGCAATTCATTTGCTCACTTTGCCACAATGCTTTGGTCTCCAGATGGGGCTCCATCACACATGCCCCAAAGCCCATTAATGCTACCTCCATCGAATGTAACTCCATTCAATTGTGAAACGTATAAGGCCCACCCGAGCCTATATACTTGAAGACGTGGAAATAGGCAAGGGGGACGAAGGTGATGAAAATGTCGAGGACGAAGAAGAAATTGGGGGATAAGCTTAAGAGAAAGATGACGAGGCCGACTCAGACTATGAGGCTGACTTTGATGAGTGCGCTTATAATACGACGGTCATTCATAGCCATATGGATCATATTGAGACGCGCCTCGAAGGGTTTATTGTCAAATACCAAGAGGACTGACGGTTGGATTGTCATGACTATCGTCGTGACATGAGCATGATTATGAAGCTTCAAGAGAACATGTACTGTTTGAATATCGTCTCGGAAGCCCAATTCCCAGAATACTTATATGACCTGTACACCCGTAACCCGAATGTCCCTGGCCCCTCCCAGTAACTTATTATCCATGTTTCCTATCTTTTATGTAGTTCCTTATTTTGTTTACATATATATTTCAATAACTACGTAATTGCTTTTTTTTATTAAATTTTGAAAATAAAGAAAAAGCCTCTCCACTGGCATACAAACCCTTACTTACCTATATCTAGTGGTTGTGCCCAATACACTAGAATGAAAACTTAAATATGGGTATTTATATATACCCCCATTAAATTTTTTAGAATAAACTTCAAAAAATGAAACTTGGGGATTTATAATATATCCCCATTATAATTTTTTGGTTTTTATTCTAAGTTGAGGAAGGATCTGCCTATCCATGTTGATGTGGCATTTTTCTAGAGTGGGAAGAGAATTGAAGGTCCAGTAGATTGAATCTATTGGACTAATAATTTCACTTGATGCTAGGAAATCTTCCACTCTGTTATTTTCTCTCCAAATATGGAGGATTTGGTGTTGAATTGGAAAAATAAAATTATCTATAATTCCATTGGAAGACCATGGTGGTTTTGATTTCTTTACAACAACATCAACAAGAGCTTTCCAATCTGATTCAATGATCACATTGTTAATATGAAGTTGAGATAACAACTTTAGTCCCCCTGCCATAGCTATAGCCTCTGCATTAAAAGAGATTTTATGGCCAATAAACTTTCGAAAACCAGCTACGAAGAGTCCCTTTTAATCTCTAATGACTCCTCTAATGCCACTTGAACTCGGATTGCCTTTGGAAGCACCATCTATATTAAGTTTAAAGTAGTCAAGAGGGGGCTTGCTCCATGAACATTTGAGAATCTGGACTCTCTTTTAACTAAATTTGATATTGAATGTATTTATGACTTGAAAATCTCCAGGGCTTCTTTTATCAAAGAACTTACAATTCTGCAGAATGTTAGAAGCTAGAGATATAACATTTTGTATGATAATGCTAGAAGATGAATTACAATTCTCAAATAGCTTTTTGTTTTCGGCTTTCCAAAGTTCCTAGAAAATAATTTTAGGCGGTATGTCACTACTAGAAAAATAACAATCAAGGACATCTAATTTGCTGTCCCAAAAGCTCATTTACTGTCCCCAATAGTATTTAGGACAGTCATAAGGACAACAAGTGCTGTCCTAATAGATGGGTGTCATAAAATGCTAAAAGGACACTTATATTATAATTAACCTAAATTCAATCTCTAATATAATAACATTAAATTAAAAAACAAAATCGCAAAGACATTGTACCAAAATTTAACCTTAAATATAATAACAAAACCAAATAGTATATTATCACACTTCAAAAAATAAACACCACCACATACTTTCAAATTGTCAGTTCCACTTCTAAGTTCGTTACATTGATACATAGTCAAGCATGGTTATCGATAGTATCAACTGTGGTTGCTGCTGGTGGTGGTAGTGGGATGCCCACCTCTCGTATCATACGAGCGATTTCAAGCCTAGATTATGCTAGAGTTTTCTCTTGGCCCTCGCGAATCTTTCTTTTATTTCATTTTCTAAATCGGCACTCACCATATCAATTTCTTCTTGATGACGATTCTCTCATGCCTCCACCTCTTCCTGATAACGAGTATCTCGCTCATTGGCCTCCTTCTATAGTCGAGCAATCTCACTATGATAATAATTAGATGATATGGTTGAACATGAAGAAGTTGGTTTGATGCATACTCTCATACACAATGCTAGTCAGGTCCTATCACATCCTCAAATATAGCATCCCTCACTTTAATCCGTTTTTGTTAATCAAATGGCAGCACATTAAATTGTCTTTTAATCATTTCCTACAAATTGAGAAAAAACGTATAACACAACCAAGTATATTTTTCTCACCATTACCCCATTTATTCCATTGTTTGGCACTCCCTCTAACTTTCCTCTTACGGGGGGATGTGCTATTAGTATCACCTGTTCAAAAGTAATGAGGAAGCATATATAAAAATTTACGAAGTTCTGATGTATAGATATCTTTTAATAAATACCATCATGTGAGATGCCCTGCAAGTCATTTGCAATTCCACAGGAGAGTGTATCATCGATACTTCCTGTTCAAAAAACAGTATGCTAATTGTAAATGATAGTTCCATAAATAAAGAAGTAGAAACAAATCAAGGCCAAGAGTAGATATAAGGGGCTAAAAAAATAGTATCTGATTGGACAAAATCTTAAATTGCTGTAGAGTCGTTCAATTTTCATGACTGCATCTACAATGTACAAAAACTAATAGTTTGATAACAAAATAACTAGACAAAAGGAACTTCTAGCACAACCATATATTCATTTGAAATGAGTACATGTTTCCTAGTCACAAACATATCTATGGAGGGGCAGCGGCATATTTTGCAGTATGTGGCCCGTGACTGTTATAACCATAAGGACCAAAGGACTGAAAACATCATCGCATCAATTTGGGGGCTGAATCGGTGCAAGGTTTCGGCTAACCAAAATAATTTCATCGTTGTGGGGTGTGACACTTATGCCCGTATCACCGGTTATCTAAAAGATGACCATTTTTTTGGTACTGGGTGCAGTTCTGGATGTTCCAGCATGGATTCTGTCATAAATGGGTCCTACTCGTGTGTTGGGTGCTGCCAAACATCTATTCCCAAAGGAGAGACATCTTATAACATGTCATTGAACATCTATTATAACCACATCGATATATCGTATTTTAACCCTTGCAGCTATGCATTTGTTATCGAAAATGATAAGTTCAACTTCTTTTTAGATTATATTGCAAATATAATCCAATTCCTGAATATACAACTAGCCAATTCCTATCGCGAGCCTTTAATTCACCACCAAATTCAAATAACTGATCCAATTCAGAAACCAAATCATCATAGTCGTTGAACTTAGCAAGGTCCACAAACCTACCAAGCACCCATGTTGAAAAGTCATCATAGACTTAATGCTTAGTTATTTATGATACACTAAGCAAAAGATACATCTGAATAAAGATGAGGGTTGTATTTATTCTTCTCAATCATTAATTCAATAGATTAAACCATACTGACCACATTAGTAGAGCCCACAATTTCTAGCCTGATGCTTCTTTATTGGGTGCATTTTCTTAACACAATGTATAGGTGGGGTTGGACGCATTAAGTCACCAATCATATATTCAAAGATACTATGAACTATAATGTATTAAATGATTTCAAAGAATTTTATTTGAGTAACAGATTAGAAAGTGCAATGCATTTGCTAGGAATTGTTACTCAAAAGCATTAAACAGCTAATCAAGTAACAGATTAGAAAGTGATTGATAAGAAGCGGATGAATCATTTTTCATACAAACAATCACTCGAATATAGTATGATTTTGATTAACAACTAGTAATTAAAGAAAAATAACTAGTCTAATAAGCGTACTTGCTAAAAGTTCAGCTAAGATTGAAATCGAGTGTTAATGGGATTGGTGATTGCATGATAGAGTGGAGGTGGACTAGCTGAGTATGTTGTGTCTAATAAGAGCTTAACAGTTCCCAGGCCAATTGAAGTATCAACTGCGATGGAGCGAGATTACCAGTTGCCGCTCTTACAGCCCACCGGGTCATCACCCAAGCTGCCGAAATTAAGCTCGACAAAAGTGGGCCCCATGCTAATATCCTCATCACTGTCACTTCGGGTTTTGTGGGCCACTATGCAGTTCGGCAGGCAAAGCTAAGAAATACCCATGTGATAGCCACACATGGGGCCCACAATATCTTGAGCCCAATTTAGGCCCAAATGGGAAGGTCATAGATATAACTCCTGGACCTAGTGCCTTTTTCACTTTTGCTATAAAGAAACTCACTTTCTCTAAGAAGCAACTGATCCCACTGATTGTAACCCCCAAGCGTGAGAACCTGAGTTATCTTGTTAAGCTGGTGGCTAAAAGGAAGCTTAAGACAGTAATTGACTCGAAATATCCTCTGATCAACGCTGAAGCCTGCATAATAAAATATCCTAGAAACCTACTAAATTGGTTAGAGTAAGTCATTTTATCTCTAGACTCTTCCCGACTAGAACATTTTCGTCTAGTAGAGTACAGGTAAACTCCAAAACTATGTTTAACAAAACATCATTGTCGAGGAAACACATACTTCATGAGCGAAGCACCAATGTAATACTATGATTTAGAAATAAAATTCTACGTAAGGGACTAGTCTCGAGTAACATATATACATTCAAAAATATTTTATTTAGTCTCCAAGACCAAAGTCATGGCTTCCTATACACCTTGTACGAACTATGTAGAATTTGGTATTAACGATAAACATGTACGTAGGCTCAATACCGAGTCCCACTCGTGAGCACAAGCCCTTATGCGATAACCTTGATTTATCACCCCATAATATGTCCTAATAATTTATTAGACCTCGATATGTGCGTGACACCGCCATAATATTCACCTAGATATACATAGTATATCTACACTCTACACAAGAGCACATTGGTCATGTGTTAGTCAAACTATGTAGGATTTATCTCGATGACAAACGGGTACGTAGGCACAATACTAAACCCTAGATTACGAGCCTAAGCCATTACACTATCACACTCTTACCATAGAGGCACACATGCATAAGTGACACGTTATTGTCCACCCTGAGTGATATGCCTAAAGTGTACCCTCGTACTCAGGATCACTAACCTCGGCTTGTCTTGCAGCCGAGCTATCATGGAGCTTACAGTAGCCGTCGCAAAGGTCGTCTTCTACAAGGTCAGCTCCTCATCGAACAACCTCGGTTGGCCAACAACCGAGGTCAACAAGTCAACAACATGTTTAGGCACAAACTACTGCCAATCCCATCATCTGCTTCTGCTGAGACTGCATCCAACCTCATACCGAACCTCGGTTGATCATTCAGGCCGAGGTTATACTTAAGATCGATAGGACATGGAAGCTATCGGACTTTGCCAACCTCATACTTGGCTAGGCCGAGGTTATGACCGATGATGTCACAAGTCCGATCACACGTAAGCAGATGGAAGACTTAGAACACGTGTCAAATCAGTTATAACCGAATCATTCCACCCACGTGAGGGAATATTTAGTCACCATTCTTTACATGTGGCATAGCCAAATGTCTACCTAAGATTAGTGTATTCAACTCACACATGCTCATGGCGTTCTTGGGGGTGCACTACACCCCCAAGCACTATATATACAGGTCTTCTCCTACCTCACAAAAGGATCCAAAAATACAACCCTAGTGAAAGCTCTGATGAAATATACACAGTAGAAAGAGAGTGAGATTGTATCACAGGCCATTAGTGCCCTAATTCTAGTGGAACTTACTCGCACACTCACAGTGGATGTAGGTCAAATTGGCTGAACCACTTATATACAAGTGTTTCTCCTCTTCTCCTCATCTCCTTCTACTAGATATTTACTCTTGTGTTGCCATTGTCATTACTAGCTTGAGATTATCAACACCTCATCGGGTGGTGCTGTTTACAACATCATCACTGAGTATAATATCGAGATCTCACTTGTGAACCCAAGTCATCACATTATTGCGCACACTCGTTCAGAACCCAAGTCATATATTATTTTAGAGCACACCCACACTCGCGCTTCCAGTGTACTTACGTGACATTGATATGTCCATTGCCCGTTGACCAGCGCCTTAACTACTTAAGGTCAATCATTCTTTGGGCCTAATTAAAGCATTCACACATCATTGGGATTTAAATACTAAAGTTTATTAATAATTACCTATACCAACTTTAGGAAGTAATTAAGTAGTATAAAACAAAGTATTATATATATAAGAGATAAAGAACGAGTTGGGTGCCTAAAAACTTCCCCACTTGTAAGTTAGTCCTCGAATCGACATCATGAATTTCTTATTTAACTCAAGCCTACCATAGCTCCAGTAAGGGCTTTGTCCAAGCTCTTTTTTTTCATTTTCATATATAATAAACTAGCAAGCCTAGTTAACCCAACACACCCACATTTTTTCCTACACAAAAACTGGAGATGGTAAATGAACGCTCGAGTGGCACACCAAACTGAAATGAAACTGTTACTGCATAAGTGAGAAGGTAAGAGAATTTTATTCCTGCAATACCACAATGGCTAATCCGCTAAGGAGAAGGGAACTTATTCTCTCCAGTGAACTGAACTATCCTTATCTTCTTTAACATATATGTTTGTTTTTATACTAGCTTATAAACTTCTCACATTTATTATAGTTATGGTTAGGCTCGAGAAAGAGTCTAACACACTCTTATCTATGCATAAATGTGAGCACATCAGAGAGGATTACTGTTGCGTAGAGGTATCACCGATAGTCCCAAGTTCTTCTAGTTTTATTTATGTGACATGTTATCACCTACATAAGAGATTAGTTTCATCCTAAGAGTTGACATTAGCATTAGACTTGCCGTTAGGGAATTTTATGGGATCGACTCCATGGGAGATAGTGAAGTGTTGTGGGAAAAGGCATCGCAACATTTGAGCCAAAAGAGATTTCATAAAAGACGTTACCGTAAGGGAACTCCCCAAAAGAGGAATAATTCACTAAGTTGATGTGTGGACCACCTAGAGTTAAACAAGGGCACAATATTGGATGAGTGTTCGTTGTTGTGTATCACCAACAGTGGGATCGGGAGGAGAATATCTCGAAGGTAGTTTTCTGACATAATGTGGATCTTGTACATCATGGAGTACATTTTGACCATACGGATCAGTTCTCTAGGATAGGCGATGAAATCTTGTTAAAGCGGACGTGTGTAACTGTGGTGAGCCTCACACACATATTTTTGTAGTGGGTGGTTTAGGCCCAAAAGTTCAAAAGTTGAACTTTTACCGAGAGATGGGATGCAAGCTATAATTGGGAGGAGTTTCCCTCCTCCATTCGATGATAGGAGATTGTCACATTTTTCCAAGGAAGGTTATTTAAGTTAGAGGGTCCGAAGCTATATGATGTAGTTTTGACTAAGGTGCGTGTTTTGTGGTTCATTTTATATTCCATAAGTTATTGGTTGTTTAGTAATTTCAAGAATTTGTATGGTTAGTTAACTGAGTTAGATTGACTAAACTGATTAGAGTTAACAGTTGATCACTTGGTGTTCAAGACATTTCGAAGCAAGTGGTGTTTATTATAAAGCATTTTAGTTTTGCCATAATAGGCAAAAAAACAATTTTTGAATACGGGAAAGAACATGTTCTAGGGTCCTAAGAAAGGAAATTAGGTGTCGTAGATGATCATCCAGAATGCGGGAAATTTTGAAGTTCGTATTCCGAAATGGAGTTGATAGCCTGATGCAAAGTGTCTTTCAAAATCTTAGGTAAGGTGAGGCCAATGTCATTTGACCTTACTCAATCACCTTTAAAGGCTGCACAATGTTTTTCCTTGAGTACATAACGAAAGGAGTTCTTGAAGGACAAGTTCGCATTTTAACGGTTAGACAAGTGTGGCTTAGAGTATAGCTCAATGCGATTTATGACGAGATAGACCTTAGAGTACGATAGGTCATAGATTGAGTAGATTTTTTTTTTATAGTAGTGTAAGGACGCTACGAACAAAACATTATTAGACTTTTAAGTAGGTCTATAAAGTATTCGAACTTCGAGGACGAAATTCCTCGTTTAAGGGGAGAGGAATGCAATACCCTGTATTTATATATGCATTAATTAATTGTGTTAATTTGTGAAAATAAAATGTGCTTGCTTGCAGTGATAGGTGATGTCAGTATTTACATTTTTATGTACTATTTGATTCGTATTTGTAATCGGATTTAATTAATGATAAATCATTAATTAAAGATTTGAAAGTGACTTAGTATTATGTGAGGCTATGGAACAATCGGGGATTTGCCATATAAGGTTTCCTTGTTTTGATTATCCCCTCGGTGTCGAGTTCCAACGATAATGAAGTACTTTCTTATTATGTTGATTCGTGCTAAATTAATAAATAATTAATAATTCATATTTCTAAGTAATATGATCATTTGTATGATAAATAAATTAGTTGTCTGTTGTTATTTTTGAGTTAGTTTTGAGATGCATAGAATATCCGTATTTGAGATGCAAAGACCCTAAAAGGGGGTTTTCACCAGAATCCCAATCTAAAGTCTTCTCACAATTTCTAGCACTTGCAACACATTTCACACACATTTTCACAAAATAGGAGATGTAATATAGATTAGACTATGAGTTAGACCCTACCCTTGTTTTCATATGCTAACTACGTGGACTTTGATTTTATTTTTGTCTACGTAGGGGTCCCGGAATAATTTTGGGATTCGAGTCTCCCTTTATCCATCTCATCACTTGTTCATATTCATATACTAGTATTTCACTCATTTGTTTAGTTTATCTTCTTAATATAGTTAGTTTCTTTACACATATCGTTTTGTAGAGGTCATGTGACAAGCGTACTCAATTTTCTATAGTGATGTTACGATCATGTACACCCCTCACATTATAGTTATCTATACACACTCATAGTTTATCTCCTTATAATGACTCGTCCCTATGTTTTCTATGATGCAGATATGACGATTTCACACCACACACACACACACACACACACACACACTTGTAGGTTCACATATATTTTCACTTTGAATAGTTCCCATATATGAAATATTTTACATAGATACACATATTCATGGATTTAGGAGAAGGAGAACATTTCATTGCTCATGAGAGTTTGAAAAAGAATAATGGGTACCTAACACCTTCGCATTATGACAAAATCTTCGAGACCATATCTTGTTAGGTTATGCACCCACTAGTAGTCTTATATGTTGTTTTCATGGATATGGATATTTCTTTTGTCTATTTTGAGTAAAATATACTGAATACTCTGATCTCAACACATCCACACACCTTACACCGTCGACGACGCCCACTTTATGTCCTTTGAAGCTCGCGATCCGCGTGAGGGGGGAGATTTTTTTTGGGGGCTGGGATGGCAACTGCAAGCCCCAATGTTAGCTTAATATATCATCCCAACTCATATGCCCCAATTAATCAAATTAATTAATTAGCCCGATTAAGATTAGTAGAGTAGCATTACCTAGGCCATTAGTCATAATATAATTATCCAATTGGCAGACTTAGTAACGATAACTGATTTCAAACAATATACTCATTTAAAGTTAAATTTCATATGATTACTTATTTAATTTAAAATCTTGCTTTTAAATTTAATTAATGTCTTCCAAAATTTATCTTTTGATTAAATTGTGCATTTATTTTGTTACCAAAATTATGGGGTATTACGCTCCATAATATGATCGAATACATATTCACATAATGATTGACCAACTTGAGAAGAATTAGACCTAATAAATTGAATCACATGGATACAAATAATATCAATTATGATGTAAATATTTCAATCCTCTTAATGCTCAATCTTAATAATTTATGCACTATTCAGCCATATTTGCTCTCTCCTATCTCTTCTCTCCTTATGGGGGGGGGGGGGGGGGGGGGGGGGGGGGAATAAAAGAGGGTGAGAAAAAGGTCTCGCACCCGTTTTTATCTAAGAGCGCTTATTGCCGTCATCGTTGTGTGGTGAATGTAAAGAGATGGAGTCGCCAACCTATTTTGCACAAACAGGCAAAAGAGCATGTTACCGCCTCGAGAGAGCGACATCAAAGACAAACTGATACGTACGAAACCAATAGTTCGAAGGGTCGATGGCTAAGTTACGGAATAGGAAGGTGTTAGGAACCCATCCCGCCATTTCAATCTCTCATGGACTTGTGTTACTGTTTTTCTTTATTTCTTCGTGAAGTGTGTGTGCATGTATATATATAAATGGAGATCGAAATCGCCCAACTCATACCATGAAAAATATAGAGTGAGGTCATCCACAAGAATGTTCGCAAAATAATATTTAGAAAATAAGATTTATGCGTTTATCGAGATATTGATCGTTATAATGAAACGATAATACATGTTGGGATAAAACGCCAATAAGGATCACAAAAATATAATGTATATTGAAATAATGTATAGATGAAAAGGTGACGAATGTGAAAATGAGAAAATTGGACTTGACTATCAGGTTTTAGCCCAAAATGCCTGCGTAGCCTATAAAGGCATCAAAGTCCACGTAGTTCGTATGAGACATAAGGGTGGGGTTTTCCCCATAGATTCGAACGGGAATTTATTATGTGTGTGTAGAAAATGTATTTTAGTTTTGAGAAATTGTAATGGATAATCCCATTGGAATTTATAGGTGTAACCCATTTTTTTGTTTTGTTTTATTTATAGAAAATAAAGTATGTGTAATATAACTAATAAAAGGGTGAGATATTAATGTGTAAGAACAAACTAGATTATGAATTTACGTAATTAATGCAAAAATAAGTAATTTAAAGAGATAGAAGGATTTTGGACCTTCTTTGGAGAATTGAGCCTTGATCTTGATCCTTAATGAACTCCCTTGAGTGTTGAGATGAATATTGGATTAGAGAGAGTGAGATTTTGCTAAATTGGGTATGAAAAGGATGGGAATGAAAGATTGAAAGGAATTTCATACAAGGAAACTTCGCTGATTGTAAGAGAAGGTTGTTGAGATCACTGATATTGATGGATATGAGGTGTGATTTGGAGTGAGTTCATGACCTCTATTTATAGGGTTGGGTGGGTCCCAATCGGCATAACCCTAGCCCTCGCCCCGCCAATCGACAGGTAACCCTAGGCACACTGCTAATAGGCAGGGAAATGGACCTGCCAATTGATAGTCTCATGCAGATTTTTCTAGAAAAATGATCGTAAAATGCAATTCATTGCTCCAAATCGTGTACGGGGCATGAAGTTTGAAAGGTAATTCAGAGACCTTCAAGAGCCCTATGAACTACTCCCGGGTTCGTGAGTTGAATTTGGGTCAAACGGGGCTCGAAAGTGCTCATCGGTCCTTTGGACGGGAGATCACTGGACATAAATGGATCGTTCGTTCGAACGGTAAGTCAGAATCATGCATGGGGTAGAATTTTGGAAAGGTTATGCATGGTACTTTGAAATTCTAAAGAGCTTCTCTCGATTCGAAAAGTTTACCTTGGTCAATCGGGGCCCGAAAACACCAGATGACCTTTCGAAGTAAAACGAGTCGTTCGTCCATACCGTAAGGCTAATTCTCGCACGGAGTGGACCGTTGGAAAGGGTATGAAGTTCCATTTGAAGATTCATTCAGTCTCAATCGATTTGAAGAGTTGACCTTGGTCAAACGGAGCACGAGAGCACCCGGTGGACTTTAGATCAATTTTTTAGGGAAAAAAGATCGTTCGTCCGAACGGTTATGCCATTTTATGCATGGCATGGAATGTTGGAAAGGGATTTCAGTTCCCTTTGAATATTAAAAGAACTTTTTCTCTGACGATGAAGTTTATTGGTGTCAAATCGGGGCCTGGGAGCGCTGGGTGGCCTCTAGATCGATTTTTGGTGGTAAAATGGTCCGTTCGTTCGAGCCGTTATGCCGATTCATGCACGTGGCTGACCATTGGAAAGGGGATTCAGAGCCCTTCGAAGATTCATTGAACTTTGACTCTATCGTTAGAGTTGACCAGGGTCAAATGGGTATCGGGAGCACCCGATGGCCTCTAGATCAGTACTCGGAGTATGACCTAGGGTACATAGTGAAATGGGGAGGTTTTAGGGACCTAAGGAGAGACTTAGGGGGTCCTATAATGTGGTGTCTATAGATATCCTCAACGAGTAATCTTGAAACAAGTGAAAAATGTCGAATATATACCACATGATGTTTTGGAAAGAGGTAAATTGTATCGACCTAAAGGGACAAGGATGACCGATTCAAAGGGTCGAGGCTAATTCTGAGGATATAAGGAAATGACGGGGGTAGTCAATTCTGAGGACCTAGGGTAGGGAACGACCAATTCTGAGAGTCGAAGCCAATTTCGAGGGCTTAAGATGGGAGTGACAATTCTTAGGGTCAGAGCCAATTCTGAGGGCTTAAGGTGGAAGTGATCAATTCTGCGAATCGAAGACGATTCTGAGGGCTTTAGTACGAGGGACCAATTCTGAGGGTCAAATTCAATTCTGAGGGCTTAAGTAGGAGTGACCAATTCTGAGGGTCAAAGCCAATTTCGAGGGCTTAAGTAAGAGTGAACAATTCTAAGGGTTGAAGCCAATTTCGAGGGCTTAAGTGGGAGTGACTGATTCTGCGAGTCGAGGTTAATTTTGAGGACCTTAAGCGAGAGCAACCAATTCTAAAGGTTGAAGTCAATTTTGGGGGATTTAAGTTGTTGTGACTAATTCTCCGGGTCGAAGCCAATTTTAAGGGCTTAATTTGAAGCGACCAATTTTGCGGATCGAGGTTAATTCTGAGGATCTTATGTAGGAGTGAAAAATTTTGAGGGTTGAAGCCAATTCTAAGGGCTTAAGTAAAGGTGACCAATTTTGAGGGCTTAAGTGGGAGCGACCAATTCTAAGGGTCGAAGTCAATTCCGAGGGCTTAAGTTGAAGTGACCAATTCTTCAGGTCGAGGTTGATTTCGAGTACCTTAAGTAGGAGTGACCAATTCTGAGGGCTTAAGTAGAGGTGAACAATTCTACGGGTCGAAGCCAAGTTTGAGGGCTTTATGTAGGGGAGACCAATTTTGCAACCGAGGTCAATTATGAGGACCTTAAGTAAGTTGTGGGGCATAGTTTTATTGGGAAAGTTTGGAGACTCCACTGGGGAAAATATATAAAATCGAGGATTGCGTGCAGCCTTACTAGGGAAGTTTCTTCGATTTCTATGGTGTCCCTTGGAGACGTTACTGGGGAGATATTCAATTGGAATTGGGAATTCCTCTTGGGAAATAATTCTAGGAAAAAATGTGGTATTAATTCAGTTGGGGATTTGAGAGGTTTGAAAAAATGTTTTGCTTGGTGAAAAAGGTTCTAAAATTTATTGGGTAATTTTAGGAATTTTTTGGAGAATATTTTGGGATTTTCTAGTAATTTTTGGGAATTTTTCTAAACAATTTTAAGGAGGTGCCAACCGACAGGGTGTAGAAGGTTCCAAACGTAAGTGGCACGATCTTTTGGGCTACCTCGGGCAGGTGAAGAGATAACGCCAATCGATATGTGGCCGAGGACTATCGATCGGCATGCCGCTTAGCCTCCTATAAAAAAGGGTAATATTTCTTAATTTTTCACAGCTTTTAAATCTTCTATCTTCTGGCTTTCCTTTATATGAACTATTCTAGCGTTCTTTTCTCTTCCAAAGCTAAGAAATGGAGGATTTTTCACGCAGTGCGGTCCACATGGCGTGGTTAAATGTTGACGACTGGGCGCGTTTGGAATGGCGGGCTAGGGTGCCCCTGGCCTTGGGTAGTGAGAATGCCTTTGACTTGTTTGAGCCAGTTGCAGATTAGCGAAGTCTTTTGCACGAGCCTGCACACCATCGATCTTCTAGGGTTGTGAACCCTAGTGGATATGTAAGTGTTGATGTCCTTTGATATTTCTTTTTTCCTTATTTTTTCTAAATCTTGACAAGTCTTTCCTTATGCTTTGACATACTGATATATATACGTCGAACGTGAGTTATTAAGGGACGAAAGGGTTCAAGGATGTTTGGGAGCACCTTCCTCTGGTGGTGCATTGGGTGGTTTCATCATCCGACTTTGGTAGTTTGGCATCTGCATTGGATGAGACGCCTCGTTCGATGGATGTTCTCTACACTTTGGGGTAGAGGTGGTGGGATACCAACCACATAATGGATTTTGTCTTTGGGTAGATAACAGTGACTCCCATAGATGTGCAGCAGCTGCTAGGGCTGGACTGCAAGGGGGGACCAGATAGAGGTGGACCGGACTTTGCAGGTGATGCCGACGGCGATGGAGGCGGTGTTGGGTGATGTGGGGAGGATAGTCTCTGGGAACTCTATCCGTCTGTCTCTTTTAAATGAGGTGTTATTGATTCTATGGATCGATGATACTGATGGGCTACAGGTGCGGTAGATGGGCGTTCATTTATTCTTTTGCTGTTGGGAGGATTTTTGGTGCCGATGAGTGGTGACATCATCCATCCGTGGTTTTTGCCATATTTGAGGGTATTTTTGAATATCCATCTTTTTGAATGGGGGAACATGACTTCGGCAACCCTTTATTCTTCTTTAGATGCATTCATCCGGTGCTGTCAGTAGAGCTTTACTGGTGCTACATATCTTTCAGAGGTATTCTTTCCTTTTTGCATTTTCCTTTATGCATTTCATTATTGATTACTTGATTGCTTTATTTTGATTGATGATCCTTTGTCCTTTGTAGACGTGGTTTTACTAGGTGATTAGGCTTAACACCCAACTGATTGGTTTGAAAGATGAGTCTGTTGGAGAGTTCTTCCGTATGTACCGGGTGCGAAGTCCAACCGACAGTCGGGTCAGTCTCTCTCTTTTGTAGCGGTGCATAAGGTTTTAAATAGCCTGACGAACAATCAGGTGAATTCTTTTTGAGATCATATTTCCTTGATGATCTTTTCAGATATTGATTTTTTCGTTGGGGATGATGGCCATCCAGCACACGGGGGTGACTGGGGAGAACGCGCAGTTGCATCATCTGCTGGCATATGAGTTCGATTACTATTGATACATGGGGGAGAGAGTAGTCTGACATGTGGTGGAGGATGAGTTGATGGTGCCACCTATGAGTCCCTCGAGGTATATGAGGTAGGAGCGGGAGATATTAGAGGAGGCGGGGATGACAGTGATGATCGGCGAGCCTTATTCGTCATATATCGACACGACGACGACCTATGATTATCTAGATTTTGTGTTGAGCTGCATGATGCCGCCCCAACATATATGATGTTATGCCTCTTCCCTTTGCGGGTTCTGGTAGGGGCACGAGTCGGCCAGTGGGGTTTGCTCACAGTGCAGGTCGCGCATAGACATCACGACATCAGAGGTTTCATTGCAGCTAGATCCTACCTCTTACAACATCAGATGACCTGATGGAGGATCAATGAGTATGCTGCATCTCCCCCGGGAGATGGACCCGGAGGTGCTAGGACTGACAAAGGATGTCCTTCAACCAGAGGTATACTTTTTTATTTCTTTAAATTTTGTTTTTTCTTCTTTACCTCACACTGACTAATTTCCTTTTTCATTGTTTTCTTTGCAGCATGTTTGGGTGTCAACCACCTTGCTAAGGGATATTAAGGATTGGGGGCTTCTGCGACTGATCATTTTTAGGATTCGATACCGGTTCCTTCTTGCTTGGTGCCGTATGCTTTATTTGGGGAGGAGTCTGGATTTGGGAGCGGAGACTCGTCATCTTGTCGCTAGGGAAAGCGCGTACACTGCAGGGACAGAGGGTCTCAGAGAGAGAGAGAAAGAAAGAAAAGAGAGAGAAAGTAGGTCAAGTGAGAAATAGAGAATGTTTTGGGGGGTTCGATCCGAGTCCCCTTATTTTTTGTATTTTCCTGCAAGGCAAAATGAATAAAGCAATATATATGCAATGGGATGCGATTTTATTAATTTCTATTTTAGTGACTTAATGCATATGCACTTTTTACTTTGCTACTGAGACCGTAAAAAAGGATTTAAAATGACTCGAGAGAAAATTTATTTTAAAACATGATGAGTAAGGAAATATATGGAGAAGGAAATTTTGTATTCCATAGAATAAAAATTATTTTTATTAAGTGTATGGATCAGCATCCCCTTGTCTTGCCTATCGACAGGTCAGTCCAGTCTAATAATCCAGGATTTGATTGAACTTTATTCAACTACTTGGTCCTTGATAGGGTAGGGTTTGCTCCGGGATTTGGAGGTGTTTTATCTTTGGCTAAGTTTTCAAGTATAAAAAGGGTAATGGTGGAGCATTTTCTTCACCCATACACAATTCCTTTCTTTTGCTCACTTCTTTCTTCTTGTGTCATGATTTTGTAATTATGGTTCTCCCGAAGTGTTGAATTTTCTTCTTACCTCGAAAACTTAGAGTCAATGTGCTCATATAATGTAGACTATGATTCTTTTAACATGCGTCAGGTTTCATTATCGCGCAACCGACCTATTGAATGGAACATGCTGATGGTAGTGGTATAATTTTTTACCCCAGGGACCATGTCTTTTGCTTTGTCTTGGACGAAGTCTGTCCGAATTATGAAGAGTTCTTTGTCATGTTGGAAATAAATCCCTATGTAGAGGTGGGCATGCCTAAATTTCTCGATCTCCTCGAGAGCTGTTAGGACTTCTCCATATCTCGCCCTCACCAGCTTGGTCATTGGTTACGAGAGGAATGATCTCTTTCCCGCCTGTGCTACATTCCGTGCATATGTAGGATATTGGTGATGCGGGCTATGTCAGATCCGTTATCCTTGGCTTAACTTTAAAATTACTGTTGGTGACCGAGGACCTATTGGCAGAACTATAACTTGCAGCCATCACTTCGTGGATGTCATACCATCGCAATTCTACGATGATGATACTGGCAGAGACCCTTAATGGTCTAGATTGTTGGTGAGAAGGCCATTCTGGCTTTGTGAGAGGTAGCCCAGTTATGCTATTTATGTGGCTATCTAAGAGATTCCGTATGGTGGTCCCTCCTGAATATTCTTTGACAGCTGTTCCAAACTTTTTTAATCGCTACTTTATCACTGTGGGCCTGATATTTAGAGTTGGGAGACCTGGTTTGTGGAGCACAGGGCTTGAGGTTTGCATTGCTCAATGCCTTGGTGGGGAGAGTTGCAACCCATTCTAGAACTAGGAGAATATCGGTAATTTTGGTTAGTTGGCCTCCGACAGACGTCTTTCCTACTTTCCTTGGAAACTCTTGCATCAATTTAGATGGAAGCAGATTATGCCACCTCTAACACTAGACTTCTTTCCTATAGAGGATTTGATAGAGCACATACACATGCGGTTGGGCTCTCTGTGGGAGAATCGCCGAGTGTCGATCCGTCCTTCCCAGTCTGTTGGCATAGTTTGGCATGTTTTTGAGGATTACTTGAAGTGGTTGTGGAGGAAGGTAGTTGCCAAGATGCTGGCTGAGGAGACCAGTCAAAGGTGGTTCTCCATGTTTGACACCATGGAGGGAGGTTATGTTATTTTCCCTAGGCTTGTCTGGGCTTACCATTCTATGGAGTACCTTCGGTCCATCCAAGCTGGGGAGGTTTGTGAAACCAAAGATGTAGATGATGATGGGGCTGGTTCTTTTTGGCAGTTGTGGGTAGGATCCATGGGGAGTTTTATTGTGAAACCTTTGTTGTGTGTTTAGATATGCGTGGGAATTAATTTTGGGAAGGTTATTTAGGAGTAGTTTGGCTTATCTTATTTTTAGGACAATAAGGTTAGGTTGGCAGGGGAAGTTCCTTGACTCCCTATGTCGATGTAATTGTAACGAAATTTTTTGTCAATAAAATAAAGAAAATTTTAGTTATATTGTTGTGCCTCTTAATGAGTTTTGAATTTTAATAATATATACCAATCGCTAAGGCATACATAATCTTTTTGTTTATATACATGATAAAAATGAACCATAGTTCTCAGAGATAAGAAAAAATAAAAATTTGTGCAAAATAAGGGGGGCATGCTCATGTGAAGCGTATGAGCTGCATACGTACCTCTGGGGGTTTTGAAAATTTTTTGAGTTCCATTTTTAAAAGCAAAAAGATTTTTAGTGGATCAGGCCCCACGTAGTTCTGAGTAGAGGTAAATGAAGATTTATTTTTAGAATTGAAGGGAGATGAGAAGAGTCGTAACGGGTCGATATTAAGGGTAAAATTTCTTCCAGGTTGACTAGACGGGCCATATCTTCCCCATAGAGGTCACTGAGTATAATGGCGTCACCGGATAAGATCTTTTTCATAATATAGGGGCCACTCTAATTAGGCTTGAATTTTTTTCTGGGGTCCTAGATAGGTTCTACTATTTCTTTAAGGGCTAAGTCCACTTCTCGGACACCACGGTCGTTGACTCTCTTATTGAATGATCGTGCTATTTGGTGATGGTACCCTTGTATATGATATAGAGCTTTCGGTATCCTTTCATCCAAGAGTTACAATTCGTCAAGACGGCTCTGATGCCTGTCTTCCTCGCTGACTTTGGTTTCAAGCATGATGCGTAGTAAAGCAAATTTCCATCTCAACGAGTAGGACTGCTTCCATGCTATATATTAGAGAGTAAGGGGTAGCCCCATTAGATGACGAACTGAAGTGCGATAGCCTCAGAGGGCGTAAGGGATCCAATCGTCCCAATCTCAGCAACTCTTGGTCATTTTGTTGATGATTGCTTTGAGGTTCTTATTAGAGGCTTCGACTACTCCGTTGGTTTGAGGTCGATAGAGAACAATTGTGTCTCTGAATCCCATACTAGTCCACCAACTCTATGATTTCTGCTTTGAAATGTAACATGTTATTTGACACTAGCTCGTACGGGACCCCATATCGGCAGATGATATTTTTTTGGATGAACTTGGCCACCTTCTTGGCATTTAGAACTGCGTATGAATTAGCTTCGACCCATTTGCTGAAGTAATAGATGGCAACCAAGATGAATTCCTGCCTGTTTGAGGCTTTGGGTGTAACTTTCCCTATGATATTGATGCCCCATGTGGAGAATGGCCAGGGAAAAGTCACGTTGTATAATTCCCGTGGAGGCAAGTGTTGGAGGTTGGAGAATTGGTGCCATTTAAGAGATCTCTGCACATAGGCGGTGCAATCATGAACCATGGTAGTCCAATAGTATCCCTGTCGGATGATTTTCTTGGCAATCATATGGCTATTCATGTGGGGTCCGCACTCGCTGCTGTGATTTTCTGCAGCATCTTTTCGATATCAGCCCATGCGATGCAGTGTAAATGGGTTCCATTGAAGATTCTCTTGAATAGTGTTTTATCACAGACAATGTATTGGGCAACCAGTTTGCGGAGGGTTGTTCTGTCTTTCTTGTTTGAATCTTGGGGATATTTACCATGCTTGAGGATTCTCCAGATGTCGTAGTACCAGCAATTGGTTATAGCAGGATCTTCTTCTGTGATGAGCTCAATGTGGTAACAGTGGGTTGGTTTATCTTTCTTTTGGACTAGTAAGGGGGTCATCATTATTCTTTAGGGTTTGTAAACCATAGAGGCTAAGGTAACGAGGGCATCTACTAAGTTATTGTTTACTCGGGGCAAGAAATTGAAGTTGATTTCTTAGGATTGGGAGGCCAACTCTTCTAGTTGGGCATGGAAGTTTCTTGTCCGTGACTTTCCATCTTCTGAGTACTTAACTGATGATGAGGGATGAATCCCCGTAGACATCTAGGCATCAAATTCCTTTCTTGAGAGCGACTTTGATGCCTACCATGCATGCCTCGTATTCGATCATGTTGTTGGTGCATGGAAAATCTAGCTTGATGGCGATGGGAGTGTGGGAGTGATCAGGAGAAATTAGGAGTATCCCAATGATATATCCTTTCTTTTTGGCAGCGCTGTCAAAGAACATTTGCCACCAGAGGTCTTCTTAGGTGGTATAAAGGATATTTTCATCCGAAAATTCAAATATCCAAACATCGTTTTCTTCCATAGGGTGGTTATCAAGGTATTCAGAGATGGCTCTTCCTTTTATGGCTTTCTGCGTGACTAGTAGCATCACCCATCGGTCCATTTGACTAGACATGGTAGGTTTCTCGAGCAGGTATTTGATAGGATCCATTTGAGACACAAGTTTAATGGGAAAAGTGAGCATATATTGTCATATTTTTGGATGACCCAGATAAGGGCGACACACGCTTTATCTAAGTCAGTGTAGTTAACCTCGTACCCAACTAACTTGTGACTGGAATAATAGATGGCCCTATCTTTTTAGGACTCTTCAAGATATTGGTCCAATAAAGCCCCAGCTGCGGTGTATGTTACAGTCAAGTATAGGAGTAAGGGAAGACCAGGCAGCAACGTCATGAGTACCAAAGGTCGGGTTAGATATTGCTTGATTTAGTTAAAGGCCTCCTGACAAGATTCGTTCCAAACCTTAGTTGAATCCTTCCGAAAGAGTTTGAAGATGGGTTCAAAGATACAAGTCAACTGGTTGATGAACAGGCTGATATACTGCAATTTTCCAAGGAATCCCCATATTTCCTTTTTCGTTTGGGGTGGTGGAATTTCGAGTATTGCTTTCCGTTTGGCACGATCTGCTTCTGTCCCTTTCTCACTAACCATAAATCCAAAGAGCTTTTCTTTGGTAATTCCAAAAACACATTTCTGTGGGTTAAGTCACATCTAGTATTATCTTAGTCACTCGAAGAACTTTCGAAGAACGGAAACATGACCTTAACTAGTCTTAGACTTAATAATCATATCATCCATTTAGACCTCAAGTTATTTGTGTATCAGGTCATGCAAGATGGTTGTGGTAACCCTCTGGTAAGTATCCCCTGCATTTTTGAGACCAAATGGAATAACAGTGTGACAGAAGGTTTCCCAAGGGGTGACTAATGCAATTTTTTCTTGATGATCCGAGTGCATCTTGATCTAGTTATATCCAGAAAAGCCATCAACAAATGACTTGATAGCGTGGCTAGATGTATTTTTCATAATCATGTCAATACAGGGTAGTGGGTAATCATCATTCGGGGAGGCCTTGTTCAAATCTCGACAGTCAACGCACATGCGAACCTTTCCTCTGGATTTTGGCACGAGTACGACGTTGGTTATCCATGTGGGATATTTGATCACATGAATGAAACCCACATTCAACTGTTTGACCACTTCTTCCTTAAACTTGAGCGAATATTCGGTGTTGAGCTTTCGTAGCTTCTGTTTGATCGGTTTACATTCTGGGAGAGTTGGAATTTAATGTTGAGTGATCGTGGGATAAATGCAGGCATATCATCATAGGACCATGCGAACACATCCAGAAATTCCTCGAGTTGTGCGCTCTCTTGCTCGTCAAGGGTGGACCCTATCCTAATCTCGCGCAGTCGGCTACTAGAACCGAGATTAATAACAACAATTTCATCTTTATTAACTTGAACATGATTATGTTGTTTGTTATTAACCTTATTAAGATCAGTTAAGTATTGTTCATTTGAAAAATCATCATCATTAAGAGTTTGATTAAAATCAAGACAATTAATATAAGGCACAACAAGATACCCAAAATCTTCGTTTATTTTATTGTTGGGAAAAATAGCGTTGGGAACCTCATTGAAAGAGGTCTCGATTACATCAGAATAGGGAGGAATAATAAAAAAGAGGAAATGGGATAAACATCTGGGTTAGGTTGCATTTTAGCTAGTGGAATAGGTATAACATGCTAGTTGAGGAGAGGTGCATTAATAAGTATGATCAGACATCACCGCCCTCTGGTCATCACCGCCCTCTTTCGCCTCTTCATCACTATCCTCCTCCTCGGTATCACTAGCCTCTTGTGCCATTCGGGCTTGGATGCGGGTTTATTGTCTTTCTTATTTGGTCCGGGTGGTGGACGCAAAAGGGATTGGTAGGCACGGGAAGTCTTACGGGAGTGCAATGCCGGTGTCGGCTAATATGGATGTGATGAGCCGAGGAAAGGGGAGAGGGGTGATCCCCTTTTTATCCGTGGAGGAGAAGAATATATCCTTGTAAATGCACACAACCATGTTAATGGGGGTGTTGTGGTCGAAGAATCGGTAGACGAGGGTGGCTTGACGCGGGCGCATCGCCGACTGATTGCCCGTGGGGAGAATGTTGGCGCACACTATTTTGAAAGTGAGGCTCGCTTTGTCACTTAGCTGGCCCACCGGGTAGGTTTCGGTGTTCCAATGAGCATTGGGGTCGATGCGAGACATGCACACGTCTTTTTCAAGAGGGGCAAGAGGGTTTGGGTAAATTTATTGTTGTGGGTTCGGGACGTCTTTGGCAGCTAACTTCTGGGACAGAAGTTCCAAAGAGAAAGGGACGCGACCGCCGCCAATGTAAGCTTCATCCGTGTGGTGGTCGGTGCGAATAATGGAGCCATAGAAGGTGCGTACCGCATTAAGTTAGACCGCGCCATGAGGTTTGTTGAGGAAATGACACCAACCCCGGGCCATGAAAAGAGCGGTGACAAAATTAGGCATGTCATTCCAAATGACTTGGCGCTCTATTTGGAGTTTGCGAGGTTGGCCGAAGAAACGTTCACACTACCGTTGTTCTTGATAGGAGCAGTAGCCCGCGGCACCATCAGCGAGAATTATGATGGAATCATATTTTTGGGGAGGTGGTTGGTTGGCCATGGTTATGGGATTGAGTAAGAGTGTTGGGCAGAAATGGAGGTGTATTTTTTTATTTCAATTTTCCCAGACCGGACCAATCCGAGTGCCCAGGACCGGATTGATTCGGTCCCCAGAATGGCTCTAGTCCACCTATGGGATGGTATAAACTCCTCCTACGACTTTCGGCTGCTCCTACTGACGATCCGACGCCTGTTTGACTTTTACCTCTCTCCTTAATATTGTGGCTCTAAAATTCTCGCCTCGTAAAGTGTACTGGTGCTCGAATTCCTCTCCTTTTGTGATGTGATCTTACGGGCTCCACTATCCTAACCTACGTGCATCTACTATACACAAGATTTCACCCCATACACGTCAGAGGTGCGACGACCTCTCAATTCAAGATCATTCTACCCCATAAACGGGGTTCGACAACCAAATAGTGTCTATCTCTTCTACGCATGCCTCAACATATAGCTTTAGCCGCTGTCCATTGACTATGAATGCGTTCCCCCCTTTGGGATCTTCTAATTCTACTACTCCGTGGGGGAATACGTTCTTCATAATGAATGGGCCAGTCCATCAAGACCGTAATTTACCCGAAAATAGATGAAGCTGAGAGTTATAGAGGAGTACCTTTTGTCCATGTTGAAACTCTTTTCGTCTAATAATCTTATCATGTGCGAGTTTCATTCGGGTTTTAGAAATCTTGGCATTCTCATACGCATCTTTGCGTATGTCCTCTAACTCATTTAGTTGAATCTTGCGAGCTTCACCGGCTTTGTCCATATCGTACTTTAACCTCTTAATTGCCCAATACACTTTGTGCCCTAATTCGACGGGAAGATGGCAAGGTTTATCATACACAAAGCGAAATGAGGACATTCCGAGTGGGTTCTTGTATGCGGTACGGTAGGCCCATAGCGAATCGTTCAATTAAAGGGCCAATCTTTTCGAATGGCATTGGCGGTCTTCTCTGATATGTGCTTGATTTCATGATTGGCCAACTCACACTGCCCATTCGTTTGTGGGTGGTATGTCCTCCCAACCTTGTGAATGACACCATACTTTTTCATGAGTTTTTCAAACGGCTTGTTGCAAAAGTGTGTGTCGTTATCACTGATTATCGCTTTAGGTGCACTGAAGCGAGAAAGTATGTGTTCATGCAGGAACTTTATCACCACTTTATTGTCATTAGTCTTGGTAGCTATAGCTTCCATCCATTTAAAAACATAGTCTACCGCGACTAGGATGTATCGGTATCCAAAGGATGGGGGAAAAGGGCCCATGAAGTCAATACCCCAGCAATAAAAAATATTAATGATGAGAATCGGGGTTAATGGCATCATGTCTCGTCGAGTAACCGCTCCCATCCGTTGACACTTGTCGCAAGATTTACAGCAATTGTTAACATCCCGAAACATTGTGGGCCAATACAAGCCGCTTTAGAGAATTTTAGCGGTTGTCTTTTTCACGAAAAAGTGGCCTCCACATGCTTTCGAATGACAGAATTAGATGACTTTTGGAATTTCATCATCTGGTATGCATCGTCGGATGATTTGATCGGCACAATATTTAAAAAGGAATGGGTCATCGTAGAAAAATAGGCGCGACCAAGTGATGAACCTCTTCTTATCTTGCGGTGTCCAATCGGGAGGGACGGATCCCGTGATAAGATAGTTCACTATATACGTAAACCAGGGCAAAGAAGAGGTGGCAAAGAGTTACTCATCCAAAAAATACTCGTCAATGGGTGTGGGATCACTAGGTACGTCAGATGAAAGCCGTGATAAGTGATCAGCAATGACATTTTCTACTCTTTTTTTGCCTTTAATTGAGAGATTAAACTCTTGTAGGAGTAGAATCCACCCTATGAGGCGCGGCTTTGCGTCTTTCTTTGAAAGTAGATATTTTAAAGCCGCGTGGTCGGTGAAATAAGTGATGGGGGAACCGATAAGATAGGATCAAAATTTGTCGAGAGCGAATACTACCACTAGCAATTCCTTCTCTGTGGTGGAATAATTGAATTCTGGTCTGGTAAAAGTCCGGCTAGCATAATAGATGACATGAGCTTTGTTGTCCTTTCTTTGGCCCAAAACAGCCCGTATCGCATAATCGCTAGCATCACACATAAGCTCAAATAGTAAGGACCAATCCGAAGCTTGCATGATGGGAGCGGATACAAGAATGTTTTTAATTTTTCAAAAGCACCTTGGCATGATTTTGTCCACTCAAATGGGGTGTCCTTTATAAAAAGGTTTCTTAAGGGTCTAGAGAGGGAGCTAAAGTCCTTAATCAACCTTCTATAAAACCCCGCGTGGTCCAGGAAAGAGCGCATGTATTTCAGCGATTTAGGTAGGGGTAGGTTAGCTATGACATCTAACTTTGCTCTATCAACCTCGATCCCTTTGGATGACACGATGTGGCCAAGAACTATACCCTCGGTAACCATGAAATGACATTTTTCCCAATTCAGCACTAAGTTCTTTTTCACATATCGAGCTAGTACTTTCTCAAGATTAGATAAACATAGGTCGAAGGAGGTGACAAAAACACTAAAGTCACCTATAAACACCTCTAACCCTCTCTCAACCATGTCACTGAATAATCTCAACATGCACCTTTGAAAGGTCGCCGATGCATTACACAAGCCAAATGGCATACGTTTGTAGGCAAACGTTCCAAAGGGGTATGTGAAGGTCGTCTTCTCTTGATCAATTACATCTACCTCAATTTGGTTATATCCGGAATAACCATCTAGGAAGCAATAATAAGGGTGACCCGCTAATCTTTCAAGCATTTGATCGATAAATGTCAAGGGAAAATGGTCTTTCTTAGTTCCCGCATTGAGTTTTCGGTAATCAATGCAAACGCACCACCCAGTGGTGGTATGTTGGGAAACTAACTCTCCCTTGGCATTTTTAATCATAGTCATGCCCGACTTCTTCGGGACGACTTGAACAGGTCTCACCCACTTGCTATTCGAGATTGGGTAGATAATCCTGACATCCAACAACTTTATAATTTCAGTCCTCACCACATCTTTTATTGTGGGGTTTAGCCATCTTTGCATTTCTTTCAAAGGCTTAACGTCCTCCTCGAGGTGAATCTTATGGGTGCAAATTAAAGGGCTTATCCCCTTTAAATCAACTATACACCAAACAAAAGCACTTTGGTGCTTCCTCAAAATCTTTAATAGTTTACCATCCTACTCTTTATCTAAGCTAGAGGAGACAATAATAGGAAATGTCTCACTTTTACCTAGGAAAGCATATTTAACATTGTAAGGTAGTTTCTTCAACTTAAGAGTCGAGAATGTTTCGCTAGAGGGAACCATGCGTGCTTCCTTGGGCGGAAACTCCTTGAATCGAGAAACCTAATTAACATCTCTCGTGTCCTCGTCCGACGCTCTCTCATCAAGTAACCCTCTCAACTCCTCTATCTCCCTCTCAAACTCAGTGTAAGCTCCCTCACTCGTATGACTAGAAGCTATGCAAGATTCTAAGGCGTCTCCACAGTAATTTTCCTCAAAGTGTTCTTCTACAATCTCCTCAATTAAGCTCACTGCGTGAAGATCATCTTCTTCCCCTGCTTGTTGGGATATGTTGAAGATGTTTGTTTCTAAAGTCGTATTCCTAAAAGTGAGTTGCATCTTCCCATTTCTAGTATTGATAACTTCATTAGCCGTGGCTAAAAATGGGCGTCCAAGGATGATGGGAGCATGATTTTTTTAGGCTAAGGAGGGATTCGTGTCTATTTCGACAAAATCTATCGGGAAGTAGAAACTATCCACTTGGACTATCACGTCCTCAACTATACCCCTTGGTATCTTCACAGTTCGATCCGCTAATTGGAGAGTGATCCTTGTGGGATTGAGATCGCCAAGATCAAGTTTCCTATAAATCGAATAGGGGAGGATATTAACACTCGCCCCCAAATTGAGTAAGGCTTTTTCGAATTTATTCTCTCCAATGATGTAGGAAATGGTGGGGGCACCGAGATTTTTGTATTTAAGTGGGAGATCATTAAGAAGGACTGAGCTCACATTTTGTGCTAGAAACACGTTTTTCTTTACCTTCATCCTCCTCTTGACTATCAATAAGTCTTTTATGACTTTTTCATAGGATGGGATTTGCCTTATTGCATCGAGGAAAGGTAAATTTAGTTTCACATTCTTAATCACTTATAGCACTTCTTCACTTATGGTCCCTTTATGGGTAAGAACCAATCTTTGAGGGAATGGCGAGGAGGAGGGTGGTTTTACAACTACCGCGGGCTAACTAGTGTTTTCCTTTTAACTCTCGTTCAAGGAGATATCTTCGGCCTCTTTCATGCCAGGCGAATTCTCCTTGTCTTTTGAAATGTCGTGTGGGGGAGGTGACAAATCAACAACTCTCCCACTACGAAGAGTGGTTATCGCTTGGCAATGCTCCTGCTGTTCGGTAGAGGTGGAGATAACACTAGGTTGACCTTGGGGAGGTCTTTGGCCTTGGGCAGGAAACTTGCCCTTCTCTTGGACGCTCAATGCGAATTGCATCTTGGAGATGTTTGCATTTATTTCGGCGAACAAGCGTTCATATCGAGCATTGTTTGCACCTTGAGAATTTATGAATTGGTTCATTATATCCTCGAGGCTCCTCCGCGGTGGAGCTACATATGGGGCTAGAGGTGGTGGTGCTTGTTGGTATTGAGGAGTTGGTAGAGGTGGGACAACCTATGAATGTGGTTCATTTCAGCTTGTGGTTACCCATAGTTGAAACCAGGATGGTTCCTCAATGAAGGGTTGCAAGAATTACCATGCGGGGAATTAAAATTCCCCTTGAATCCTCCTATAGCATCCAACTACTCGGTGTGCATGGCCTTGTAACCAGAAATTATCGGGCATGCCTTTGTGGAGTGGCCCACCTCACGGATAGCGCACACTTTTTCCTTTGAACCATGGCTGGATCCAGAGAAGTTTTTGAACCGACCATCAAACCACTCTTTCATAACTTTCTGAAATTGATCGAATTGACGGTCTATTAAGGTATTTATATCCAAATGGTATACACCGGAGGTAGTTTGATTGATAGATGGTTGTCTAGGTCGATCTTGGTTGGGATCAGATGTGTCCCATGCATGAGTAGTCTTTGCAACATACTTAAGATGGGTCTCGGCATCGCATGAGTTTAAATCCCAAAAGGGTCTTTCACACATTGTTTGCACAAGTTGTTTGGATGCTATTGTCAACCGATTATGGAAAAATGATATCACTTGGTGTTTGTCAAAACCATGATGGGGGCATGCGCTTACTAACTCTTGGAACCGTTCCCAACATTTGTCAAAAGACTCATTATCGTGTTATCGAAAAGCTTGGATTTGAGTCTTGGCAGAGTTGGTCTTGTGATGTGGATAGAATTTTGAAACAAACTTAGATTGCATATCTCTCCATAAAGTGACGGAGTTCGGGGGTAGAGAGCATAGACAGGTCTTGGCTTTATCCTTTAAGGAAAAAGGAAAAAGCTTTAGGTGAACGGTATCTTGTGTTCAAGCTTGATCACTAAATGTATCACACGCCTATTCGAACTCACGAATATGCATGTATGGTTTCTACGAATCCATGCCATGAAACGTAGGGAGTATCTGTATCATCCCATTACGAAAGTGGAACTGACCGGAATTAGACGAAAGTAAAATGCAACCAGGGGTGACAGTCCGCTCAAGAAAGAGTAAGTCTTTCATGGGACGATAGGGAATATCTCTCTCTCTCGTACCGAAACTAGCTGCGTCAGACATCACACTCGCACTCTCTTCAAATGACTCTGTGTACTCACTCGATGTCGTAGATGTGTGACTCGAAGCTTGACTCAGGGTGTAGCTACTGATAGAATGCTCGGGAGTAGGAATTAGAAACCAGAATTGTGGAACGCGAGGTGTGGGGGCCTTTCAGAGTTGTACTCAACGATTGGATTTTCATGGATTCTGGCTAGAGTATTATAAGGAGTCTTAGTGTGTTCGGGATTTTTCATTAAAGGATTTTGAGAGATGATGATTTTTTTTATATTTTATTATGTTTTGGGATTTTTTTGGTCAAAGTTTCAGATTGACTTGATCTAATCTAAGTCTACCTAATTCCCCGGCAATGGCGCCAAAAACTTGACGCGACCACAAATGTGTCTAGTGTATGTGCTATTTAAGCTCAAGTGCAAGCCTGTCGCTCAAGTAATAATCCGATAAGTCGGGTATCGATCCTTAGGGAAACAGGACAAACGAAGTCGTAATGTCTTTGGAACAATGAAGGTAACCTAACTTTGACTCTAAAAAGAAGGAAAAGTTGTTTTAGATTATGAAATGACTACAACTAGATGAAAATATGAAAATGAGTAACTTAATGAAATTATGAATGAATGAAATGCAATTACTATAATTAGTAAAGGATTAACGATTTGACTAAAACTTTTAACTATGAGATGAGAAAGATAGGTCGGGTTACAATCCCCCACACCCTAGTAATTCACTTCGTAGGATACTAGGTTCAGAATTAAAGATTTAAATGAATTCGACTTTTTAATGCTCCTAAGTATTACATATACGAGGGATCGTAGCCCGCATAGTATGTAAGCAAAGGTTGAATCAAAACTCGATTTTTAATTCTCTTAAGTATTACATATTTGAGGGATTGTAGCCCGCATAGTATGTAAGCAAAGGTTGAATTAAAGCAGTATCGTATGAACTACGATACAA
Source organism: Sambucus nigra (assembly GCA_949130495.1). Taxonomy (NCBI): domain Eukaryota; kingdom Viridiplantae; phylum Streptophyta; class Magnoliopsida; order Dipsacales; family Adoxaceae; genus Sambucus; species Sambucus nigra. The sequence goes on from OX422212.1 coordinate 227,727,143, forward strand.
TTCATCTAAAATTTTAATTCCAACTTCTATTTTCACTATCATGAATTACATTGGGTGGGGTTCATGCACCCCAACCCTTGAAAACTTAGCCGGACATATTGAAACTAGAAGAAAACATGTTTTGAAGGAAATAAAATATTTTTACTAACTATTGAAGATGAAGAATAATGAAATTACTAATAAGAAAGTAACTACTGCAAATATGAAAGCAAGGATTCGAATAACTTTACTTGGATTGCAAAACTGGAATCAAACTAGGGTTTTTGTTATGTTCTCCGCTAAGATAATTACAAAGTTCCTCTAAAAATGAATTAGAAGCCCCCTCCAATGTCTGGGAGTTATTTCAAATTTATACCCTACGAAAATTACAAGAGTTGGAAGCATACAAAACTCTATCAAGAAGAAGATCAACTCAAATCTTGAACCCCGGATCGATCCGATCAAGACGTATCGGACTGGTCCGGGTAACAACCGGATTGATCTGTTTTTCAAATAAACCAAATTGGTCCGCTAGACGGGTCGCTATGCAGTGATTTTGAAGGCCGGACTGATCCATTTTTTTGGGATACCGGATTGGTCCGGTAGACGTATTCTTATTCAGTGATTTTGAGGGCCGAAGTGATCCATTTTTTTGGGATACCGGATTGGTCCGGATTGGCATCTCAATTTCTCTTGAATATCTCTTTAAAATCTCTTGATTATCTCACATATTCGGGTCTTCATAACTTCTCCTCCAGAACTTTGATTGGGACGTTGTTTCTTCCTACGCGTTCATAAGCTGTCCTCTTGATTTGTCCTCAACCTGATTCCTGGTGGAAATTATGCTTTTGCCCTTTTGATTTGTCCTCTTTCTTTTCTCTTACTTCTTTCGATTTCTTTCTTTCTTTCATGTATTAAATATCTATAAAATTAATAAGAAATACACGAAACTCGGGATACTTGTTAGACGAAACCGTTAGCACAGATATAAGATAAACTAATTCATTTTACGTTGTCCGAGGTAATAAAAGTCTCTAAATTAAGGGGTAAATTTGGAAGAATTTATGCCTAATCAGAGGTCGGGGACATTTCTTGGGCCATATTCAAGGATCTATTCCTTGACAAGTATTTCCCCGCACAAGACAATGAGTAACTGGAAGTATAATTTTTAGAGTTAACACAAGGACTAATGTTTTTGGTTGAGTATGAAGCTCAGTTCGCAGAGTTATATCACTTTTCCCCTGTACTGTTGAGCTTGAGGAGAAGAAAGCCAAGTGAGGACATCTCGATTTGCGATCAGGGTATGGGTCATGTTTCCCATCAATAAAATACCCTTAAAGAGAAATTACCCCAAACGCCAAGAACATAACTCTAGGTATCTAAATAAAAATAAGAAAAAAAAATAAAAAGGAGCCAAAGCCCTTTAGGGGGACCTTTAACCACTCTCGATCAAAGACCTTTAACCATGTAGTTATCCCCCTTTTTTTGTAATAATTACAAGATCATTTTTATGGCCATACATGTTTCCCAAATCCCCCATCCGTCCACAAATGACTAATCATCTAGACGACCCAAATTAGGCCCTATAAATAGAGGTCCACATCAACCATTCAAAGTGCAACAAAACCCAACATTTATTCAGTTTTCGAACTTTATTCTCCCTTATTATCTGAGATACTCGATCTCATTCTAAAATGTCTTGAAGAAGTTCGTACTTAGAATAAATATTTTTAACCTGAGGAAAATTTGCACTTTCGAAAAGTTACTTTCCCTATGTGAAGTTCGTACTTCTAAAAAGTTATTTCCTCTGGAAAAATAGAGGCAAACTCCTGCACGTATTCCTTGAAAGTCGACGCTTTTAAACAAAACTCTGCCCAACTAAATGGAGTTCTATCCAATTGGGCACGTAAAGTGGGGATATTCCCCCCCAGGAAACATTCGGTTCATGCTTCAAGGGAAAAGCAAATCTGCACAAATTTGGGGCAATGCCCCATATATATATATATTATACTAAAATGCCCCTATTTATTTATCTCATTTAGCCCAACCCACGTTTAAGGTATCGGTATGAACTTTATGTGTTTATATTTTAAATCTTGATTTCTAAATGAACTCTTTGTTTATTTTATACAAACATGAAAATATACTTTTTAAGACCGTTCTCAGGAAAGTGCCAGTTAACCGAGTCAGCTCGAAACTTTACGCCAGCCAAAGTCTAAAATCTAGCTACTCCCACCACTTCTCTGAGCAAACAAAGTCTGACGCTATGACGATACCCCCGAATATGTGTACTCATACAAGTATTTGTCAATATTCAGTATTTGATTAACTTATTATTTTTACCTATATATATTAATCTAACAAAATGTAAATGCTATATTACGGACTAGGCTACACATAACGTAATATTGTATATTGTATACCCAATATCCCATACCCTACACCTGTAAATATGTCATGTTTGTTAGAACTAGGTTGGCTTTGATCCCAAGTCCTCTTGGGTACATAGACATTATACCGAGCTAAACTCATGAATCCCAAGCCTCGTAGTACATCTCTCAGCGTATCATTTCTTAGGGATGAATCTGTGCCTATAAGGGAAATCATTCATTTTTACGTGTGGAAAGCCATTTGATATACCTGAGTGTACGTGAATTGCCTCATGATATACCTCGTAGTGATGGTACATGTGGGAGCGAATTCTACACACTCGATGTACATGAATGAGTTCTCTGCTATACACCTCATATCATGAATCCGATCAAGTGGTATGATGCAGGGGGAACCGTTCGATATCCGTCGTAGGTACTTGGCCAAAGGAAGGTGGGAGTCATATCGCTTAGGTTGATTGCACCCCGTCGGACGAGCACCCATCACGAAGTGACCCCACAATACGGGACACAATTTTAGTCAATATTGCAATGCTCAAGTGATGTTATATGCAAGAATGCTTGAGTCTTAATAAGAATTTTGTGTATGCTAAACTAGAGAAATACTATCATTATGAGGAAAAATATGCAAGTAACATGGAATAAGGAGATAAAATGGAGAGTAAAACTAGTACGTATGTACATGAAGCATGGACACTATATAAAGCATGGTGATAGATACAAAATGTGAGACATGTTAATATACACAAGTGGGTAGGAAATATGTACAAAGTGAGTGACATGTGAAAATGTGTGAGTGAAGAAAGTATGTGGATATATACAAGTGAGAGAAATGTGGAAGTGTGTGCTAGTGAGACTAAGTGTGGATATCTAAAATGGGTGTGTGAAACATATGAGTAAGAGTAAAGCTATATGCTAGTGGAAAGAATGTGAGAGTGTGTTCTAGTGTGACTAAGCGTGGATATATACATGTGGTCTGTGAAATATGTGAAAGTGAGAGTCTGTGGAGTGAAACATGATGACAATATACAAGTGAGTTAAGAGGCCACGATTTTTCACACCTAGTTCATCAGGTCGCACATAAAATACCATAGATGTCTCAACAATTTATATCATTCTCAATATCAAGATTTCTATTTTAAAAATAACATGCATGATAACACTGATGTAATTAATAACTGATAATAAATAATAATTCCAACATGCAGATAGTAACAAAACTCCACATAAGTACGATTGTCTCAAAAGACTGAATAATAAACTTCGATCTTATTCCCATTCAATATCCGAAATAATAAATAACTGAAACGGAAATAACAACCTAAACTAAACTCAAACGACTTGATGACTAATGAGCAAAGTGACCGCAAGTCGGATATCTTGTTAGCCCTGGTGTCCCGATCTAGGAAACCCCGGGGGGAAAACATTTTATAATTTGGGTCAGCGCCCAAGAGTTGCAAGAATTATCTTATGAAATTAAAATACAATAATACAGCTAATTCAAAGTATGTACCGTCCATCGGCACTCACATGCAATAAGTATCTCACCCCTCTTTTAAGTGTAATACTATATGCATATCGACCCAAGTCCCAAATGTGAAAGCCTGATAACTATAACAATAATAATAATTAATATTCGATGCATCCATCACAATTCATGTACTGAAGCTAATCGTCTACACATATGCTTTTATTTCCCAAAGTATACCTACTATACTACCAACAAAAGTAACATAACATCCATTATGCATTTTTACGTAGTATTGGGTTCGTTATCAACTGTCTACATCATTAGACTAATTATTAGTTCTCAATTAATTTATATAATTATATATGTACTTACATATATACGACACATAAAGGAATCTACCCTTAGTGTCCCGTTAGTGATCTATCGGTAAGTCTAGATGAGTCCCTCATTCAAATGGACATCACAAAACACATACAAGTGGGGCGATCTCTACGTGGTACACCATTGAATGATCCATAGCCTAATGGTGACAATGGATCCCAACATCTAAACTTACCCCTCATAAGTGACACTGCCATGTAGTACCGAAAATAATGATCTACACTACGCCTAGCCCATCTGTGCCGACATATGCTACGGTCCCGAGATGCACGAAAATAAATGCATATTTTTATCACATAATATGCATAGGTAATTAAACTTATAATTTCTCCCCAATAGTCCCATTCAATCTCCTATTAGTATTTTTAATTTAAGAATTAGCCATCTAGTAAATTGTTAATGTCCCAACTAAAAATAGTGACACAACCTTTATAGGGAATTTGTCCTCATTAAAGTTAAGGTACTTCCTAACCTTGGGAATAGGTCAATATGAGTTTTAAAAAGTCCTCCCTCGAGCTTCCTTTAAATAAGAAAAAATGAAAGAGTCCTTATCCGATTAGAATTCTTATATACACAATTTTGTACAAATATAATATTATAACAGATTAGAGACCTTTTACTAAAATGGCTATTACTCCATCCACTTAAGTCCCAATTACCTGATTAAAAGCTTATTGGAAATCTAAGGTCCATACATTTCTTTACATATATGGCTCATAGTCTAATACAAAGTACAAATAAAATGGCATGCATTTTAAGTGACGTTAAAATTGGTAAAAATAAAATATTCTGACAGATTAAACACCTTTTATTAAAACGTCTATTAATACCTCCACAATGTCCAAATGACTTGATTCAAATCTCATTGGAAAGATACGATCCATACCTTTATTTAAATCACGACTCACAGCCAGAATCGAAGTACAAATAAAATGGCATACATTTGAAGTGACGTCAAAATTTCTTACATATTCGTCAATTAAATCAATAAGTCATGGAATCCTAAAGCCTAGTTTCAAGATTCAATCTTTTCACTTTTAAACCATTTAAGAATCTTTTTTTTCTTATTTATTTACATCGGATTTATGATTCGTATAACATGAGTTCTAAAGTTGAATTCCCAATTAACAAGATATTTATTTTTTGGATTTGTCATCAATTAATTTGGTTCTTAAATGTCAAAATTTTGGATTTGTTCTTCAATATTAATGAGGTTTATTCCAATCACATAAACATAAATTCATCAACTTTAACCCAGAAATTCATATGATAAAATACACAAATTAATTAAGAAACATAATGGAAATTAATTTAGTAAGAGAATTCTTGCCTTAGTTTGATGATTGAGGGTCCCATTCTCTTGGATCTTGATCTTTCTCCCCTCTCTTGATCTTCCTCCTTTCTCTAACCTCAGTAACCTCTCTAATTGGGTGTGGGACTGCTAGGATTAAGTTATGATGGATGGATAATGTCTTCTTAATAGCTAATTAACTTAAAATAACCACTAATCCCAAGTTATCCCATGACCACCACATTTAGACGCCCAAATGAGCCCGAAACCATAACCGGATTGACCCAATAACTCCCCAATGGTATACCTATACTATGGGCATAATTTTAAATGCCTAAAACACCTAAACGAGTCCCCAAATCATCTCAAAATATTCCCAAACTATTTTTACCCAACTTATATATTTTTTTTATTAGATTGGACGCCATATACCAATTATTTAATCAACATGTGAATTTATTTCTACGAGTGAACACATAACAGGCAGAATTGAATCAAATAAATATGCAATCATAAATAAGTAATTTATTCTTTAATTTAAATTCCACTTCTTTAATTTAAATTCTACCAATTTAATTTATTCACGTATTTATTTAATTAAATTCCGCCAGAATATTTTATTATGAAAACACGTTAAATGACATATATACAAGTGAGCAAAGGGTGCAACATGTGATAGGAAGATGATATATACATGTGATGAGAAAAGAACATGGTAGAGAGGGATATGAAAATCATGATATGAACAAGGCATACATACAACATGTATGTAGGGAGTAATAGGAAAATACAAGTGGAGGCATATGTATACATGTAGAAAAGTAGAGAAAGAGGAGAGCAAAGGAAACAAAACCCATGTGAAATAGAGTCTAGTCCTCTAAAAAAGTCCTCAGCAGTGTCGCCACTGTGGCCATCAAGGTCTGATTCTTTCGGTGTGGGCCGACCCTTAAATTAGAGTGGAGAGAAAACTAAAATCTCTTTCTCTGTGCGTGCGGGGATTTAAGGATAAAGGAATCCTCTTTTTTCCACTCACGCTGATCTTCACGGTCTTCCGCGAATATAAATTGGTCATCGTCAAAAGGGAGAAAAATGTAAAAATGGAGTCTCCATCCTATTTTATTCAAAAAAGTAAAAGAATGTGACCCTCCTAAGAGAATGGCATCAAAAGACATACTGATGCATATGAAACTAAATGAGTCAGGATTTGGGGATTATGTTACGGAATAGGAAGGTGTTAGGAACCCATTCCTCCTTTTCGATCTCTCATGGGCTATGATAATGTTGTCATTTTCTTTAAAATGTGATATGTGTACATGTGTGTGGTGTAAATTATGAGAGATAGAAATCATCCTACCTACGTCATGGGAAATACAAGCGGAATCATTCTAAGGAGTGTACAAAAGAATAATGCAAAAATATAATGTGAGTATCCATAAAATGATAAATCACTATGAAGGTGTTAATGTCTATATCGAGCGAGATAAGAATATGTAGGAGAACATGCATCCGCAATACTACTAAATGCAAGAAAACATAGAATGACTAAATGAGAAAATCGAACTTGAATCCCAAGATAGTCTCGAGATGTCTACGTAGCCAAAAAGGCATTAAAGTCCACTTAGTTCGATAATGTGCAAGGGTGAGTTTAACCCATAAATCCTAAATTAGAACTTCCTTCAGTTATTTTTAGAAAATGTGCACGTGTATGGAATGTAAAGAATGAGGAAATTCTAGTTTAGAATTTATAAAAAACCCAATTATTCAAATTTCAAAATATGTGGGCTCAACATGAAGGATTTACAAAGTTAGTTCAGGAGTCTTGGCAAGAAAAATATTTTGGAAGTCATTTGGAATTATTTGCTTTCAAATTAAGGAGATTAAAAGCTTGTCTAAAAAGGTGGAGTAAGGAGGTATTTCAAGATATTTGTAAAGAGATCCAAATTTTGGAGGACAATCTTCTTAAAAAAGAATTAGCATTGGAACTCAATTAAAATGGAAAGCAAAAGGAGAAATGGTCAAAAGCTAAAGCAGATCTCAACTATGCATTGGCTAAGGAAGAAATTTACTGCCAACAAAAATCAAGAAGTGATTGGCTAAAAAATTGGGATAGAAACACAAAATTATACCATGCTCAAGTTCAACAAAATAGAAGAAGGCTCACAATACAAAAAATCAAAGATGAAGAGGAAAGAATCCATAAGGATAAATAATCAATTGCTAACACTTTTACTTTTTAGTTTACAAACTTATTTTTTGCAGGTCATCAGGAGGATAAAAGTCTTTTGAAGTTACTTCCCAAGATTATAAATGATAAGAAAAATAGAAGCTTGACATGCATCCTATAAGAAAATGAGATTTTGATGGCAATCAAATCATGAAAAAAAATAACACAGTTGGATCTAATGGTTTTAATGGTTACTTCTATGTGAATTGTCGGGAGATAGTCAAAGAGGACTTAAACTAAAGAAGTTCAAGCTTTCTTCTTAGGATTAGATATCCTAAAATCTTAGAGTTTCTACTCACATTTGCCTTATTCCTAAGATCCATAAACCTTCATCTTGTAAGGACTTCAGACCTATAAGCCTGTGCAATTTCAACTATAAGGTTATTTCTAAGATCCTTACCTCCAGAATGAGCCCAATTCTTCCTTTAATTATATCTCCTAACCAATCAGGATTTGTTCAAAGAAGAAATAATATTTAAAATATCCTTTTAGGCCAGGAAATGATTCACTATATTGATAGGAAGGCTGTAGGAGGAAATGTTATTCTTAAATTATATATGGCAAAAGCTTATGACTAAACATCTTGGCATTTCCCAATAAAGTCATTAAGAGCCTTTGCTTTTTCAGAGAATTTTATTTATATAATTTGTAGATCTATATCTTTAACATGGTTTTCTGTTATAATCAATGGTCAATCCATGGGTTCCTTCATATCATCTAGAGGTATTGGACAAGGGGCCTCTATTTCCCTTAGTCTCTTTATCATTATGGAAGAGGTTATTAGTATAGGTCTTACTATGATAATGTCTAAAAACACCATATCCCCTTTTTCCGATCCTAGAGGCTACCCAAAGATTAGCCATTTAAGCTATAAAGATGATATTGCCATTTTCACTAGAGAATTAAAGAAAAGCCTTAAGCATTTAATTTAGTTTCTGGAGAAGTATGAATTGAAGCCCTTATACTCTTGACTCACTTGAGTGTATATTGTATAAGTGCTCATCTAGTTTGGAAATTGTGACAAAATTATGTCCATCCTAGAAACCAAAGAACCTCAGAGATTAGTTTGCTATTTCATTCATATATCTTGTTGTGATCTAGATCTAATTACCAACACTCACACACAGTAGAATGCATCATGTACATGTCACATTGCATATTTATGTGTGTACATATGTTGAGTATGTTTAAATCCCTAAATTTGATTTTTATTTTTTTGGGATTTTATAAACATTTTTTAATAAAGGTTTTATTAATTAAAACTTGATTTTAGAAGTTTGTGGGTTCAATCTCTAATTATTGATTAATGGGTTTATTGGCTCAAAGTTGGTTTGGGTAGAAACCAAAAGCGGCAGAGACTTGAGGGTTTGGTTGTAATTAATTTATAAAGCGCGTTTTATATCGATTTATTGGATAACACATGTTGCTTGCTGATTGGTGGGATTTGTGTTTCTTCATTGAGTATACAATCGCGTATCTTTACAACCGTTGGATCAAACCTTGTCAATGTCCTGCATGCTTTCTTTGGTAATCCTTGTGTATCCTTCCTGAACTAATCAGGTGACTTTTAACCACCGCTTTCTGTGAGCCCTTGGATTTAAGTCAAACCAGATTGACTCAATCCTGACCCTTGTTTTTGAACCCGCTCCTCGATCCTTCTCTTCGTCCTATAAAAAGGATCCTCCTCTCAGTCGTCCAAGACTTTTGGCTAATTCATTCCTGAGAATAAAAAAGAGAGAATAGAGAGAGAGAGAGAGAAGAGAGAAACCAAAAAGAAAGAGAGAGAGAGTTATAAACCCTAACCCCTGTTCGTCAATCCTCTTTCAAACCAAACACTCCACAAAAAACTCCTACATATCCAAAACACTACCCTGAGTGTTCTTGAGTTTTTGAGAGATATTTGTGTTGCCGTAACCTCTTGTTCATTAGATCTTATTTCCAACTTAAACTGTTTACTTAGATCTATTTTCTTCTTCATAGAAATTTCAGATCTATGTTCTGCATGTTACATCACACTTAGATTTACATAGTTTATTTCTCATCTTGAGAAATATATTGTTGATTCTTTTCTGAAAATTATTTTTATCTCTAAATCAACAATACATGTTTTCTGTTTCTAGTTCTCTTAAAACTAAACCTTTGACCTAGTTTGGAATCACACTTGGAGGTTTTCAATCTCGAAAATCTTTTCAAAACTCTGAGATTGATTAAGATCTTGACTATCTTCTAAGCAAGATATCCGTGGATTCTGGGATTGATTTAAAGGTCAAACAGGTTCAAAGTTTTGTGAGAAGAGAGAAAAATCACTGCATATAGCCTTATATATAATTTGCTAGGACTGTTTGTACTTGATAAGTGTGAGTGTGTGCATGCATGCATGTGTTAGAGATCACCTCCACAAACACTTTCACACTACAACACGTAAAGTGTTGGTAATAAGATCTTGTGAACAAAAATCGACGTAAAGTGCTGGAACAAATCAGAAGTTAACAAACTGGGAGAACAACATCTACAATCAGAACTGCAGAGAAGTTATAAGGACACCAGAGGGTACATTCCTAAACTTTTATAGGTCTGAGTTGTATGCATGTTAGTTAAATAGTTTGTAACTCATAAATTTATTTTAGTGGATTTTTTTTCATTTTACTCTGTAGAGGGAGTCGTGGATGTTTCCTGAATTGGTGAGGTTTTACCACGTAAAAAATCGTGAACTTAATCTTTCTACATCTCCTCATCTCATTCTTGGTTGTGCTGAGTTTAAAGCTTGTTTAAACTACCTTATAAACCTATTATTCAAATCTTGAATAGATCTTGTACATACTGTTTTGTTAAACACATCTTGTGTTGAAATAGTTTTGTTTTTTCAAGAAAAGAGTTTCCTCAAAAAACAGCCCGGAGTTACTTAAATAGTTTCTTTTTAATAAACGGCTTTAGTAACATATTTTTAATCGGTATCAGATCTTGGTAAACTTCTTTTAAAGAGATCCTGTGTTTCTAAAATTATTTTCTGAAAATCAAATATGGACGAGAAAAATGAAAGATTTGGTAACTTGACCAGACCTCCTATCTTTGATGGAATCAATTTTGCTTACTGGAAAGTAAGAATGATTGCTTTCATTCAAGGAACTCTGGGAGATGATGTCTGGGACATTGTTGAAAATGGTTACACTTTTCCTACAAAACCAGCCACTGAAGGAAGTAATGAGAGGGTTAAGAAAGTATTAAGCGAGTTCACTCAAGAAGAGAAACAAGTTTCTCGAAATAATAACTAAGGAAAGAATGCCATATTTATGTCTATAAATGAACATGAGTTCAAAATAATCTCATCCTGTACCACTTCTAAGGAAGCTTGGGACACTTTAGTTACTGCTCATGAAGGTGACACTAGAGTTAAGGCTGCTAAAACTCAAATGCTCATTCAATAGTATAGTTCCCTAATTATGTCTGAGACTGAGTCATTTGATGACTTCTATATGAACCTGACTGATATTGTGACCAAACTGCATGCTAATCGGATAACTTATGATAGACAAGAAATTGTATCTAAAATTCTGAGATCATTACCATAGAATTTTGATAACAAAAGATATGCTATTGAGGAAATGTGTGATATTAATCTCACTCCTGAACTACTTAGTAGTAAATTAAGAACTGTGGAAATGGAACTGGAATTTAAGAAACAACTGACCCAGTCCCATAGAAAACAGACTAGTTCCAATCTAAGCTTCTCTTCTAAATTGATTAAGCCTGAGTTTAATACTTTCAATGATGACTCTGATGAGGAATGCGATATAGAGAGTTTGGACAATCAGATTGCCTTAATGTCAAAACAGTTTAAGAAAATCATTAAGTTTAGAAACAAAATGGCAAATAAACAAGGCAAGTCAAATTATCCAACTCCCTCTAATCACAGACCTCATGAGAAAAGCAATGATAAAAATCCCAAGGACTCTCACATTAGACCTAATAGAGACCTTAAGAAGACTGAATGCTATAGATGTGGTAAACTGGGACACATTGCACAAGACTGTAGAGTTAACTTGAATACTCAAAACAAACACACTAGAGCCAACATTTGCAAAACATGGGATAATTCAAGTGACTCTGAAAATGAGGAACCTGAGTCAACTGATGTTTTTGACCCTTGCATGTCTTTCTTTGCCAAGATTTTCTATAATGATGATATGCATGTGCTTGTTAGTGAGGAAGAATCTAATAATTCAATGTCTGATGGCTCGAATATTGCTGTTACTGGTTTAGATGCTTTGACTACTGAGAATATTGCTATCTCTTCTTCGGGGTGTGTGAGTCAAAGGGAAGCGATAATGACGATGTCAATGGGTGTGTGAGTTCAAAGAATGAATCCTTAGGGGTCACTTCACACATTACACTTAGTGACTCGGACAATGAAGACCTCCTAGACATTCACACATTTTATTCTAAAACTCTCAAGAAAAGCACTAGACTAGAAAAAATTGTGAAAGATCTCACCAAAAAACTGGAAGATCTAAGCCTGATGGTCAAATTGAATGCTGAAGAGTATACTACCCAATGTTTAACTCATGAAAGTGAAATTAAAATGTTTGATGAAAAACTCATAAATTTGACTGAAACAAATGAAATTCTGGAGAAAAAGTACAAAGGGACATTGTTAGAATTGGAACAAACTAAAGAAAAGACAACAACTGTTTTCAAAAAATTTACAAAATTTGAAAATAATTCAAACTGTTTTGATGAATTTGTTGCTGAATCAAAAACCAATTCTGATGATCAAACTGGAATAGGGTTTTGCCCCAATTTGAAGACACAAACAAAATCTTTTGAACTTATCATGTTTGTGTCAGAAGGCAAAAGGCCTATTGAAACATGCTCAGACTTTCATTCTCTAAAAACTGAGTTTGATTCAAAACATCAAAATTTTAACATTGGGGAATCAAGTTGCTCTAAATATGAAAGTTCACCTAAGGCTAAATACGTCTTCCCCTTTATTAGAAAGAGTGAATCTACATTCAAACCTGTACTACCTAGGAATAGAGTTCAACCTCAAAATTCCTCAAAACCTTTGTTTAGAAACTTTCCTAAGGAGACCCCAATTTTGAGCAATCTTTACTGCTCCTACTGCGACATATACGGTCACTCTTTTGATAGTTGCTATGCTAGGAGACTAGTTAAACCTGTCTATAAATCTCATATCTATCAGAACTTTAACTATTCTAGAAGGAGCCGCAACAATTATATACTTCCTAGACAACCAGATAAAAACTCTAATTATAGAAAGAGAAAGACCAAACCTAAAAGAACATTTCCTAGAAGGAATCCTAAGAACTTTCCTAAACCAAATGCTCAAGTCTTTCATAAAATTCAAAATCACGCGCAAAACATTTTTCAGCAAAAATCCAATGCTCACAAATTTTATCAATTGAGAGCTAATAAGCGCAAAATGAAAACTAGAGCAATTTGGGTTAGAAAAGCTGATCTATTACCTCAGATGAAGTGTAACATAGTTGTTACTGCTTTAAAAGCTCAACACACATCATCCGGTTGGTATTTAGACTCTGGATGTTCTAAGCACATGGCTGGGGATGAAACTAAACTTTTAAACAAAACCAGCTTTGCTAGTGGTAAAGTCATTTTTGGTGATGCAGTTTCATTTCAAATCATAGGCAAAGGAACTCTCCAAGAAGATGGACTTCCTGTTCTTGAAAATGTCCTTCTAGTTAAAGGTCTTAAGGAAAATCTACTTAGCATTTCGCAATTTTGTGACTCATATCATACTGTTACCTTTTCAAAGAACAATTGCAAAATTTTAAATGATAAAGGTGAATGCATAATTACAGGATTCAGAACCCCTGACAATTGTTATACTGTCATGAACAATTCTAAAATCTGTAATGTTGCCAGAATGGATGACAATGAGATATGGCATAACATAATGGGTCATATAAATTACGATAATCTTAGTAGACTGACCTCTCAAGAAATAGTTAGAGGAGTTCCTAAAATCAAACCCATTCCTAATATTGTCTGTGGTCCTTGTCAGGAAGGTAAAATTGTTAAGGCACCTCATAAGAAAGTTAATGATATTCTTACCTCTAATCCCTTGGAGCTCATCCATATGGACCTAATGGGTCCCTCCCAAACTGTTAGTCTCTATGGACACAGTTATATTCTAGTTATGGTTGATGACTTCACCAGATTTACTTGGGTAGCCTTTTTAAAATAAAAGTCCGACACTTTTCAAACTCTCCTAAAAATTCTTCTTCGGATTGAAAATGAAAAGGACACTCAAGTAAATAGAATTCGTAGTGATAGAGGTGGTGAATTCAAAGACACTGGTATTATTGAATACTGTGACTATAATGGTTACAAACATGAATTCAGTGCTCCTATGACTCCTCAACAAAATGGAATTGTTGAGAGAAAGAATCGTACTCTTCAAGAGATGGCACGAGTTATGTTACATGCCAAGAATTTACCTAAATACTTTTAGGTAGAATCTATTCGTACTGCATGTCACATCATAAATAGGGTCTGATATGCCCCAAGTGTAACCTCGGCCCAGAGACACCAACCTCGGCCGAGATGATGGCTGAGACATTGATTGACCCTATGTAGGCCATGGGCCCACGATATCATCCCTCGGCCAGACCAACCTCGGCCCAAGCCGACACTACCATATACACCAATGGGCACTACGCGCATCACAGGCATCAACAGCATCCTCATGTACCTGGGTATAGCAACCTCGGCCGAGAGTAGGCCGAGGTGACAAGAAGCATTAGTAATCATCAGCATGCTATATGTCCAACCTCGGCACGGGCCGACCCCACCATATGTCTCAGCTGAGATCAGGCCGAGACTCCTTATGACCCATCTCGGATGGAACGCACATCAAGGCTTTACAGCTCGACCTCTCCCAGGCCGAGGTCATCCACCAATATGACTGCCGAGAATCTGTTGAACATTTGGATAAGGACACATGGGCACAAATCAGTTGTAACAAGATTATTCTCCACATGTGGGGAGAATATTTCATCATCATTACTTACATGTGGCAGTGACAGATGGCACTCCCCCATTGGTGAGGCTACCACACACATGCACATTACATGCATGGGGTGTACATTACACCCCCTAGGCACTATATATAGGGATCATCCCCTACCTTGCAAAGGGATCCCAGTGATTAAACCCTAGCTAAAACTCTGTCTAAATTGACAGTAGAGAGAGAAATCTTGAGAGATTGTATCCATGGCCATTAGTGCCTTCGTTCAGTGATACTACTCACACACTCACAGTGGACGTAGGCCAGATTGGCTAAACCACTCATATACTTGTGCCTTCTCCTCTTATACTCATCCCTTTCTCTTTTCACTTTGTATAGCTGTGCAGCCATTGTTATTCATATATTGAGCTAGGAAACACCTTACCTGGTGGTGCTGGTTCTTAGCATCATCATTTTGGCGCCGTCTGTGGGAACGAGAAGCTATCTCTTCCTCTTTTTCTGCTTAACCTCGTCGGAGACTCTGGTGGTGAACCAGGAACCACCCCTTGCGTGGAGCTGTTTCACCATTGAAAGAGGTCCTTTAAGGTATTAAGCTCACTTGCTGTTCAAAGCTCTTTATTGTTAATACATGGCACCAGAATTACCACCGCCTCTTCCGCCGCTCGGAGGTGGAGGGGATAGCTCCAGTCAGGCTCCTCCCCAGTCCGAAATGGCGGAGGTAGCAGCAGCCTTGAAATCCTTAGCTGCAACACAACAAGCCATGAAGGAGCAATTTGCCCAGCTCAGTCAAACCATGATGATGAGGCCACCTGGAGTATCACCGGACATGATCACGCCGGCGGCGGTTCAGCCTCATCCTGACGCCAGGGGACCACCCCAGGAGCCAATGAAGGACCAGCCTGCACCCCAGCGGAGGAGGGACGTTGCTGACCCTAGGCGCTTGCGCCTGGGGAGGCAAGGAAACCCTTGCCCAGAGGACAGGTATGATGACCTTGAAGCTGAGGAGGCCCCAGAAGACTGCTGGGAGCCGTATGAGGTATCAAATGACACTATACGACCTCTTAGGCAGAGTCAAGGAGGTTTCGGCCGAGATGGATGTGTCGGCCGAAGAAGAGAAGAGGCCTAACAAAGAGGGTCGGCCTTTGACAGGTTGAGCAGAGGGTCGGCCTTCGAGAGGCTGGGCCTGGTAAATGACCTAAGACACAGGCTATCAAGGTCGAGGAGCGCAGCAGGCTCTCAAAGAGGGGGTAGGCAAGGTCGGCCAGACCAAGGCCAACCCTGTGGAGGAAGAGCCAGGGAGCAAGAAGAGGTCAATAGTCAACATGTTGTGGCTGGGGAACCCTCTGTCCATCGCAGGGAGGTGGCAGGGGATAACCTCGGCCAAGTTGATGACAGATACCCTGGAATGATTCTATCCAACACCTGGAGGAGAAGATAGGAGACCTCATTAAGAGCACGGACCCGTTGCAGAGGGGTTACTCAGAGGGCTCCCCATTTGTGGCTAGGATAGTGGGGTTCCCAACCCCGACCAAGTTCAAGCCTCCTACAGTGACTCCTAAGTATGATGGCAGCACTAACCCTGTGCACCATATCGAGATGTATCAGTCGGCAGCGGACATCTACTCGATACTCGATGAGATGAAGTGCAGGGCCTTCTCAGGGACATTGACAGGGGCAGCTCATAGTTCGTTTACCTCCCTTCCGAAGAACTCAATTGAGAACTTCAAAGGCCTGGCTGAGCAGTTCATCCACAACTTCTACTTTGGGGTAAGACCCCAGAAGAAGACTACCCACCTGCTGTATGTCAAACAGGCCAAGGGTGAAAGCCTAAGAGACTACATAGCAAGATTCAACAAAGAGAAGTTAGAGGTGGAAGACTACGAAGTGAGCATAGCCATGACCGCCCTGATAGGAGGCCTCCAGAAGGGGAAGCTATTGTGGAAGCTGGAGGAAGACCCCCTAGGTCCATGGCGGAGCTGCTGGCCACCGCAGGGAAAGTGATGAATGCGAAATAGGCAATGGCCGCCAAATATGAGGAGGAGAACTGCAGCGGCCTTGGGAGGTCCCAAAGCAAGAAAGAAGGGAAGAAGAGGTCAGGGGATGACAAGTTTGCTCATTACACTCCTCTGACTGTGAGCTGTGAACACATCCTTAATGAGATTAAGACTGACCGGGCTCTGAGGTGGCCAGAGAAGATGAAGGCCCCACCACATAAGAGGAACAAAAACCTCTAGTGTGAGTTCCATCAGGATCACGGCCATGTCACAGATAGATGCTTCGCTTTAAAGGATGAGATTGAGAAGATCCTGAAAGCTGAGGAAGTATGTGGATGGCAAGGCCCCAAACGGTGGAAGAGAAGACCCTAAGAAGAGAAGAAATGACAGGTGCCGTGGCGATGTCCCGGTTAGAAGGCATGATGATTCAGAGGGTGATGATGAAGATGACCCGGATCTTCCGCCAAAGGATGACAACACCCCAGTGAAGAGAGTCGGGATGATCTCCTTTGGTGTTAGCACCATATATGGGGGATTTGCAGGAGGTGGCTCTGAGGTAGCCGATAGGAAGGCTCATGTAGAAGAGGCCAAGTCAGTGGCCAAGCCCGAGGTTGTGAATATTACGTCTTCTGACGCAGTGCAGAAGAGGAAGAAGGTAGACATGGACACCCTCGTGGTGGGGTTCTACAGACTCGACTTCAAGGGCATCTTATCCCCCCATGATGACCCTTTAGTCATAACAACAAGGGTGCATGGGTGCGATGTAGGGAGAATCCTCATAGATGGGGGAAGCTCAGCAGATGTGATGTTCTGGCCTTGTTTCAAGAGCTTGGGTCTTAGCAGGGCAAGGATGGTGCCCTACCATCACCCGTTGATAGGCTTCAGTGGTGAGAAGGTTCACCCATTGGGCATGTATGAAATGGATGTACGGATGGGGGACGAATGGCCTAAGAGATGACCAATAAGATCAACTTTTTTTGTTATGGACAAAAATGTCTTCTCGGCCTAAAACCTCATCATCGGAAGAGTGGCCCTCAAAGAGTTTGAAGACGTGCCGTCGACGGTCCATCAGATGCTAAAATTCCCGACTCCTTATGGAGTAGGGTAAGTGTAGGGGGACCAGACCACGGCGCGGGAGTGTTACTTCAACTCGGCCGAAGAGAGAGAGGCCCATAAGAAAGAAACCACCACTTACATCATTGACACTCTAGACCCGAGAGATGAAACAAAATTGAAGAAGGGCGAGGCCGCGGAAGAGGTAGAATCCATCGTCCTCAATGAGGATGAGCCGAAAAAAACCGTCCAGGTCGGCAAGGCCCTAAAGCCAAGGATCAAGGAAGAGCTGATAAACTTCCTCAGGAGGAGGCAGAGTGTCTTCGCATGGAGTCACACAGACATGCCTGGTATCGACCCTGAGATCATGACCCACAAGCTCAACGTGGACAGAGATGTCAGGCTTATCAAGCAGAGGCGAAGAGTCTACTCTAGGGAGAAGTATGAGGTCATCCGGGAAGAGGTGAAAAAGTTGGAAGAGGCCGAGTTCATAAGAGAGGTTACCTATCCGGAGTGGCTCTCAAATGCAGTCATTGTGCCTAAGGCCAATGGAAAGTGGCGAATGTGTGTAGATTTCACAGACCTAAACAAGTCTTGCCCGAAGGACAGCTATCCCTTACCTAGGATAGACCAGATGGTGGATGCAACGGCAGGGCACGAGCTCATGAGTTTCATGGATGCTTATTCAGGTTATAACCAAATCTTCATGGATGCCGAAGACTCTGAGAAGACAGCCTTCATTACTGACAAGGGGACGTATTGTTACAAGGTGATGCCCTTTGGTCTGAAAAATGCAGGGGCAACGTATCAACGTCTTGTCAATAAGATGTTCGAGGAGCAGATAGGTAAGACCATGGAGGTGTATGTGGATGATATGCTAACGAAGAGCCTGAAAGTGTGTACTCACGTAGCAGATCTTGAGAAGACCTTTGATGTCATGGACTCATATAGAATGAAGCTCAACCCAGCGAAGTGTGTCTTCGGGGTAAGAGCCGGGAAGTTCCTGGGGTTCATCGTTAATCAGAGGGGGATTGAGGCAAACCCCGAGAAGATCAAGGCCTTGCTCGACATGAAGACTCCTAGGAGTATCAAGGACGTCCAGAGACTCACTGGAAGAGTGGCCGCCCTTAACAGGTTTGTCTCTAGGGCAACGGACAAGTGTCTTCCATTTTTCAAAGTTCTAAGAAAGGCCTTCCAGTGGGGAGAAGAGTGTGAAAAATCCTTCAACCAACTCAAGTCCTACTTGGGGTCTCCCTTGTTGCTGTCTCGGCCCATCGCGGGGGAAAGGTTGTTTGTGTATCTGGCAGTCTCTGAATCATCCATCAGCGCGGCCATCATACGGGAAGAGGATGGAATCCAGAAACCTGTGTACTTCAACAGTAAGTCTCTTCAAGGGTCTGAACAGAACTATCCCCGAATGGAGAAGTTCGCTTATGCCCTGATCCATGCCTCGAGGAAAATGAAGCCTTACTTCCAATCTCACTCCATAGTAGTCCTTACAGACTCCCCACTAAGATAGGTTCTACACAAACCTGAGAAGTCCGAAAGATTGATGACCTGGGCCATTGAACTAGGAGAGTATGATCTTACCTACCAGCCCAGGACAGCCATCAAGGGGCAGGCCCTCGCAAACTTTGTCGCAGAGTTCACTTGGGAGGAGGCCGATAGAGGTTTGGAAGAGGCCGAGACAGAGAAAGGTTTAGATGACGCCGAAGAGACGAACCGAAGTGTCTTTCGAGATTCGGAAGAGACTGCACTGAACGTCTTTCGAGGCCGAGAAGAGGTCGTCCCAGGCAAAACCCGGTGTAGAGTAGAAGAGAACGAAGAGGATCGATACCTCTTCAAAAAGGGGGTTATGAGAGAAGGGGTCTTCTCATCAGATGTAGATGTATGGAGCCTCTTCGTTGATGGCTCTTCCTGTGACAGTGGAAGCGGCGCGGGGCTAGTACTCTCAGCTCTAGATGGCGCCAACATTGAATACGTCTTGAGATTTAACTTACCGGCTTCCAACAATGAGTCCGAGTATGAGGCCATGATATCAAGTCTCTTATTGGAAACAACTCTTCAAGTAAAGCGACTCCTACTCCATAGCGACTCAAGGTTGGTTGTCAATCAAGTGTTGGGGGTATATAAGGCCAAAGATGAAAGGATGGCCAAGTACTTAAAGAAGGTAAGAGGGTTGCTAGATTATTTTGAAGAAGCAAAGCGGAAGAGAGTGCCTCGACTGAGCAACAACCATATTGATGCATTGGCAAGGCTGGCCTCGGCAATGAGGATAGATTTGGGAAGGACCATTCCTATCGAGGTCTTAGGAAAGGCAAGCATCGAGGAGGACGAGGTATGTATCCCTTGCCATAATCTGAACCGGGGAGACTCATGGATTGACCCGCTCGTCAGATACCTAAGAGACGGAGAGCTACCAGAGTCCAAGATGGAAAGGAGAAAGTTGAGATACAGGGCTGCCAAGTTCTCAATAGTAGGAGACGTCTTGTACAAAAAGGGGTTTTTATTACCTCTCCTCAGATGTGTGAATCCCATGGAGGTACCCCAGGTCTTACAGGAGGTTCATGAGGGTTCCTGCTCTAGCCACATAGGGGGAAGACCCTTAGCCAAGAGGATCATCACTCAGGGATACTGGTGGCCTACCTTGTCTAAGGACGCTGCAGACTATGTGAAGAGGTGCGACAAATGTCAAAGGTTCGCCACTATCCCTCATCAACCCCATCAGCCTATGATGTCAATCTCTTCTCCATGGACATTTGCGGTATGGGGAATTGACTTGGTAGGACCTCTGCCAAGAGCTGTTAACAACTATAGGTTCTTGATAGTCGCCATTGACTACTTTTCAAAGTGTGTAGAGGCAGAGCCGATGGTAATAATTACAGAGCAGAAGATCTTCCAGTTCATCTGGAAGAACATCATATGTAGATATGGCCTCCCAAACACGCTCATCTCGGATAATGGGACCCAGTTAAAGAACTCCTCCTTGGAGAAGTATTGCCGAAGTGTGGGGATTAAATAGTTCTTCTCATCTCCTGGTCGACCTCAGGCAAATGGCCAGACCGAGGTCACGAACAGAACCATCTTGGATGGAATCAAGAATAGGTTGGAAGACGCAAAGGGGAGATGGATAGAAGAGGTCTACGCAGTGTTGTGGGCCTACAGAACCACGGCAAGGACACCAATAGGGGAAACTCCATTTATGCTGGCACATGGCTCTGAGGCTGTCATACCAACGGAAGTAGGACTACCAACACATCGGATTCAGACCTACGACCATGACAGCAATAGGGAAAAGAGGAGGCTAGACCTGGATCTTATTGAACAGAGAAGAGAAGACGCAGAGGTCAGGAAAGCAGCTTACCAGCAGAGAGCAGCAAGATTCTACAACCAGAGGGTGAAGTCAAGACCCATTGCAGTGGGAGACCTAGTGCTAAAGAAGACCCTACAGAAGGCAAACAAGCTACACCCAAACTGGCATGGCCCCTACAAAGTAACAGAAGAGGTTGTGCCTGGCACTTACAGGTTGGAAAACTTAGAAGGAGAACCTTTCACTAACCCATGGAATGCTGACCATCTCAAGAAATATTACATATGATGTTGCCTAGGATTTTGTGTAAATGTATCATCCTATTGAGAAGAGGTTATTAATAAAGATCAGTTTCCATGACAGTGCTTGCTTCATTCTTAGATCAAATACATATTATGGGGATAACCTCTTAGGTAATGACCTCAGACCCCTGTACCATAACATCACTCGGTGGTGATGAGGTCTGAGCTCAGACACCTTAGCAGAGGACCTCAGACCCTTAACATCATTAATTTGGTGGTCTATTATGGGGATAACCTCTTAGGTTATGACCTCAGACCCTCATAACATCACTCGGTGGTGACGAGGTCTGAACTCAGACACCTTGGCAGAGGACCTCATACCCTTAACATCATTAATTTGGTGGTTTATTATGGGGATAACCTCGCAGGTGATGACCTCAGACCCTCATAACATCACTCGGTGGTGACGAGGTCTGAACTCAGACACCTTAGCAGAGGACCTTAGACCCTTAACATCATTAATTTGGTGGTTTATTATGGGCATAACCTCGCAGGTGATGACCTCAAACCCTCATAACATCACTCGGTGGTGACGAGGTCTGAGCTCAGACACCTTAGCAGAGGACCTCAGACCCTTAACATCATTAATTTGGTGGTTTATTATGGGGATAACCTCGCAGGTGATGACCTCAGACCCTCATAACATCACTCGGTGGTGACGAGGTCTGAACTCAGACACCTTAGCAGAGGACCTCAGACCCTTAACATCATTAATTTGGTGGTTTATTATGGGGATAACCTCTTAGGTGATGACCTCAGACCCTCATAACATCACTCGGTGGTGACGAGGTCTGAGCTCAGACACCTTAGCAGAGGACCTCAGACCCTTAACATCATTAATTTGGTGATAATTATTATGGGGATAACCTCACAGGTGATGACCTCAGACCCTCATAACATCACTCGGTGGTGACGAGTTCTGAACTCAGACACCTTGGCAGAGGACCTCAGACCCTTAACATCATTAATTTGGTGGTTTATTATGGGGATAACCTCTTAGGTGATGACCTCAGACCCTCATAACATCACTCGGTGGTGACGAGGTCTGAGCTCAGACACCTTAGCAGAGGACCTCAGACCCTTAACATCATTAATTTGGTGATAATTATTATGGGGATAACCTCTTAGCTGATGACCTCAGACCCTCATAACATCACTCGGTGGTGACGAGGTCTGAACTCAGACACCTTGGCAGAGGACCTCAGACCCTTAACATCATTAATTTGGTGATTGGTTATGAGAACAGCATATTAGGTAATGACTTCAGAGCCCAATAGCATTCAGAGATAATATAGCATTCAAAGATAATATAGCATTCAATGGAATTCAGAGGTCAAAATAGAGAAGATATGGGCATTCAGTAAAAAGAAGAGATTACAAAGCATTCAGAGGCATTACTAATTACAAATTGCAAAATATTTTAAGTTACGAATCAATCCTGGTTTGGGGGGGGGGGGGACATTGATAGTCTCGGCCTGATTGGTTTGCTCAGCATTAGTAACCTCGGCCACCTCATCAACATGATATGTCCCTCCGAGATCTGTTCCTCCCAGAGTTGCAGTATCGGCTGGGGTAGTGGCCTCGTCTTCTACCTCTTGCAGTGCTTGAGCAAATTGAGGGTCGGCATAGCCGAGACCCACAAAGTCGGAGGCCTTTAGAGTGCCGACCTCCTTCTCTCTGACCTAAGCCCATTTGGTAGTGGCCTTGATACCTCTTTCGAGGTATTCAAAGCCAAAACCCATGAACTCCTCTGAGCCTTTATAATCAGAAATTATTTTGTCCGAGGCATCTGCAAGGGCAGCCTTCACATCCGCGTTGACCTTTTGCTGAAGGACGTCATCTTTGTCCTTCAGAGCCTTGGCATGGTTCTTGACGAGCAGGGACATGTCCTTTTCCAGCCCCTTAGCCTTATTTTCAGAATTCTGGAACTCTGACTTCAAACGTTCAACCTCGGCATTCAGGGCTCTTTCAACCTTCTCGGCCTCCTGCCCCTTTTGGATGAGGGGTAACTTCCTCATGGCCCAGTTAGATAGTTGGTACATGGCAGTCACACCCTGCACAGTTAATGAAGAGGTTAGATGGGAGTACAATCAGACGTTGCACTTACAAAATTCTGACATATGAACATATCGTACCTGGACGGCTCTGTGAAGGCCGAACTCGACCAGCAGGGGGGTATCCATCGTACCTGTCTGATGTTGCCGACCACGCTGTCATTCAGCTTCAGCTGGTCTAGACGAGCCGTCAGGGTGTCGGCCGAGATGGGGATCGCAGCGTCTGAGGTCTTATTTTGCCTCGAGGTCGGCCTCTGATCCTCAGAGGCCGGGACCTCAGGAGCCGTCTTCTTGGAGGCCTGGGATTTGGATGTAGTGGGAGCTGGAGGAGGAGCGTTCAGACCAGCCTTCTTTGCAAGCCTTGCTAAGCTTGGAGCTGCCATCTCCCACAGTTCATCTGGGATACCTGGTGGTCTCTCTGCAAAAGTTAAAAGATAAGAGTCAGAAATCAGACATGAATGATCAGGGGTTAGACTTGAAATAAAAAGAAAAATCCTAAAATCCTTACCAAAGTCAACAAGGGGGCTCCCACCCAGGCTCGTCCCTGAGAGAAACTGAGGGGTCAGCAAATGCTCGAACTTGACAAACAGACCATGTGCCCCTTGGTCTTGCAGGGCCTTCACCTTTTTGATATTTTGAAGACTTAGACCAGGATCGTCCCTTGCAGACATGGTGACCTTACCCCATCTGAGGGGTATCCTCGGCCCAAGAGTGGAAGAAGGAACAGATGA
This sequence comes from Sambucus nigra, assembly GCA_949130495.1. NCBI lineage: Eukaryota > Viridiplantae > Streptophyta > Magnoliopsida > Dipsacales > Adoxaceae > Sambucus > Sambucus nigra. Next base: position 227,751,329 of record OX422212.1, read on the forward strand.
GCCGAACTCCCATGGCCCTGAGGGGAAAAAATATCGGGGCTTCCAATTATGATTCGAGGTCTGAGTCACCTGGAGCATCTTCTTCTCAGGCCTCCGAGCCACGAAGTGATAGTAGCTCGGATGATTTTTGGCCGAGGTAGGGACATAGCAACCAGCAAAGACCTGAACTGGGAGGTCAGAGTGGTGGACTGCCCTCCACAAGATGATGGCCCCAATAATGACTCTCCAAGCATTGGGAGAGAGCTGTGAGGGGGCCAAGTTGATGAAGGAAAGAATGGACCTGATGATGGGATGAATGGGTAGGCGAAACCCCAGCTTAAACATCTGCTCGTACAAGCAGATATCTCCATCTCGGCCATGATAGGCCCTCTCTTCCCTCAGAGGTCTCATTAACTTGATGGAGGGACTAATGGAGTATAAGTACCTAAAGCACAGAAGATCTACCTCAGTGACTGTGCTCTCAAACTCGGCTGCTTCAGAGATGTCAACATCACTTTCAGCATCATCATCGTCAAGCTCAACGTCGGCTGGAGCAGACGTAGATGGGTGACTAGGGAATCTCTGAGTGAACTCAGCCCCTGTGACAGCCGACAGAGGGATGGCGTCAAAAATGGGAGGCATAGCCACACTCGGCTCAACAAGTTCAACCTCTGAAGAAGAGTTTGAGGCTCGACTGGATACCTCGGCCTGATCAGGGTCATGATCAGGCTGAGGTATAAAATCCATGGCTTCTTGGAAAGAGTCCACAGACATGGGGTCTGAGGTAAAAGACTCAGACATCGGTAATGGGTTGGTAGAGACGTCTGTCTGATAGAAGTTCTCAGGAGGATCAGGATATACCACCTTGAGAGGTGGGGGAAAGATAGGTCTAATAGGGAACTCCTGTGACCTACGAGCTTCTTCCTGAGCTCTCTCTATTTGCCTAATCTTTTCTAAGGTCTTCTCTCTAAGAGAAGGGAAGTCCTCAAGAAGCTGGTACAGGGGTTTGAGCATCAGAGGACGACCCAAAACGTGGGACGACCCTAAACTTGGGAAAAACTCCTAAAGCTACAAACACGTTTGGCTTATAAAATGAAGAAGCTTAAAGATCAAACTTAGAAATTTAGGCTAACCAAAGTTCGCCGGAAGTAATGAAGCTCGCCGGAAAACTCAAGAACACACCGGAAAATGCAAACCAAAATACCAGAAAAAAAGGAAATGGTAAGGGAGAAGTACCTGGAAGTGAATCGACGAAGAAAACGAAGAAAACTCGCAAGGAAATCGACAAAGGCCTCTGCAGATGAGTGCTGATCGAAGAAGTTCAACAGAGAAATTTGCAAGAACAGTGTGCGCGGGAAAGAAATGAGGAAGAAGAAAGAGAAAGGAAGGGTTTAAACCCTTAAGTACTTGGGCACACTTCCCAAGGCCCATCATTGCCTTGGGAAACCCAAGGGACAACTGACAGCATACGCCAGCCAAGTTTGCACGCTCTAGGTTGGAACAGGTGTCATGCATGTATTAGCCTTGGGACGGACAGGCCTCGGAGGTGAAGCAATCCCCTAGCCACTTGCTCTCGCATATGACTAAAGGCTGGGGGGTGATTGATATGCCCCAAGTGTAACCTCGGCCCAGAGACACCAACCTCGGCCGAGATGATGGCCGAGACATTGATTGACCCTATGTAGGCCATGGGCCCACAATATCATCCCTCGGCCAGACCAACCTCAGCCCAGGACGACACTACCATATACACCAATGGGCACTATGCGCATCACAGGCATCAACAGCATCCTCATGTACCTGGGTATAGCAACCTCGATCGAGAGTAGGCCGAGGTGACAAGAAGCATTAGTAATCATCAGCATACTATATGTCCAACCTCGGCACGGGCCGACCCCACCATATGTCTCGGCTGAGATCAGGCCGAGACTCCTTATAACCCATCTCGGATGGAACGCACATCAAGGCTTTATAGCTCGGCCTCTCCCAGGCCGAGGTCATCCACCAATATGACTACCGAGCATCTGTTGAACATTTGGATAAGGACACATGGGCACAAATCAGTTGTAACAAGATTATTCTCCACATGTGGGGAGAATATTTCATCATCATTACTTACATGTGGCAGTGACAGATGGCACTCCCCCATTGGTTAGGCTACCACACACATGCACATTACATGCATGGGGGGTACATTACACCCCCTAGGCACTATATATAGGGATCATCCCCTACCTTGCAAAGGGATCCCAGTGATTAAACCCTAGCTAAAACTCTGTCTAAATTGACAGTAGAGAGAGAAAGCTTGAGAGATTGTATCCATGGACATTAGTGCCTTCATTCAGTGATATTACTCACACACTCACAGTGGACGTAGGCCAGATTGGCTGAACCACTCATATACTTGTGCCTTCTCCTCTTATACTCATCCCTTTCTCTTTTCACTTTGTATAACTGTGCAGCCATTGTTATTCATATATTGAGCTAGGAAACACCTTACCTGGTGGTGCTGGTTCTTAGCATCATCAGGGTCTATCTTAGAAAGAATTCCAAACAAACTCCTTACGAACTTTGGTACAATAAAAAGCCTAATCTTAAGTACCTTATAACTTTTGGCAGTACTTGTTATGTATGCAAAGATAGGGAACACTTATCCAAATTTGAGAGTAGGAGAGATAAAGCTATATTTCTAGGATACTCGCCTAACAGTAGAGCCTATAGAGTGCATAATCTTCTCACTAAAACCTTGATGGAATCCATAAATGAAATTGTAAGTGACACTATTGTAGAGAACAAGACTGGTGAATCTACTATTGAGGAAGAATCTACAAACATTTTAGAAAATGACTCTTCTGAAATAGATAATTCATTACCAATTGAGATACCTGAAGTACCTAACTGGGTTTCTAAAGATCATCCCATAAATAACGTAGTTGGTAACCCTAGTGAGCCAGTGCGTACAAGATCCCAACTAAGAAATTATGCACATTATGCATGTTTTGTTTCCCTTGTGGAACCAAAGAATGTAAATGAGGCATTGAATGACTCTCACTGGATTTCTTCTATGCAGGAAGAACTTCTTCAATTTGTCATTCATGATGTTTGGTATCTTGTTCCTCGTCCTGATCACAAAAAGGTTATTGGCACACGTTGGATTTTCAAAAATAAGACTGATGAAAATGGGATAATAATTAGAAATAAAGCTAGATTAGTTACTCAAGGATACTCTCAAATTGAAGGAATAGATTTTAACGAGACTTTTGCTCCTGTTACTCGTTTAGAGTCTGTTCGTCTGCTCTTTGCTATAGCTTGCCACATGCATTTTACACTTTATCAAATGGATGTCAAATCTGCATTCCTTAATGGAATATTGACTGAAGAGACCTATGTAGAACAACCTAAAGGGTTCATTGACCCTCAATATCCAAATCATTTATTTCGTCTTAAAAAGGCTTTGTATGGCCTTAAACAAGCACCTAGAGCTTGGTATGAGCGTCTTTCCAGTTTCCTCTTAGATAAAGGTTTCAAAAGAGGTGGAAATGATCAAACTCTTTTTGTCAAACATTTTGACAAAAACATCATTATTGCTCAAGTTTATGTTGACGATATTATCTTTGGATCAACTTCTCCCTCAGAAGTAAAATCCTTCTCTGAAACTATGTATAAGGAATTTCAAATGTCCCTTATGGGGGAGTTACAATTCTTCTTAGGCCTTCAAGTCAAACAACATTCACAAGGATTATTTGTATCGCAATCTAAGTATGCTTTAGAGATAGTAAAGAAATTTGGCCTCGAGAGTGCTAAAGATGCTAGAACGCCCATGAGTACTACGTTAAAACTTTCTAAAGATGAAAATGGAAAATCCGTAGATCCTACTCTATATCGTACTATGATAGGAACCTTACTATATCTTACTGCCTCACGTCCTGATATTATATATGCTGTGTGTATGTGCTCATTATCAAAATAACCCTAAAGAGAGCCATTTGAATGCTGTTAAACGTATCATTAAATATGTAAAAGGCACTCTGAATCTAGGACTTTGGTACACTAATGACACACCAAGCACTATAATTGGGTACACTGATGCTGACTGGAATGGGTGTACTGATGATAGTAAAAGCACATCAGGAGCATGTTATTATATATGTAATAACTTGGTAGGATGGAGTAGTAAGAAACAAAACTGTACATCACTCTCGATAGCCGAATCTGAATACATAGCCGCTGGCAGCTGTTGTGCTCAATTACTGTGGCTTAAACAAATGCTAAGTGATTATGGTATTCAAGAAAACCAATTGCATCTTTATTGTGATAATCAAAGTGCGATTAATATTTCTAAAAATCCTGTTCAACACTCGCTAACAAAGCACATAAAAATAAGACATCATTTTATACGCGAATTGGTTGAAACTAAGGAATTAGAAATCAATTATCTTCCTACTGATTTGCAACTCGCAGATATGTTCACCAAACCTCTAGATTATAATAGATTCATTTCCTTGCGTAAATCTATTAGTATGGTTTGTGCTGAGTAATACCTTTGTTGATTATCCAAGTTTTTCCCTTTGTTCATTTGAGACAAAATGGGGGAGAAATTTGAGTCGTTATGAATATTTGTATATATGCTAAACTGCTTGATCTTAATGATTCATTGCAGGTTTTTGTACAGTTTTTCTCAACTGATGTAATAGGGTATTCAATTGTAAATAGTTGAGTTATGTACTTTTGTTTTCTAAGATTTGGGTAGATAGATTCTTTATAGGAATAGGTTTTTCTTATGTTTTGTCGCCCTACGAGTCCTAGTTGACTCAAAGGAGATTTTGTCTCATATTTCCAAAGGGGGAGATTGAAGCCCTTATACTCTTGACTCACTTGAGTCTATATTGTATAAGTGCTCATCTAGTTTGGAAATTGTGACAAAATTATGTTCATCCTAGAAACCAAAGAACCTCAGAGATTGGTTTGCTATTTCATTCATATATCTTGTTGTGATCTAGATCTAATTACCAACACTCACACATAGTAGAATGCATCATGTACATGTGACATTGCATATTTATGTGTGTACATATGTTGAGTATGTTTAAATCCCTAAATTTGATTTTTTAATATTTTTTTGGGATTTTATAAACATTTTTTAATAAAGGTTTTATTAATTAAAACTTGATTTTAGAAGTTTGTGGGTTCAATCTCTAATTATTGATTAATGGGTTTATTGGCTCAAAGTTGGTTTAGGTAGAAACCAAAAGCGGCAGAGACTTTAGGGTTTGGTTGTAATTAATTTATGACGCGCGTTTTATATCGATTTATTGGATAACACCTGTTGCTTGCTGATTGGTGGGATTTGTGTTTCTTCACTGAGTATACAATCGCGTATCTTTACAACTGTTGGATCAAACCTTATCAACGTCTTTCATGCTTTCTTTGGTAATCCTTGTGTATCCTTCCTGAACCAATCAGGTGAGTTTTAACCACTGCTTTCTGTGAGCCCTTGGATTTAAGTCAAACCAGATTGACTCAATCCTGACCCTTGTTTTTGAACCTGCTTCTCGATCCTTCTCTTTGTCCTATAAAAAGGATCCTCCTCTCAGTCGTCCAATACTTTTGGATAATTCATTCCTGAGAATAAAAAAGAGAGAGTAGAGAGAGAGAGAGAGAGAGAGAGAGAAGAGAGAAACCAGAAAGAAAGAGAGAGAGAGTTAGAAACCCTAACCCCTGTTCGTCAATCCTCTTTCAAACCAAACACTCCACAAAAAACTCCTACATATCCAAAACACTACCCTGAGTGTTCTTAAGTTTTTGAGAGATATTTGTGTTGCTGTAACCTCTTGTTCGTTAGATCTTGTTTCCAACTTAAACTGTTTACTTAGATCTATTTTCTTCTTCATAGAAATTTCAGATCTATGTTCTGCATGTTACATCACACTTAGATTTACATAGTTTATTTCTCATCTTGAGAAATATATTGTTGATTCTTTTCTGAAAATTATTTTTATCTTTAAATCAACAATATATGTTTTCTGTTTCTAGTTCTCTTAAAACTAAACCTTTGACCTAGTTTGGAATCACACTTGGAGGTTTTCAATCTCGAAAATCTTTTCAAAACTCTGAGATTGATTAAGATCTTGACTGTCTTCTAAGCAAGATATCCCTGGATTCTGGGATTGATTTAAAGGTCAAACAGGTTCAAAGTTTTGTGAGAAGAGAGAAAAAGAAAAATCACTGCATATAGCCTTATATGTAATTTTCTAGGACTGTTTGTACTTGATAAGTGTGAGTGTGTGCATGCATGTGTTAGAGAGCACCTCCACAAACACTTTCACACTACAACACGAAAAGTGTTGGTAATAAGATCTTGTGAACAAAAGTCGACGTAAAGTGCTGGAACAAATCAGAAGTTAACAAACTGGGAGAACAACATCTATAATCAGAACTGCAGAGAAGTTATAAGGACACCAGAGGGTACATTCCTAAACTTATATAGGTCTGAGTTGTATGTATGTTAGTTAAATAGTTTGTAACTCATAAATTTGTTTTAGTGGATTTTTTTTCATTTTACTCCATAGAGGGAGTCACGGATGTTTCCTGAATTGGTGAGGTTTTACCACGTAAAAAATCGTGAACTTAATCTTTCTACATCTCCTCATCTCATTCTTGGTTGTTCTGAGTTTAAAGCTTGTTTAAACTACCTTATAAACATGTTATTCAAATCTTGAATAGATCTTGTACATACTGTTTTGTTAAGCACATCTTGTGTTCAAATAGTTTTGTTTTTTCAAGAAAAGAGTTTCCTCAAAAAACAGCTCAGAGTTACTTAAATAGTTTATTTTTAATAAACGTCTTTAGTAACATATTTTCATGAATTGGAATATGGCCAACTTATAAGTAAGGAGAAGAGATGCATCTTTATGAGTCCCGAAGCTACTGCTGTAGCTAAAGATACTATTGTAGAGGTCACAGGTTTTCATCACTTAAAAGGCCCTCTAAAATATCTTGGTTGTCCTTAATTTAAGGGTAGGAAGAAATATATTTTCTTTGAGCCTTTGGTTCAATACATAGCTGCTAAAATTCACACTTGGAAGTCCAAATTCCTCTCTATGGGAGGGAGTATTACCTTAATCCAATCTGTTTTATCCTCAATGGAATGGTGCAATTTACCTGGATGAGTAGGTCGTGTGGGCTTCTTTGTATAATTATGTGAGTGTCTAGTGGAGACCTGGGATATAGTTGTGGGTTGTTTTCGGTGCATAGGTTTGTTGCTGTCCTAAGCCGATTTAGTGATTATTAGATGTTGGGAGATTTTTTTCTTCTTCAAATTTGTTCCCTTCATTTGCCGTCTCGGATGTTCTATTTTTTAACCTTAGTGGGTCCAGGTTATCCACAGGTTGTTGAGTACCTTTAACCATTGTCGATCCTGTTGCAATTTTACCGGATTACCTTGCTATGTGGATTGCGTTTTCATCGCTCTGCCACTGAAAATGATTGGACTCCCCTCCTTTTTTTTTCAAACTACGTCACCATGCAACCCTAAGTCCGATTTTTTTCCTACCTTTTCGAGCTACCATCCTTATTTTCACGATGGCAAGAACTGCCGTTCTTACTGTTGAACTTAATTGCTGAAAGATGTTCCTTTAGTTTCTCATAGATAGTTCCAGGTTTCTCGATTAACCATCATCCGAAAGACCACATTTGGATGATTGGATAGACAACTCACCTTATGGGTTACTGTTTGCCACCTATTGTGATGTCATGTTTTCTTACGTTTTAAGAGCTCGAGAAAAGTAACACTCGAGTGAGTTTCTTTCTTAAACCACTAACCCATTTAAGTGATTGTCCCATCAACCATCGTAAATTATACATTTGTGTCAATCTGTCACATTCCAATCAATTTAAAGAAACTCTTGATAACACAAATATTGTTCCCGCTAAAACATAACATCTCATGCATTTAATGTAACATCTTTAGCATTAATTGTATAATATCCTTAGCATTATATGACGTCAGAACATTTAATGCGGGCAAGGTTGCTCGATTGACCTTTCCCCCATATAAATGCTCTCAATTATATCTCTTCAGTGGATTACACTTTTTGGGATGACCCTGAATTGTTGTCAAGTTTTCTCTTAGCAAAAGAGTTGGTTGTGAGTTCTGTTAAACAAAAATATAATTAACCCTTTAATTAATGTGTAATTATATTAATTGTAATTAATGTACATTTTAGTTTAATGTAATATATTGATTTTGATGATTTCAAACAGATTTTTGTTATGTATTATGTTAATATTTTATTAATTTAATATATTGTATTTATATTTGTATATGTGAAAGAATTAATATACTTTACATATACATTATTTTTATTCTAAATATATATGATTGTCTACATACGTGTTATAATATATATTTATATGTTATCAATGCTCATATATTTAAGTAGTATACAATTTTTATATAACTTCTAATCATGCATTTGTTATATCATTTTAGTTACATATTCACACACACGCGCGCACACACACCCAGATATATATATATATATATATATATATATATATATATATATATTCTTTATATGTTACTTTTATCCTTAGGTTTGTAATTTATATTTATTGGAAGATTTTAACTTAGTTGTCATTGAGCTACACGCTTGTTTCCACTTTGTTCTATCTAGTCAAATCTTTGTAATCAAATACCTTGGGTAATGAAAGTTTTCTAACTTCTAGTATCTTCTTTAGCAGTTTGATGTTTATTTGTTCTCTCCTAATATATATATATATATATATATATATATATATATATATATATATATATATATACACACACACACACACACACAAACACTAGGGTGTATCCGTCCGATGGCATAGTTGTAAATTTGCTCTTGAATATTTGTGGTTATCACACACTACCCATGTCTAGGTCTGTAAATTGAGTCGGGCAAGCCCAAAGACCGCCCATTCGGCTCGCTATTTTTGGGTCGCACTTTATTTGAGTTTGAGTTGAGCCAAGCCTGAGCCGAAATTTCAAGCTGAATGAATTTCGGACCGAGCTTAAGCAGAACTTTGCCAAGCTCGAGTTGGTCCTGAAGCCCAAACTTTGAATAAACAAATAAATAAATAAATAAATAATTTTATAAAATAAAACATATTTATGTTAACTAATTTTATATGTATGAAATATAATTAGTCTTTGTAGGTTTTTATTCTTACTTTCCTTGTTTTGGTTTAATACATTTCATAATTATATACTTTATTTTATGAAATATCAATTAAATTTTAGTGTATACATTTTCTCGATGATAGAAACTCTAGAAAAAAAATACCAAGTCAAAATTTTTTCAACAACGACAAAATGAAATCAGGCCTGCCCAAAATCGAGTCCGAAGCCCGAAATATTTATGAGCAGAGCTCTGACTTAAATAGAAAAGTTTAGTTCGGACCAAGCTCGGGCTTGAGCCTGGGTAACATAATTCAAGCCGAGCCTGAACAATCTCAAGCCCGGCTCACCCATGCCGATATACAACCCTACCCGTGCCGATGGCACGAAGATAAATTTGCTCTCTAGCATTTGTGGTTATAGAACAATCACACTCCCATGTATGATATTATTCATTTATGTCTAGAGTATACCCGTACCGATGGCATGGTGAAAAATATTTTTTGTCTACTCACACTTCTTATATATTTATTATTTTGTATATGACATGAGCGAATAAAACGATTCAATGGATATCTAAATATATGAAAAACAATCCTTACATGCCCTTCACGGGATGTCTTTTAGAAGAAAAAAAATAGTTTTTCAGGGGGCTTTTAAACATTTCGGGTTACCCTAAAATCATCTCAAAATAATTTATTTTGGTATTAGAAAAAATGGTCTACGTGTTCTTTTTTATTTATTTTTTTTTTGGGGGGGGGGGGGGGGGGGTTAAACATTTCAAGATACCCCTAAAAAATCATCTCAAAATAATTTATTTTGGTATTTTAAATATAGACTATTTTTTATAAAATATTGAAACAAATCATTTTGAGATGATTTTTTTAGAAATATCATGAAATGTTTAACCTCGTCAATATTATTGAATGAATATTAAAAAAAAAAGAAAAATCACTATAAATCTGTTAAAAGGTACACTGCCATACATACACACAATATATACCCTCATGTATATACAGTAGAGAGCCACCCTCTAACCCACCAAGCACACCATTCTCTTTGCCCAACCACGTGGTTGTCTGCCACGCTCCACCTCTTCTTTTTGTTATTTCCTAAGAAGCCATTATACACAAACCTCTCTCATCCACACATCAACCCTCTCCAAAACCCAACTGCCCACCATACCCACTTGTCTCTCTCCTCTTTCCACCCAAAAAAACCACGAACCTCATCACCCAAATATCACCCTAGCCTCATTCTTAAGCATCAAAACCCTTTTTATCTAAGGGTCCGTTTGATAGCATTATTTGCCATGAAAAATGGTAAATAAGTTGGCAAATATGACATTTGCCTACAATTTGGTGTGTTTGATAGCAAAATTTGCCTACAAGCTATTTGCCAATGTACAACACCTCCTATGCATAACATGTTGGCAAATTTTGCTTTGCTATATGGGTGAATAATATTTGCCAACAAATTTGCTAACTTCTTAAACGGTTTTAATGTTTAAAAAACAATTTAAAAACTATTCTAAATAATTAAAAAAAATGTTATGAATATTTTAAAAATTGTTATGAAAATTTTAAAAATTGTTTTAAATAGTTAAAACAAACTGTTTTAAATTAAAATCTGTTTTAATGTAAAAACTGTTTTTTCGTAAAAACCGTTTTAATGTAAGAACTCTTTTAATGTAAGAACTCTTTTAATGTAAAAAATTAAAAATTGTTTTGATGTGAAAACTGTTTTAATATAAAAAATTGTTTTAATGTAAAAACAGTTTTTTCGTAAAAACTGTTTTAATGTAAAAATTATTTTAATGTAAAAAATTAAAAACTGTTTTAATGTAAAAAATTAAAAACTGTTTTAATGTAAAAACTGTTTTAATATAAAAACTGTTTTAATGTAAAAATTAAAAACTGTTTTAATGTAAAAACTGTTTTTAATAAATAGTTTTGGGGTAAAAAACTTTTTTTATATATAGTTTGTTACTTTTTTAATAAATAAAAACGGGAAGTAAAAAGAAAAAAAAACTGTTTTTTATTAAATAAAACTTGGGACGAAAAAAAAAACATATTTTTTATTATTATATATAATAATATGGACGAAAATGTGTTATTAAAATGTTTTGCCTAAAAAACTTGTTTTACCTCATTTAGTGTTTGATAGCATAATGTGAGAAAAAAATATTTGTCTAGGGAAAATTTGCCTAGGCAAAATTTGTCCTGGTAAATTTTGCCATGTCAACACTTTTGCCCAATGTGTATCAAACGGACCCTAATAAATTCTAATGAATAAAAAGTGCTTATAAGATATGGAAACACTAAAAATTAAAATGACGAAGTTAAAGCAAAAGTTTCAAAGTTTAAAATTGTTAAACAAAAAAAATATTATTATTCCCCAAGATTTAGAATATTCTACACCATAACATATTACAACCATAAGATGAAGAACCTAAAAAGTGTAATGTTTCATTTACCCAAACCAAACATCCTCCGTTTCCTGCACAAATTTAAAACAATTAGTGTGGCAACTAACCAAACATCTCCGTTACTTTTACCCGAACCAAACGACCTAAACGAACAACCTGAGACCCAAACAAACAAATAAATCAATTTCATTTATCCTAACCAAACGACCCAAGTGAACCATCCGAGAACCAAAAAATCTTACCAGACATAAAGCGGTAGAACTATCTGCAACTGTAACAAAAAAATATTAAATCAGTTAGAACTGAAAAACGAAAAGCAGAAAAAAAATAAGAGAAATGTGAGAGGATAAAGATCCAAGATGAGATCTGTAACACAAACCCAAAATCAAACCTTTTTTTTAATGGTACATGTTCTAACTTATAAGAGAAATAGAGTTGTGACACCCATTACAACCCTATCAATATCTATTATTTAAAGATGTTTACATCTTTCATTCTCCTCCCAATATCACTTATTTATATCCAAAATAAATTTCCCCCCAAAAATCTGTCCTAGATAATATTATAAATTTAACTAAACATTTATAATTTGACATAAAAAGACTTTATCCCAGTGATAACCGTGGTGTAACTGACCCTACTATGCGCATAATTAGATGGCGATTTTCCAAATAACCAAAGGAGCTAGAAAAATGCCTTTTCCCCCTTTTCTACTCCAAAAGCTTGTTTAAGGTACAATAGACTCTATTTTCTTTCCTATTTTCCCCACTTTTCAACTCCACAAACATGAAAAGGTTCAAATCCCACCAAAAAATTTGTTCAATATTAAATATATTTTTTTAAATCATCATCTCAATAATGGAATCCTTGGGGTAATAATGTTTCACTTCCCTATCCAGAAAACATACAAGCGCACATAATAAAAATAACTCATCAGAAGTCCCTTCCACACACTTTGTATGTGCTATTGCCACCTGAAGTGACCAGAAATCAGAAAAGAATTAAAAAAATATTGAGTGAAATAGTAAGTACGTAGTAAAAATCAGCACATTTCCTGAAAAACAAATTCAAAAAAATAGATATCACTCTCATCAATGGTACCGGAACAAAGCTTGACCGGAACAAAGCTTTAAATGTGGTGTATTGCTATAAATCTGTTGGGTATTTTCGAGAGAAATACAACAAAAAATTCAGCTCTACGACTCTTGTGAGGATCTACAATAACTAATTCTGATCAACAATGGTGACGTAGTGCTAATCAAGAGATTAGAACAAAAATTCAAACCAATGATTTTAACACACCTAGAGATTAGGAAAGAGACTCTCACCATCACCCGTTTTTGGTTTACTCATTCGCGGTACCCTCAAAACCAATGGTGAGAGAAAAAAAATCAAATACCAATGTTAGTCAACACGTACACACAAATATTAGAACAAAAAATTCAATACCCAAAGTCTCTTAGAAAACATGTAATTATGGTGCGAACATAGATCTGCAACACCAACCCAATAGAGAGAGAGACGTACCAGGAAGCTAGCTAAGTGTGAAAGAGAGGAATGTACCAGAGAGAAAAAGCATTCTTTATGGTGATTGTAATGGAGGAACGAAGGAGGGTGTGGCCATAAGAGTTTGTGTTGGATTTGTGGTGGGGAGCTAATAGAGGGGATATCTAAAAAATGTTTCATGTTGGAGTTTTACACAGTTCAAGAGTGCAAATCAATGTTCTCTCGAGACTTGTGTGTTCAGGCATCCTCTAACCTTGTGCGCTCAAGGTGCTTTTTCTAGACGTGGGTTAACATTTAAGTGGGGGAAGCGGTACGGGTTTTTACCGTATCGTACCGTTTTAGTCAGAAAAAAAATGGTTTTGGTTTCATATATTAAAATACCAGAAATCAGTCTATCCGAAACCGAAATTACCGCAAAAAAGTTGGTTGGTTTTGGTTTTAATATTTAAAAAACCGATTTACCGAAATTACCGTACCAAATTTTATGAAACCAAAAAAAACCGTACCGAAATTACCATACCATACCGAATTTACCAAAACAAAAAAAAAACGTACCAAAATTATCGTGCCGTACCGAATTTACCAAAATTACCGTACCGAATTTACCAAAACCAGAAAAAAGTTGGTTTTGGTTTTAATATTTAAAAAAGTTGATTGGTTTTGTTTTTGGTTTTTGGGGAATTTTAGTGTTGTTTACCGAAACATAAAAAATCGAAACCAGAAAAAACTAGAAGAAACCAGAATTTACCGAAACCAGAAAAAATCAGAATTTACCGAAACCAGAAAAAACCGAAATTACCGAAAAAACTGAAATACCAGCCGGTTTGGTTTTGGTATTGATTTTGGTGTACCGGGTGGTAAACTGGTACGGTTTGGTTTTACCATCTAGAGTTTGATTTTGGTATTGGTATCTACTATTTACCGACCAAACCGTACCGCTTACACCCCTACATTTAACCGTTAGATACAAACTCTTAACATTCAATCTCATTCGTGAGTTAGATAATAAATACAAAATTTGTTTATATATGTTTTGTAAACAAATCTTATGACATGACAAAAAACCCGACCTGATCTCTTTTATTATATATATACTAGCGAAATGTCCGTGCCTGAAGGCACGGTGAAAATTTTCCAAAGTATTAAATCGTTAATAATTATAAGTTTTATATATTAATATGAATAGTAAAAAACTTAATATCGTTAAAAACTCTTCTATCATAAACATCCATTCACAACATAAATATCAAAAGGTTAAAAAAAGGAAGACTATGTTGTTTATGTTCCAAGTTTACACTAATAGTAGCGTGCCAACATGAAATCCCTCAAAATCTAGGAAATAATCTCAACACATGTTTAGCAAAGTTATAACACCAAAATTACAACATCAATTACTAATTTAAGTGAGTTTTTTTACAACACCAATGTGTAAACATTTTTGAAACTTCTGGCAAAGTTACATTTGTTTATGGACTATCTCCACCTTGTTTAAGAAAAAAAAAATCAAATGACAATCACACTAATAATACTATAAAAAATTGTCTATACATATATAAATTGATTGTACATATATACAAATCGGTTAAGGCTGACCTTCAGGTCAGTGGCTCTAGCTCTTCACATTTCCTAGTCTGGCGTGGTATTTTCCAAACCCACCTGCGAGGAAAAAAAATAAAGAATCAGAATTAACCAAATTAAATATTTGTTAAACAATCCAATAATATATATCCACGGCCAATGGTACGATGTGATAATTTATTTATTGGTGTACTTACTCGTTTGGTATGCTTAGTCGTAACGGTATTCACAGTGCTCCCAAATCGTAAATATGTGTTGCACTCGACTAGTGCTACAATAAGCACACAATATATTGAAAATTGAAGAAAATATATGACAGCTAATAAACACTACATTAAAGTTTTGTTTGGTTAAGTGTAAAAATGTTTTCACAATGGTGAAATATCTATTTGCGGGCAAATTATGTTTGAATAGGGATCAAACGTTATATCAAGTTTAACTATGATATTGTCAACTTAAAAAAAAATATAAAAAAATAATACATTCAACATGTTCACACAGTTTTATATAATTAAGGCTTCCAAATAAAAAAACTTTTCATATATGTACCCATATCAATCAAACCCAATCATAAAATGCTAGAACACCTCTAGCTCTTATAAACTGCTAAAAATTTGCGAAATGTATCCTCATTTTTGAAGATGAGATATCTAATGAGAGTCCTAGACCAAACTCTAATAATAATGCAATATAAAATTATTTAATAAAGCAAAAATCAACTTTATCATATCCAAAAAATATAAACAAAACCAAACGTCCAAAAACGCAGCGACACCAAAAATGCGGGGCACTAAGACATTCACGCCCAAAATCATAAGTTATAACCAAACAGAAATAAAAAAAAAGGATAAAAACTTGGGCGCAACAAAATTAAAATCAATCACCAATAAGACAATTACTTTTAATCGCAACCATTAATCTAGTAACATGTAATATCCTCTCAAACAAACACCTAGCTCAAGATAGGTGTGGAATTCAATTAAAGATCCACATGAAAATTCACAAAATAAAAAAGAACAATAAGGAAGGTACCTTCCCACATGTATGAAGATAACTTAATACTTGAGGAGCATAATTTCCCTCTCCAGAAAAATCTATAAATAAACCAATCTCATGAAAAAAGTACCTGCCAACACACATTGTTCATATTATCTTATGATCATGGCCTAATGATTAATGCAGACCCCCCCCCCCCCCCCCCAAAAAAAAAAAAAGTCCCTGGATTGAAAAAAATAGATTAACGATTGAAATCAATCAACAGCGTAGGAGAAAACCTTCGGAACTTTATTAAATCTCTTAATGGTGATTCTCTTCAATTTACATACCATAAAACACCTTCACAAACCCTAAAATCAAAAAAACAAAGGATTAATAGAGGATAAAAAGTGAGAGATGAAATTATAAGATTGTTACTTCTGATATGAGATTAAAGTTTGAGAGAAAAGTTATCCCTGCCCTGTCCAACACACATATAGCACCGCACTCATCACCTTCGCCTCACGATCATAACCATCCACTCACAATCTGAGATCCATCGACTTACGACCGTAGATTCAAGAAAAGTTTATATAATCCTTAATTTATGTCTGTATTGTTCCACCTCAATTTATTCTTACTCACCATTAATTCTTTTTATTTCTTATTCATTTCCACTATCCAAATTGACTGTTTGATTAAATATAAAAATCTTCCATCCAAATTGAGAATGCCACTTAAACTGTCTAATTTTTAGACATTATATCCTAAAAGAAAAGAAATTGATGCTAGAGATAAAGTTATATAAGCTAACATATAAAGTTATATAAACTAATAGAGAAATTAATTGTTTGAAATTAAAAACCCCTTATCTTCAGCATTTCCTGGACTGTATTGAACCTGATGATGGCACATAATTGTAGATTCAAGAAACTTACCATAAGCATGTACTACCTCTTGAACTTGATCAATGTATGGCATACGAATTACTGTACTTTTATGGGGAGTTACAACACTTTTAAAAATGTCCTGCATACCTTCTGCTATAGTAACTTGATGAAAATCGAATGGAACTGGCCTGAAGGATTATCAGCAGTTGTTGTTTTAATCAAAATATAATGCCATTGTGACCACAGTTCCATAAGCTCGGATTTGTCTAACTTGGATGATCCACTTAGAGGTTTGGCAACATATGGACAACAAAGGAGTTACAATATAATTTCAAGTAGCCTTCTTACAGGTGAAATTAATCAATGAGGCCTTACATAGTGAGAAGTAGATGAATGATCACCAAAATTAGAATACTTTCAATAGCTTCATTGGCACTTTATATAGCAAGGCTCATGCAATTGAAGACAATAAATAACATCCAAAAACACAATGACAGATAAAAAGATAACAAAACACAAATAAAAAAGGGATTTACTTTCGAGGAGATATATTAACCTTGAAAAACTATGGTTTACCGTGCTTATTACTTATTACTTATTGCCTATATTGCTCTCATTTTCGTATTCATACCAATTTAAACTTAAAGTAACCTTGCTTTCTTCCAGTTTTGCTGTAAGAAAAAACAACAGTTTAAAAAAAACAGAGAAATCATAAGATATACTTATAACCTCTACATATATAACCACCACACACATGAACAGAACAAAAAAGATACATGTTAGAATGCAAAATAAAAATTCAAGACAATAGGCCACTACAAATCAATTATTCTAAAATGTTTAGAAATACATTCTCCCCATGATGCAATTTCTATTGCCCAGTCGAAAGGAAAAGTTCCCAAAAACGCAGAGTGAACAAACCTGACGTAATTAGTCATCACTCCTCACAACACTAAATAAGTGGTCCTTTATACTGGTATAAAACAATGACTACAATATGCACTTCCCTCACCTCTTTTCTATGGCACACTCGTGAAAATTTTAATATCTCTAACAAATGAAAGTAAAATAATAAAATTAATCATTTTGCAACAGTTAACTTAAATTTTTTTATTGGGCATTTTTAAAGGGAAAAAATAAACAATTCAAATATTTATTTCAAACACTGCACAATGCAAATGTCAAGTTGAGGTTAATGACATCATGTTGAAGTGTGATACTAATAAGACGGTCATCCATTTGTATGTAGGCTCCAAGATCAAATCCCAAATACCATAAGACAACAAATGTATGGCAGTATGTTAAGTCGGTTGAAATACAAACATATATTCATAAATCTAAGCGCAAACCTTGAAGTAGTTTAGTATACCTCAAAGTGACATTTTCCCATCCACTTGCATTTTTTTTCAACATAAATAAGCAACCTTCACAACATCATATATGTTTAAAAATCTACTAGATTAGAAAAGTTAACAGAAAAAAAATTAGAATCCCGTTAAAAGGTAATTTTCCAAAAGTCCAGGGGAGTGCATTATAAATAGTCCAAATGGGGTCTTGTAATAACTGCACATACATGGGGAATGCACCATATAAAAGAAATAAAATCACATTAAAAGCTTATAACTGAATTCTAATACAGAGGAACATGAGAAATAATACATATTTTAAATCGGCCTAGATGTTAACGGCTTTGATGCTTTAGTTGCTCAAAACTGAAATAAGGGTAACCCAACATTTTATCCAGTTTTCTCTCTAAATTTCAAAGGTGGAATAAGATATATTTGAAAATATTTTACAAAGGAAGAGGATACTGCTTGCCCAGCTAAGTGACATCTAAAGAGCTCTTAGCTTTAATGATTCTGCTTTTCTCTCAAACTTGGAGAATACTCAGTCAAAACTATTACAAAGTTCTCAAGGTGAATGAAATAATGTGGTATCAAAAGTCAATTGTCAAGTGGCTTTCCATTGGAGAAGAGAACGCTTATTTCTTCCACACCCTAACTCGGAGAATAAAAACTGCATTACTGCTTTGAAACTTGATGACAATCACTGTGAAATTATCAATCTAATGTTTGAGCCATATTCTCGACAATTATCAATCAATCCACTGTTTGAGTCATCTAGAGATTTAATGAAAATGACAATCCCCAACTAACTAATATAATAACTATTCACCTAGCTTCTTATAAGCCTTGTTAAATGAATCTAGAATTTTGGTCAGCGGCCAGTTTGATATGAGTGTGCATCGAATATGAAAGGAATTTCTGGAGAAGTTTTCCTGAAAGTTTACACATAGTGAGGTATGAAAAGCAATACGTAAAGCAAAAATCTGCTGGAGAAGTGATATATGGTGTTACGAAGGATACTTCAAAAGTTGGAACAACTTCTAAAATAGAAGCAGAGGGGGAGAACTAAAAAATTAAGAATGCAACCCCTGAGCAGGACTTGTCTATATTTCTTCTAGAAGATCTAGGTGACAGTGATGAAGACACATGTATATTGTTGACACTTACTGCTTTGTTTGTAAGTGTTAACACTCAAAATAAGATTGATGCTTTTCTTGCTTCTTTATCAGGCAAAAGAAGTAATATTAAACACGCAGACACGTGCAAGAACATATACTGGAAACCTAATAAACTAAAATCCAACATAATAATACATGACCATTTCCAACATCAAATGAACTCATTTATAATTAATTCGCAACAAAATTGTCGCATTGGTTACTTTAAGCCTCAATGATGATAATTAAGAAGACAAAACACCAATTAGGAAAATAACTCTCAATGCTGCTAGATGGAATATTAAGAAACTACCTCTCAATGTTGTTAGATGAGCTACAAGCCCCTTTTACGTATAGAAAGTTGGCACATTATGGGAAAGGGAAAAACACACAACAATATTGGGTGGCCAGTTAAAAAAAAGGAACATTCAAAAGGACAATAATATAGAGGCATTCATACAAATAGTAGGGACAAAATTGAATCTACAAAGTAGTGGTGTTAAATTGTTATCATCCACCATGAATCTAAGATGTAATAATAAAAGGTAGAGATACCTGATTTGACTCTAAAAAAAAATTAGGTGTGTGTGTGTGTGATAGAGAGAGATGCCTAGTTTTCTTCAACAGTTAGATTATAATACCTAATCTGCCCAATAATTTGGTTTTTTTTTGTGGAGTTTATGTAACAGTAGCAGTGATCTGGCCAACATTTACGCTGACATTTTCTAATGGTTAAATTACATCTTTGAATACCTTGTCTTGTCCTTCGATGGTTACTTCCTGCCACCCGAATGGATAGAGCAAAGAGTATCCATCTTTGTTGTCCGTGATAGGCAAAAATCCCTTTTAATTTTCTACAGCAAATGAAGTTGATATCTGATATGTTAATGAAGTTGAGACACCGTTCCTAAAAGTACCTTTATGTGATTAAAATGTTTGATATGTTCATGATTAGACCTTTTAGAAAGATAATTTAGAATTTCATGATTTAAGTTATGAACATAATTTCAAGTTTTATACTTTAACAAAGTTAAACTAGTCTGGAGATCTGGGTAAGTTTTCGAGACTATTATAAATGGGAAAATGAAGGTCAGAGATAAAAGGACTCCTGAGGGGACCTAAATATAGTGCAGGGGTTGAGAAATAGTGTGTCTACACTTCCATATGAAAAAAAATATAAGGTAGAACAACATGGACTATTGTAACCAAGGATGCCAACAAAGAGACTCAGCTGGAGCAATAGACAAAACAATAGGCACCATCGACAACACTCATTGACATGGTTGACATCATTACTAATGTAGTCATATAAGATGTGGCCCCCGTACTCCAGTACCTCAAAGCCACATTCGTAGGTGGTTATACCATCTCTATCATGTATGTCTACTTGGGAGAGGGCATGGAGTGCCTTTTTTTAAGGGAAACCAAACTATTGGTGATGAATTGTATTGGTGGAAGTCTAAACACTATTGAGTGTGGAGAACAATGACCATTATAGGTTTCTAGACCAAATTTTAGGCTAAGTATTTTCATCCAACGTTGCAGGTTAAGACGAAGAGATATTTTTCAAGAATGGAATAGGGTGATCATACAGTTGCAGAGTTTGAGAATATAATAGAATAGTATTTTCCATACCAAAAACTATCATCAATACAAACCCCACGAACATAATACAAACCTTAAACACAAACCAACAGTAAAATTAAACAAAAAATTTGAACAATGGGAGTACAGATATGGAAAGTAATCAGAGCAGATAAGAGATGGGGTTTCTAGCCTTATAAGGTGAAACCCAAAAAAAATTGCGATTAAAATGACTGCAAATTTTTAAATTAAAGTAACCATCACAAACCTTAAAACAGACATAACATATACATGTTATCCTCTATTTGTAACAGAAGCCCCCATAAAAAATTTCGGATACACGTGTACATATGAATATCTATAAGACCGAAGTAAATAACTAAACTATAATAAGAGTAAATCTCTTTAAGAAAAACAAAGCACTGGGAGAGAACAACATGAAACCCTCATCAAAAAATACAACCATTTGTGTAAGGACACAAATTTCCAATTGAGTCCTCTTATAGTTTTGGCTCAATTCCGGACAAAAACATTTATTCATAGGATTTTATTTAATTGTAATATTCAAGACCTATGAAGTGTTTGTTGAAGACGTAGCGGCAAAGAGTATAAAGCATCATCAACATGCCGTAGTTTATGTGCCTCGTTTGTACGTCATCAACTTAGGTTCCATGCTCCCAAGGTATGAATATATTTATATGTATATAGGAGCTTGGAACAATATGTATTGGGTGTTAGGTTAATAAAAACTGCATTTTATTTTTCAGAAAGAATCAATTAGAAACTTAAAAATTAAGTATATAAAAGTTTATAAAAGTTTCTGGGCCAAAATCAAATTTTTCAAACTTTCTGGACGTTCGTTAGAAATGTCGTTCGAACGAGTTTTTTCGTTCGAACCAGATTTTGTTCGAACGAGTTTTGTCGTTCGAACCAGGTTCGTTCGAACGAGTTTGCCAACGACCCTAAGCTGGACAGTCGTTCGATATGTCGTTCGATATGTCGTTCGAACGAGTTTTCGTTCTAATGAGATATCTAACGAGATTCTAACGAGCCCAGGCTGGTCGTTCGTTAGAAGTCTCGTTCGAACGAGAGTCAAGTTCGTTCGAACGAGACGTCAGGCGGGAACGGTTTTGAGCAGTTTTTGACAGTTTTTTCCCCACTTCTCCACTTGGTTTTCAACCAACTTTTTCATACTTTATTATGTGCGGGAAACACATTTTCCAAGATAACTTTTCCATTCTAATACATCTCTTAGAGAGAGTTTGAGAGATCATTCCAAAAAGGAAAATGTTCATGTTTTAAGTGTTCTTCATCCTAAAGAAAAAATATTTAAACACTTAGTTTACACCCATTGTCGTTTATTCCAAGTTCCATATATAGATATCAATTGCTTGGAGATTGTTTTGGCACCGGTTTTTCTCTACACCGAATTGAAGAGAAGTTCGTTTCATTTCTACCCATTTGGAGAAAGGCTCCATGTTGGGGTGACGGTGTGCCTAATTGCCCGATCGGTGAAGTCCGAGACCACGGTGGAGCTCCGTTGGTTATCTGCTAATTGGAGGTTGATACAAGAAGAAACATCACGGCTTGAGAGGGTTCGAGTTTAGGAAGTAAGTCTTTTGTCTTGTATTTTGTAATACCGTTTTTAGTGGATTTGAGGCTAGGGCCGTCCCGAGGTTTTTTCCCATTAGTGGGTTTTTCCTCGTACATCGCGGTGTTGTGTGACTGTTGATTTTATCTTGCACAATATTTAGAACGCATGCTTAGGATAATTTCAAGATAAAATTTGGTTTTATATTCACACTAATTTAAATTGGGACTTTAATTTAATATTGGATTAAAATTGGTTTATTCAAGTCATTTGCATTAATATGGTTTCGCCTAACTTTGAATAATTGTTAATGATGATTTAGGCAAATTTCTAGGACTTGAATTATGTTGTTTTAATTTGTTTCTTAAGATATTAAAACCCGGCCTTGTTGTTTTGTGGAACAATCATTTGTATTTAAACGCTTCCGCATTTGTTTAAAAAGGAAATTAAATATTTTATAATTTGAGATTATTATTTCAAACCGGGGATCCAACCGCTCGTTTACAAATTGGTATCAGAGCCAAAAATGATAAATTATTTCGTTAAAGATCCTTTAATTTTTGGCTAAAATGGATTTTTCCCCATTTTCAAAATTTCCTATTTTTGATGGTTCAAACTACGCGTATTGGAAAGCGCGCATGAAATTGGCACTTAAATCTATCGATGAACGTGTTTGGATGTCTGTTGTTAACGGTTGGAATCCACCAACACATTTAATTAAAAATGAACAAGTTCCCAAACCCGTTGATAGATGGACTGAAAATGAGTTTAAGCTAGCAAACTTTAATTCCCGAGGTTTAAATGCCTTGTTTAGCGCTGTCGCACCGGATGAATTCCGACGTATTATGACGTGTGAAACCGCTAAAGAAGCTTGGGATATTTTACAATTAACTCATGAAGGAACGAGTGTCGTTAAAGCTTCTAAACTCCAAAACCTCACTACTCAATTTGAAACTATCAAAATGGATGAAAAAGAAACATTTGATAAATTTTATGCTAGACTTTCTGATATTGTTAATTCATCCTTTAACTTGGGAGAGAAAATACCTGACAACCGTGTTGTAAAGAAAATTTTGAGGTCCCTACCCGATAGATTTATTCCTAAGGTGACCGTTTTAAATTCTTTACCCACTTTAGCCTCTACGAAATTAGAAGAGCTTGTAGGTGATTTACAAACCTATGAACTGGATATGTTTCCCTCTAAAAATGAAAAGAAAATCGAAAAGGGCGTTGCTTTAAAAGCCCGAAAAGAGGTTAAACAAGTAGTAGAGAGTGATAGTGACTCGGAAGACATGGCTTTGTTTGCTCGTAAATTTAGAAAATTTCTTAAATTTAACAAAGATAAAGTTAAAAATGATTTTAAGAAATTTGAATCTTCTAAACATGATAAAAACGAGAAGATTTCTAAAGCCGATAAGATCCCTAAACCTAGTAATGAAAATATTGATAGGGACGAGTCTAATAAATGCTTTGGTTGTGAAGGTTATGGCCATAGGGATTTTGAGTGCCCCACTAAACTAAGGAAAGAGGGTAAATGACCCATTTCATATAATGCGACCCTTAGTGATAGTGATAAGGAAGAGAAGCCCGAATCCCCCACTAAGAAAAATTTTGTGGCTTTTATGGCACATGTGAGTGATAATGAAAACTCATCGGATGATGAAATTATAGCACATGCCACTTCCAAGGTCATTGTACATGATTCTCTTATTTTTGATGATAGTAAGAGTGAAGAAGAAAGAGAGAGTGAAAATGAAGAAGA